>CM045572.1:4003060-4603060 GCA_024721245.1 Mitragyna speciosa
GCTCTATGCAGCTTGTAAAACGTACACGAGGATTCTCTTTTTCTCTCTCTTTTATAATTCTTTGCCACCGGGATCCCAGAATCTTTTCTGTTTTCCTCCTTTTCCCCTCTCTCTCCATCGCTAATACAGTATTGTTTCACTCTCACATCACCACTATTCCTTCATTTGCTCTTTCTCTAGTCTACCAACCGCTTTCAATTCTCTGGGTTCTCAATTTTAGCTCTACATCTCGTCATTTTCATCAATTTAGGTAATATACCCATCTGGGTTGGCACTGATTTTCTTGTTCTTTATTTATGCATGTATTATTGTTTTACAACTGTTTTTGGAAGATGGGTTTTAATTATTTATCCTAAAAACAAGTTTGTTTTTATTTTTTTTTAATTTTTTGTACAGTTCACATAAGTTAGCGTGGCTCTTTTGCATGTAATGTGTTTGTTGTGTTAATATTAGTAGGTAATTTTGAGCAAAGTTACTGACTTTTCTTGGACATTTTCCCCCTTATTAGCTTTTTTTTTTTTTTTTTTTTTCCTTATCTGCCATTTCTGTTGTTTTATATTGTTTTCTTGAACTAAAGTTGGGAACTTGGTTGGGAGACCTTGTGAATTTTTACAGCTTGTGTTATTTTGGAACCTTGGGATATGTAATTACAAAGAGGACCCATTTTTGGCCACAATCAATTCTGTGGATCCCATTGGCTTTGTAGTCTCTTTATTTATGCTTGTCCTTCTTGCTAGTATTTGTTTACTATGAATGTTGATGGACCTTTTTTTTTCCCCCTTTTTATGGTCATCACTGTAAAAAGAGAGGGAAAGAAAAATTATTGTACTGCTGTAGAATTGTAAATCTACAATATTTTGTTTTATGATAATTAGCCATTATATTTGTCCTTAGTATCATATTTGCTGGAAGTTTGTTTTGGTCTGCTTATGTGTTAGTGATTTGTTTAATCAAAATGCAGGACATTTGGTGGTTCCTGGGACACAGGAACTCTATTAAATTTAGTATCGGAGGTCTAATTCTAGATTGCCCGTATGCCTGGAAACAAGTACAACGGCAGTTCAGCCTTCCCCACATCTCGAATTGAGAGGCTTTTGAGAGAGAGAGAGTTACGGAAAAGCAGCAGGGCTTCTCAGTCAAGTGATTCTGTTGATGCCAACATCAGGAAAGAACTCTCTGAACATGATTTGCGCCTTAGAGGCTGGGATATCTCTGGAAATTCATATGTGGAGCAATACTTGGAAGGTGTTATAGCTGAACAAACGCTTAATGACGGATGGGAAAGGCCCGATGGAAGGCCTATTAGGCAAAGACTTTTGGTGGTGGCTAATAGGCTTCCAGTCTCTGCGGTTAGGAGAGGTGAGGAATCATGGTCACTGGAGATAAGTGCTGGGGGTCTCGTGAGTGCTCTACTAGGTAAGCATTCTTTCCCTTAATATCTTGATTTTACTACTTCATAGACAGCATTATCTGCAGTTATTATTTTGGAATTTGGTTTTGTTCATTTTGCTTTGCTACCTGTAATGAGGATGACAAAAAGAAGTTTCTAATTGCTGTGCAAATTTTTATCGCTCAAGGTGTGAAGGAATTTGAAGCAAGATGGATTGGCTGGGCTGGTGTAAATGTACCAGATGAGGCCGGGCAGAAGGCACTTACTAAAGCATTGGCCGAAAAGGTGCAACAGAATAGGCTTTTTTTTTTGGCAATAGACTTTTAGGCCTTCTTGATCTTTATTTTTTGCTATATCAAGCACCACTATGTCCGTAAATCTTGCAATATAACTAGAAATTTTGTTTGAGGAATGATATGGAAGATATTTATCTTACTGCCTTGTTCATGATTTGCAGAGGTGTATCCCGGTCTTCCTGGATGAAGAGATAGTGCACCAGTATTACAATGGGTATTGCAATAATATTTTGTGGCCTCTGTTCCATTATCTTGGACTTCCACAGGAAGACCGTTTGGCAACTACTCGAAGTTTTCAGTCCCAATTTGCTGCATACAAGAAAGCAAATAAGATGTTTGCTGATGTTGTGAATGAGCATTATGAAGAGGGTGATGTTGTTTGGTGTCATGACTACCATCTCATGTTTCTTCCAAAATGGCTGAAAGAATACAATAGGAACATGAAAGTTGGATGGTTTCTGCACACACCTTTTCCATCTTCTGAAATTCACCGCACATTGCCATCTCGTTCAGAGCTGTTACGTGCAGTACTAGATGCTGATTTGGTTGGGTGAGGATCTGATGCTCATACTTAACATTTCTCTTGCAGTGGTATGTGAAATCTAGGCATTTCAAAAAGACAATCTGAATTCTTTTCCTGTTGTTTTCGTATCAGGTAAATAAAAGTGTATTAAGGCATTCCAAAAGATACTTAGTCTAGATTATTTTCCTTTTTGTTGTCATAATAAGTTCATTAAGGGATGACAAACTTTTATTCATGCAATATGAATTGAGACAAGAATTATTATTTATCCACCCAAAAGAAATCGAAAGAATAAGCATACAGTAGAGATCAAGTGGCTTAGTCACACGAATCCATAGATCAATCTTTGTCACTTCTAAGTTCATAAAATTACAAACTGCTTCATGCACAAAGCAAGGGCTCATATTGTGCTTGGGCTTATATTTTGACCACTGATTTCACCGTGCATATTCCTATTTTAGTCTGTTCGTTAAATGCTGTAGCTGGCTGTGTCTCTATTCCTAATTAGGCACTACTGGCATGGTCAAATTTATTTTAACTTGACTATGAGTCCAGTCTTTTCACGTGTGAATATCTGCATTAATTCCTTTTCTGCATTCTTTCTTACTGTCTAAAATATATTTTACTAATCATCTCATCTGGTAATTGCCATGCTATTGATTTCCTGCACTTTACTCGATCTGTTGCATACATCATTCTAAAGGTCTTCTTATATTACTGAAGTTAGTGCATGGAACGTGCAAACTGATTTTAAGTTGAATGCATTATGCAGCTTCCACACCTATGATTATGCAAGACATTTTGTTAGTGCTTGTACTCGTATACTCGGACTAGAAGGTACCCCTGAAGGAGTGGAGGATCAAGGACGGCTAACCCGTGTGGCTGCAGTATGATAGTTTTATTATGTTCTTCTTTCTTTTCTTATTCATTGGTTGTGTAAAATTAATTACTGAGACTAGCTTTAAGTCTGACTGCATGATTAGTTTAAACTGCTTCATCCTTGTCACCCTTACTTTTGTTCTGTTTTTGTGGAAATAAGTTTCCCATTGGGATAGATTCCGATCGATTCATTAGAGCACTTGAAGTTTCTCAAGTACAGGAGCACATTAAAGAACTAAAAGAAAGATTTGCTGGGAGAAAGGTACTCTCTTCCCCCCCGCGCCAAAAAAAAAACTCCACAATGATCTTAGTGATAGAATCCATTTTCTCATTTGAGTTTGATGAAGTTGGGTGGTTCTGGCATTTTTGTTAGTGCATGTATCTTCGCATGTGATCTCCATTAAGAGTTCATATAGTTGATAAAGTTTTAGGTTCCTGTATTATGTTTTATGTAAATTGGAAATTCTAATACTTCCTTTTTCCTTTTTTTTTTTTTGGTTTGAATGTGTATATTTTCCCATCCTCATCTGATGCAAATTGATGAGCATGCAATAATGTAACCTGCAGTTGTTAACAATTGTGTCAGTTATATATATCTGCAATCTCCCTCCCTCCCCCCACTTTCTCCCCTTCCCCCCCTCCCCCCCTTTCTTTCCCATCCTCATCTGATGCAAATTGATGAGCATGCAATAATGTAACCTGCAGTTGTTCACAATTGTATCAGTTATATGTATCTGCAATCTCCCTCCCTCCCCCCCCCCCCCCCCCCGCCGGTTTCTTTCTCCCTCCACAGAAACACACTAACACAAGACATGTGTATGGCCGTGTCCATGCATGTATATTTGCGTGTATTTGCATATTCTCTATGCCTACAAGTGTGTATTTATACAGACATGTAGTATACAAGCATCGCTCCACTCTTTTCATCTTTCTATCATTCTTTTAGTAGCATTCTGCATAGTATGTTTAAGTGGTTCTATTAATCATGCCTATGGGTTCCATTAATTTGTATATCTTGCTATTTTCTCTGATTCTTCTTCTTTGATTTTTTAAGGCTATTTCCTTTGATTCTCACCAACCCATGGCATCCAAATCTGAAAGGCCCATTTATTTACTAATGTTTACTACAGAAATTGAGTCAAGCATTTTTTCCATTTAATAAATATGCATCTGATAGCCATTATCTGTTGTGTTTGCATGCACATTCTACTTCTGGGATGTACTAATTTTGTAAACCAAAAAATTCTTGCAGGTTATGTTAGGGGTTGACCGGCTTGATATGATTAAAGGTATTCCTCAAAAGATATTAGCATTTGAAAAATTTCTTGAGGAAAATTCCTATTGGCGCGATAAGGTGGTTTTGCTGCAAATTGCTGTGCCAACAAGAACAGATGTACCTGAATGTATGTTTCAAAATGATAAGCTCTTTTGACTTATTCTCTTCTTGGGAAAACCACTAGTGCTCCTCCAGATATCAGTCTTCTTTCTTCCTTAGGTTAGTTCTGCTATTTCCTGTCTTTTTTTTCTCTAGAAAATGACATTTCTCTTATCTGGGCTTTACAGATCAAAAGCTTACAAGCCAGGTTCATGAAATTGTTGGACGCATCAATGGAAGATTTGGAACTCTAACTGCTGTTCCAATTCATCATCTGGTCGGTCTCTACATTAAATTTAACCAATCTATTCTTTGCTTTCTTCCATTGAGTATTACAGAGACTTTGAACTTGTTTAGTATTGCAAATGAGCTGTTATTCTTCCTTTCTCTGCAAATAATGCGTTTCACAGCTTGGTGGTTAGTCATTTAAGTTGTAGTTGGACTACAGTTTCCTTCAGTAACAAAAAGGACAGTGGCACCATCTAATGCATTCCAACCTCTATTTTTGCTGTTTCGCTTTTTCACTTGTAGCAGTGTGCCACAGCATTAAGGTTAAATTACACTTTCCAGCATTGCTTTCTTGTTGTCAAAAGTAACTGACATGCTGTGATGTAAAACCATGCACAATCCCATGCCCAAATTTTGGGCCTTAAGTTACTGTAACTCTGACAAAAATCAATTTTAATCTTTATCCCTAATATTTAAAAAATGAACAAGAAATGTTTTTGTGCTTATGGTTTTTTTTCTTTTTTGGGTCAGATATTCTGATTATAAGACAGCCAATTTTCAGGTATCATCAGTAAAAGTAATATACATCCCTAAAGGAAATTTCTTTTTCCTGCAGGATCGTTCTCTTGATTTTCATGCACTCTGCGCGCTCTATGCTGTTACTGGTACTAATTCTTTGTCCCCTAGATCTTCAAATCCTCAGCTTTTGGAAGATAAGACTCTTGTTTCCTGTTTGCATGTGCCTAATAAATCTCACAAATGTAATTAATTTAACTGTTCCTTTTGAATTAGAGATGCCAATTAGATTAAGAGTTTGATTTTATATGCGTAAATTGTTTAGTAGTCTTCATAGTCTCCTTATCTTCTGCTCATTATTTGCCACGCTTTACTTAGAGATTCAATTTGTTTGCTAACTTCGTCCCATAGTTGCTAGCTTTAGTAAAATGAGCCAGTTGTGTGTTCAATTACAAAATAAACATGTCGTGCTTAAGCATAAAGTACAATATGAGAGAACGATTTTGATCATTTAGCAAATATCTAAAATTTCATTTTCACCACCTAGAAGGTTGACTTTGGGACCATAGTATAGTTTGCATAGTATTCATGAATATTTCTCAAATGTTTGATTATGCATCTGTAAATTTAAATTATCCTTCGGTGGTATGATTACATCATTTTCTTCAATAACAGATATTGAATTATAAATGACGCAATCCTTACAATCCCTATAAGTATTTGCATTTATATTTGATTGCCGTTGACTGCTGACACCACTGACTTTCAATCATCGTCTCTGTTTTGCTGATCAGACGTAGCACTTGTCACTTCTTTGCGGGATGGAATGAATCTTGTTAGCTATGAGTTCGTGGCTTGCCAAGATTCAAAAAAAGGAGTTCTCATCCTTAGCGAGGTAAGTACTGCTATCGTTTTGGTATCCAAATTTTTTTGATGATTTAATGATCGAAAACGAAGGAAAACGTTGTCAAGTAATTCCCCTGAATGATATGCTTTATATATCTTCTTGTTCACCTTTTAGTAGAGCAGTGTACTCAACTTGAGCATTATCTAAAATGAGGAAATGGTGAACGCTTAAACTTCAGTTTATGTTTGTTTTTGTCCTTTGAGGCGGCCTAAATTAGATAGATAACTGCCATCTTCTTTTGAATGCTAGACCTAAATCAGATTGACTTCTCCCCTTCTTTTAAATCAATGTGACTGGGGCTACTTTACTGTGATGCTTTGCTACTTCTCTTGTCCTTTTCTTTTTGGTTCCTATCCTCTCTTTTTCCCTCCTTATTTCCTTTTCTTTTTATTCCTCCTCTTTGGTTCAAATTTTCTTCACTTTGCACTTGATTGATGCTCCTCTATTTTCTTCTTTACTTTTATGCTTCCCTCCAATTCCCGTCTCTCTCTCTCTCTCTCTCTGCTCCTCTCTCTCACACATCTAAAAGAAATCAAACTGCTGTAGCTTCTATTCTCTCTATTTCTGCTCTTCAGTTCTATTCTCTCTTTTACAAACTTTTTGTTGACAGAAAATAGAAGTAGAATTAGTCTGTCTTCTTGTCAATTTCTTGTATTAATTGTATATATGCATTATTGATTCTTTAAAAATGTACTGGCAATTTGATAATTAAGTAATTTCTTCTTCTGATGCTCAATTCTGACAATTAGTACTCTTCTGACAAAATAGAAAGAGATATAATCTTCATCAAAATGGTAATTAGTCTTAAGTTTTCAGCTAAAGAAACCCCAAATTTCAAGGGTTACTAGCTCATTGGCTGGCATAATGCCTCTTAAATGAGGAACTTAATTCCAGTGTTCTTCTATTGAATTTCTGACAATTTATGCTACATATTTTCTAGAAACGAACATGTAAATATCTTAAATTGTAGTGAGTCTTTGGAAATAAACTTTTTATGGCACATAATTCGGCAGAGAACTTTTGTTTTGAGAATAAAATTATGTCATGCATAATTGCTTTAAGTTTTATTTTGTTTCTTTTCTGTTACATTATTAATTAGTTTCCTTCGATTCTAGTTTGCTGGTGCTGCGCAATCATTGGGTGCTGGAGCAATCTTGGTGAATCCGTGGAATATTACTGAAGTTGCGGCTGCAATAGGTCAAGCATTAAATATGCCTGCTGAAGAAAGGGAGAAACGTCATCGGCACAACTTCTCACATGTGACAACACATACTGCTCAAGAGTGGGCTGAAACTTTTGTTAGGTTGGTGAAGCTAAGAGTGTACTTATAACAGTCTTTTTTCCCTCTTTGAAATTCCATGAACAGTTGACTTCTCTCTATGCTCTAATAGGATTAGATTTGGTAAATACTGTTCTGACCATTTGTGGAAACTAGAAGACAACTACTAGGCTTCCTTTGGTGGACGTAAACATGTTAATCTTTTTTGGGCTCATACATCGTGTGATTGGACATTTGATTTTATATTTTATCCATGCTACATATAGTAGCTTTTCTACATGGATTTCCTAAAATTGTCTATATTTAGCCATTCAGGAAGTATATTTGCTGCAATTATTATCTTCTGATGATGTTAATTCTGCAAGTGACTAAAACTGGTGGTTTTGAATTTGAACTAGTAATTCAGGATAGTGAAAAGTTTAGTACCTTGTGACCAAACATACCAATGTATACAAGGATAAACCACTCACGTCAGAATGACTTCGTGCACACCGCATGAAAAAAGACCTATTCTATCCCAGAAAATGTAAATAGGTATTTTGTTGGCAGAGTTGGTTCCATTGTCTGTAAGAAACCAATACCCTTTTTTCGTCAACACCTTCTGATCATACACCATCTTTCCCTTCTTTTGGGCATGTCCAAAAGTAATACCTTCTTTCCAGAATTTTATGCTGTTTTCACGAACTTCAGATATTCATCAACACAAATCTTTTCCAGTTCCAACAAGAGTTTAAAATAACTCATTATTGAACTTCTGAAGGGTCCCAAAACTGACAAGGAAACAATGTTACATGAGGTTCACTTGACATCTCTTTGGTATGGATGGTAGATTCTCTTTTTATCAAGAGATTTTTTGTACAGAATTCATAATGTTGGGATCCCACAAAATGTAAATCTGTGGGTTCCGAGTGCCACTGTAATCAATTTGTTTTCTTGCATTTTTTGGTAGATTCCCTGTGCAGACTTCTAGAAAATAGATTAAGGGAAATAAAATCATGTTGAGTTCAGTTGTCTCTCATAAGAATTGCTGAATTCTTGTCCTCTGCCTATCTTGCTTTCTTCAACCAATATTTTGTCCATGGCCACTTTTTTGATGCTGCATCAATTTTATTGGTCCTAATTTTGTCTTAATTGTGTGCCCTTAACCTTGAATCCCAGGACTTAATGTCACTATCATAAAATGTTCAGAAGTTATCTCCTCTCTTTTAGTGATATTGCATGTATCAACTGTCCAGCAGGAAAAAAAAAAAATATTGTGTATGTTTTTTAATCTTTACTAGCAGGCTACTCTGTCATTGTTAGTTAACTTTAGGCAAATAATCATGATGGCTGAAAAAACAAAACGTATAAGTAGCTAAAGCATGAAAGCAAGAGGACATGCTCCTGTTGTAACAAATGAATACTTTAGCTACCTCTTTAGATAATTTCTCAGTTCCATCCAATATGATAGGATTTCATTTGACATGGATATTAAGGAAGAGGAAATGATTTTGGGAATTTTCTGAAACTGAAGGGTTAGAGAACTCATTTGAAAGTTTGTTTGGAGTTTGCAGACATAAATGTGTACTGGAAATTATGCACGTGTACACCTTGGAGCAGAATCCATTGCGTCTCAGTTATTTTAGCACAATTCTATGGTTGTTTGATAAGTTGATCTCAGAAATCTCATTTAGGCCAGAAAGGCTTGTTTAATGCAGGTGATTGAGGTATATCAGTTGTACTCAATGTTTCAACCTTTGTACACATTTGATTTATCTATCCCGTTTATGCAGTCGTCAGCATTGTGATGAAATCCTCTTCTCTAAGAACATAATTTGCTTTAGACCACCATCCTCATCTCCATTTTGTGGAAAAATGATTTAATTGACAGTTTTCATATGCAGATAAAAATTTTTGTGCCTGGCCTGATTTACAATTTCTTAGGGGATTTGTAGTAGTTTATTTAATCTTTTACATGTGTACGAGAGTCGTGATCTATTCCCATAATTCTGATTAATTCAAAACATTATCCACTTAATGTGTTTCTGAAAACATTAAGGTCATAATGAGGGCTTAGATTACTAATTTTCATGTGCCTACTACTCTGCTTAAAGTTGACCACCTGAAATTGAGCATCTTTAAACTGGTGTTTGCAGTGAATTAAATGACACTGTTATTGAAGCTCAGCACAGGATAAGAAAAGTTCCGCCAGCACTTAACGTCACTGATGCAGTCAAGCGTTACTTGCAGTCTAATAACAGATTGCTCATACTGGTATGAATGAGATCTTCTTTCCCTTCAATTTTTAAATTTCTTAATCCGATTTTACAATATTGGACATTTGAATATGTGGCAAAAATTGAATGATACAATTAGTTCATGCTTTTGGTTGTGGTATAGTCAATCAGTAATTGTGTCAGATGTGGTACACTATGCTATATAAAAAAATAAAGACCTAACTTGTTTTAATTTGCGTGTCATGTATTACTGATCAAACTCTTTATGCAGTTACCTTGTGGTACAGTGTCCATTGATTTGCATTCCTTTTTGAATCTTTAAGATTTTCCTTTTAGTATGTGAACATAAAGAAGTTACACACATCTGCCAACGTGTAATATAGAAAAAGAAATTATAAGATCATATCAATGATGAGAGAAGGATTAGTTAACTGGTGGATTAGGAATGCTTCCAAAAAGAAATGATGAGTGGGTAAGAAAGTAAGCATCAGGATTTATCAGGTTAGTAATTCAAGTAGCTTTGAGAGTTTCTATCATATTTAGCATTTTGGGTGAGCAGTAATGAGTAAAAATAAGCAGTTATTGAAAAAGTAATAAAACTGTAATATTGTGTGGTGTTTTGCTCCTTTTTTTTCTTATAACCATAAAGAATGTTAAGTGGAAAGAGGTAAGACAAGTATAAAACTTATCTCAAGGTGCAAGAAAATAAATGATCCAAAATTTGTAAACCATAAATGTAGTAAGTGAACTTTTATTGTCATGTTTCGTATGCTGTAATGCTGAATTCCTCTAGACCAGAAGTCAAGCAAGTCTTATTGTCATGTTGCGTCTAGTCATTTTCCCTTAACTTTTAAAGGTTGTGCTTATTTGAGCTAGTTAAATGTGTGGTGTAAATTTGAGCATCCCAATCCAAGGATGGCATCAGGGGTTAAGTATCAAATATCTATATGTGGAGTATTATGAGCATATTTTGTATGTGGGGCACCAAATGTATTCCAAAATTTCCCTGGATACAATCTGATTCAAGGGTTCTTTGTCTCTTTATTGATTCATACTTACATGTTTAGATTCTCTTATGATATGAGATCATGACTGTTGTTTTTATATTGTTGTCAATGAACCAAAACTGTAGGGCTTCAATGCTACACTAACTGAACCAGTGGATACTCCTGGAAGAAGAGGCAGAGATCAAATTAAAGAAATGGAATTAAAACTGCATCCTGAGATGAAAGCACCATTGTCAACTCTTTGCAGTGATCCAAAGACAACAATTGTGGTCCTCAGTGGAAGTGACAGAAATGTCTTGGATGATGTACGGGATCTTTCTTGGTTCTTTATTGTCATGCTTTATGTATCATTCTGAAATCATCGTCATTGCAGAACTTTGGTGAGTACAACATGTGGTTAGCAGCAGAGAATGGGATGTTTCTGAGATCTACTAAAGGAGACTGGATGACAACAATGCCAGAGCATTTGAATATGGATTGGGTTGACAGTGTGAAGGTATGTGCAATCTATGTTGGTATCCCTTACATAGCATCTTCTAGTCTCTAAAATCTGGACTCTTTTGACTACTTATAAGCATGTTTTCGAGTATTTCACCGAAAGGACTCCTCGATCTCATTTTGAACTCCGGGAAACTTCACTTGTATGGAATTACAAATATGCAGGTAATTGACTTGTTTGGTTGGCTTCCTTCCAAGTTGGTTTTGTTGCAATTTACCATTGCTAAGGTTTTGTTTGCTATTGTCTTCTTCTCTTGCTTCCATATTAGATGTGGAATTTGGAAGATTACAAGCCAGAGATATGCTTCAGCATCTGTGGACAGGTCCAATCTCAAATGCATCTGTTGATGTTGCTCAGGGAAGCAGGTCTGTTGAGGTACGAGCAGTTGGTGTTACAAAGGTGAGTTAGATTTTTCTGTCTGAAATGTCCAAATTTGTGTTCACATGAATTCATGTCTGCAGCTCAATCCTTTACATTCCACCCCACTTCCCTTTTCTTTCCGTGTCCGGTCCCCAATTATGCAGGGAGCTGCAATTGACCGTATATTGGGGGAGATAGTCCACAGCAAAGCTATTACTACTCCAATTGATTATGTCTTGTGTATAGGGCATTTTCTGCAAAAGGTACATTTTCTAACATCCTAAATAGTTGTCCAATCTTTCTGAATACGTTGAAAGCTCTTGTATTAGATGGCTTCAATTTATTTACTTTTTCAGTAAGTTTTTTAATTTGCAAAATGAACAATGTCATTCCATTATTGTCTCTTGGCTAAATGAATATTGTCGGGCTTTCTTTCGGAGATTGTTTAAGATCCTTATATTAGATGGCTTCAAGTTTATGTTTTAGAGGTCTTTTTTCGTTTTGCATAATGAATACATTTTACTCCAATATGTTATCTTGGCTTGTCTTTATATGATTGCTCTTGCAACAAATTGTTGTTACCTACATTTTATTTTCTCACCTTTTTTTGCCATATCAGTCAGAAAAAAGTTGCTGCTCAAAATTTCATGTAAGCAGTATACAAAAAGTGGCAGCTTTCCTGTCCAAAGAGTCCACAAATTGGGATGGATTCTCCAACTTTAACTTTTGCAGAATCCTATGATGGGTAATAACGTTTGATGGGGTTACTCTCTGATCAAAGCTAGCATGACCAAACAGAAATTCATATAAGGATACATGAAAACAAGCAGCAAATCTCTTCTTGATCTGATGCATCTTTTCGTGCAGAAATATCACCTTGAACTCGGATCATAGAATTAATTCTTGATATTAGTGAAATATCTCCATAGCAAACAAGCGGTTCTAGAGAAGAGGCACAGGAAAGATCAATAGCCTGTATTTCTCTGTCTCTCTCTTCTGTGTGCTTAAGCATAGTTGTTATGCTCTTGCTGCAATGTCTGAAGGATTTCACCCCATCAGCCGATTCTCTTTCTTCAACGTGAAAAAAGAAAGATACTTCCTTTATCTGCTTGTTCTCAGATTTATTGAGGATCTTTTGGAAGTATTTCCGGACCACATGTCAGCTGTTTAGTGTTCTGTGCTTGTCATCATGTGGGAACACATATCATTACTAATAACAAAGTATGCTGCTTGAAGATGGCATGCAAATTGAATCTCATTAGATAATTAATAAGTTTGTTCTGTCAGGAAGCCATTGCTCTGATCAAAAGGCTTGTGAACCAGAACATATCAATACTAAAAGTGCAGAACTTAAAACGTCTGCTGTTGTAGTGGCCCCAATACCAACCTTATGAACTGTCACCACAATGCTGGTGTTTCCATATGCTTGTTGACTTTGTTGCTTTTTTGGTTCCATGGTTTGACTGCTGCTTTCTTTGCTTCAGGATGAGGATGTCTACACATTTTTTGAACCGGAGCTTCCCTCTGACGCAACTAGCATCCCTAAGCTCAAAGTAACTGATGCAATGAAATTCCCCGAACGACGGTCAGCTCCAAAACTTCCAACCAGTAGAAACAGCTCAAAATCATCCCATAATAAGTCTCAACGACCAGTCCCCAACTCTGGGGGTGGAAGGCGTTCATCCCCCGAAACAACATCCTGGAATGTACTGGATCTAAAAAAGGAAAACTACTTCTCTTGTTCTGTTGGTCGGACTCGAACAAATGCTAGATACCTCCTTGGTACCTCATCGGATGTTGTTTCATTTCTGAAGGAACTGGCTGAACCATCTTTTTGAAGGACCTCGCCAAATTGAGACTTTTGGCATAGCACCTAGGTAAAAGTTTGGATGCCATTTTATAAATATCTGAACCAAGATAGCTTCCATTAATTCTTTTGCTACCTGAGTTGATTGAAGCATCTCTTAAATTTTACAGAAACCTCAGCATAAATGTTTTAGCTCTTGTGTAGATATCTAAACCATAATCTCTATAGAAACTTAAGATAATATGGAAATATTATAATGCTAAAATCTCTTCCTGAGGATGTAGGTACCCGGGATGCAGATTTCAACAATTACAGCTGTAATTGTTACTTGTTCAATTGGCATATGACCGTGCTAGAAGAAGATTTATCTACTAGTTATTTTTCCTTATTTTGAATTGTCCCCATTGGTGATCTGCAGCATTCTTGAAGTTAACTAGTAATGAAGCACGTGCGTTGCACGTGAATATGATGCCCTCTTTCTTTAAAAAAAAATTGTGGTTATGAGAAATTTAATTATTTTATAAAGAAATATATTAGAAACAAAGTGAATGAATTGAAAAATATTAGATTAACTTCTACATCCTCTTCAAAATCCTTGATATGTGTTTTGACAGTGTGATATTATTATAAAATATTTTTAATAATGTAATAATACGTGAGATGAATCATAAGTGTATGGGAATTTTATTTTTATTTTGAAGAGTATGCCCAAAAAATTTTTGAAAAATATATAGTCTAGAAAAGAATAAAATGTTTAATCAGTCAATTCAAAATTGTACCACTCAGAGAAAAATTAGGAAGTATTTTGCAAAAAATTAAAGAACAATTCTTAACTTACATACAATGATTATATGAATACTTCATTTTTAAGTGGTTTTAAAAGGCTTTTTCAATAGCGTATATACATGCATGCCTCTCGATACATTAAGAGAACTTCATAATATTTCTAAATTAAAGAATTCCCATTTTCTTGGACCACCAAAAAAATGAATTATGCCTTCTTTTAAAATAGTAAACATTTCCCTTCCTAAAACAATTTAAAATATATGAGATGATGCTATTTTGAATGTGTTTGGGTGCACAGAGTAAGTTACTTCTCAAAATTTAGGAAATAATATGTTTGACTGAACTCAAAATTCTTCCTCTTATATTAAATAAGTCACATCTTTGTTCTATTGAATTTATTTTATTAATAATAAAAAAAGATAAATTTCAAAAACTACACAAAAGATAAACTTTAGGAGAGTTTACTTAATAAAATTCGTAACTCTTGATCATCATAGGTACATTGGACAGAGTCACATTCTTTTTTCGATCTAAATTTTATTGCACCAATAGTCTAAAAAATAAAAGATAAAAAGAAATTAAGTAAGGGATAATATCTAATTGACAACTCTTTCTCTAACATTGCATGAAGTTGTATTTTTTATTTAATTAATTTGTATACAGTAAAAAAAAAAGGATAAATCTTCTTTTTTCTAAACATGTTAATGGTTATTTAAACGCGCATACATAGCTGTTTGGAAGGTGCAAGTTTTAAACTAAGATAATGTAAATGTAAATTTATTTTAAAATATAATACTTCTTGGATACTAAAACTTTATATAATTTTATGAATACCATGCTAAATTGATTGTCTATTATTCTTTTCTTAAAATAATTGTTGTTGAAATTTATGGTTTGAATTTGAAGTCATAACCTTAAAACTTTTAAATTTTTTATTTAAAGCTTTGCAGATAATATATAACTGGCATTATGATAAATCAAATCTATTTTATGTTCAAGTATCATTATACTTAAAAATTTATATTAAAATTTTTTTACTTACAAAATGATGTTGTTAAAAATATTTTGAAGTTCTTTCTCTACAAATATTAATGATTAAACTTAAAACCTATTTACTTTATAATGTACTATCAATATATCAACTCAAATGGATACTTGAAATCCCATACATCTTAATAGTAATTATTAATTTGGTGAAAAAAACTTTGTTTAATATGTGTAATATTATATTCTAAAAATAATTATTTATTTAACTATATAGTTATAAATAAGATACATATTTTTCCCATTTAGAATCCAGAATCTTTATTCAATTAGTGTGTTTAGATCGGTGAATTTTCAATTATAGTCATTTGCGTGTTAGACATTTAACATGGTTGTAAAAAAACTTAAAAAGAATTTGACAAAATTAACTTAGTTGCCTTCTAAATGATGCAAACAATCATTTTTTTTAATGTGAAAAAAGATCCATTGCAATCAAGTAAAATTGTTTTATATCATTGATTTGGAAAACTCCATTTTTGTACAAGTATATCATTTAGGATCTTATTGTATTCATTTATGAAATTGACTTTACAAATGTTTGTTACGTATTTTTATATTTTTTAAATCATTGTCTAATCGAAGAAGTTTTGTTCAAAAAATGAAATAAAAGGGGTTCTTTCACAAATAAAATTATGAGTCAACGTTATTAGTACTCTTTGAATTATTTCTCATTTTCGTTTTGTAAAATCATACATCTTGTACTATTTTTTTGTTATAAGTGCTCTATCTGTTTTAAATTTTACATTAAAAACATGTACCTAAAATTTTTTCATCCTTCATAGATTGTTAAAGTCAATAGTTATGAACCATTTAGATAAGTATGTAATTTGTTATTTGAACTTTGAAAAATGTATACAATTTTTTGAATTATTTCATCAATCACCAAACTTTAGCTTGGCATGGATAAAATAAAATAAAATAAACTTGCTAGCGGAGTGCTTATTTATAACCCAAATTTTAATATATTATTTTTGAATTATTTTATCAATCACCAAAACTTTAGCTTGACATAGATGTATTAAAAAAAAAAGACAAAAAAGAACTTGCTAGTAGAGTGCTTATTCAAAGCCCAAATTTCAATATATTATTTTTGGAAACAACTTATTTGTTAAACATAATACTGTAATCATTTAATAAAATTTAAAGCTATGTTATATTTTATTAACGTACTTTAGTACAATTTAGTACTTTGCTTGTTTTCTTAGAATCTATAGTGGCATTTTTATGAATCATCATCCTTTGGTTTTTAAAAAGTCAAAACTAACTTATGAACAAATGTTAAAGTTTATTGGTATTATTGGTCTCTTGAGGATTGAATTCAAGGGTAGGTAAATGGTTTTTGTATGAGAAATTATTTTATTTTAATTAACAACAAAAATTAAATTCAATGAAATTCACAAAGGAATGTAAAGAGTTTGTAACTCTATTACAATTATAAACAATTAATATGATAAAATAGCATGTGAGGGTATTTTAGGCATATTTGAAAACTAACAGTATAAGGTGTAAAGACTCCAAGACTCACCATACTTTTAAAGAGAGAATAGATAGATTGTTATAGTTCTCGCTAGTAACTCTTTTAGCGATTTATGAGCCCAAACAGGCCGTGCTTGGAGCCCTCTTTGCTTTTATAGTCTGGATGGGGGAGACCAACGATGAAGATGATGGGGATATGAATCTAAAAATGACGTATGGATGAAAGGAGACTGATTAGCTGGGCTGGGCGAAGATGATCATTTGGCATAGACAGCCCAAAATTTACTCGAAACAGAGGAAGAGGCAACTATCAAGTTTGTATAAAAAGAAACCCAAGAATCAAGTCAATCCTGCAGGCTACACTGATTGGTAGCACTGTCTTGGAATTATGAGGTGAAACATTGTAATGTGCTATTCTGGCGAGGGAACATGGCAAAGAAATTAATCTGAATGACTTGAAATGGTATACAAAGATCTCAATTGAAGGAGTGGTATGAGCAACAATCAAAATCCATTGTGAAAAATAAAGATGGTAAAAGGAACAAGTTTTAAAAAAAATCCCTTTTTGCATCTTGCGGCTCAGGAGCACACACTTAAAAAGTCTGGTATTAGGTTCGATACTTGGTGCCCTTACTTTCACTTTTCAAAAGAATAAATAAAAAGTAATTGGATATAATTCAGGTTCACTCACTTTTGTTTGAATAAAAATTCAACTGGTATATTTCTACCGTATTAGTTAATTTAGTTTTATGATATCTGACTCTATTAGCTACTTTATAGAAAAGAAAAAGAAATGATATAATTGAAATTCAAATTATTTGTACTTACTGACCGATATCTTATATGAACAATCTGAATTACCTTATGTGCTATTAGTGATTTGCATAGATCCAAGACCAAGTTACAATAATAAGAAAAGGACAAATTCGTGGAAACTTTGATGTTGAAATATGTGCACAAACAGCCGCTGACAAACGACGGTTGATCTTGCTCGGCTCTTTCATGATAAATTGAACAAGCAGAATTGTTGGTTGAAAACTCACATCATCCGTCAAGACTGAAGTTTTAGAGTTCTAGGGGACGATCTATAAACGAACAAGTTCAACTAGTATAAGCCATGATCCCAAGAACTCAGGACATTGATTGTTTTCGTGAAAATGTAAATAGAACAACTGAATATAGAACATATACTAGATTCCAATCGTTACAACCCTTTGTAATGGGACAAGAAATACATGAAAGCCTACGGATGACAAAGAACTAAGCGAAATTCTTCAAGCGCCAAATCGGTACGTGTCGAATAGTACCATTCTTAAAAATATGGTGAAAAAATATGATGCGAGGAAAAGTTGAATGGGAACTATAAGAAGTAAGAATAGGTACCATTCGGCAAATGCAAAAAACGGCACTAAGATGGACTCCATGCTAAAATGGAAATTAACATAGCAAAAAGCCAACCTAGTCACTATCCAGATTCTGTAACAATAGAAAAAATGAACATAGGCTAAGATGATAACACCTAGGATCACTAACATACAAAATTATATAGCTCTGATACGAAAAATGCAGAATCAACGATCAAGGATTACACTTGTACTTCTTAGGCAGAGGTTTTCTTGTTTGGTTCAAAGACATACTTTATCAATGACTCCTTGATTGGTAGCAATTCAGGGAACTCGGTCTTCAATTTGGTAGCATCCATCTCATTATTGCTTCGAGCTGCAACTATCACCTTTGCTTGTTCTTCAAGGGTAAAGTTGGCCCATTTAAACTCTGGCTCAATGTATTTCTTGTACATCTCCAGAATCTCGTTATGGCTAACCACCCCAGGGTTTGTGAAGTTCCATATGCCCCTAAGATTTCGTTTTGCCATCTCAATTGAGATAGGAAGAAGTTCATCCAAAATAGTCATGCTGTTGGGAATGTTAACCACCTTATTGTAGCGGCTAATCTTGGTAATGAAATTTCGAGGATTGTTGAGATCTGAAGATATTGGCATCCGGACCCTGAGGGTGCACACATTGTCATATTCTTTCAGCAGCTCCTCAACCTGTTCGGAAAGAAAAGAGAGGATCTATAAATAACCATCTTCTTTATTTAAAAGTGATAATGCGAAATATTCGTCAAGAAAAAGGAGAAATTACCATGGCCTTGGTCTTTGAATAGAAAGATCCAGCAAAGTTGGGTTTGTCTTCCTCCTTAAACCCAATACCAGAGCCCTCTGGATGAGCAGCATCATATTCAAATATACATCCGGTAGCAAAGTTCATCATCAGTAGACCATTCTCTCTACATACATCAGCTAAGGTGAGAGTCCCAGTAACATTTGTACGAATAGTTTCGGTCTTATGTGACTCGCACCAATCAACGTTGGGTCTACCAGTAACACCGGCAGCATTGAAAACATGTGTTGGTTTAACAGTTTGAATGTCTGTTAAAAGCTGTGAATGATCCTCCAGACGCCCCCTTCCATACTCGTATGGAATTCCTTGTTTCTCACACAATTTCCCAAGCAGGCCACCAATCCACCCTGTCCTACCATAAATCAAAAATTTGAGTGAAGGTTTATTAGGTGGGTTGCTGCTCTTAGCAACAGGGACCACCATCTTGTTCTGATGAGAGTTCCCTATGGATTCAGAAGATCCAGAGTCGTTCTCAGATCCATCCAGATGTCTTTCAATTCCACCAGGCATCATTAACATTCTAGGATGAGGAAGCAATGCTCCAGTAACATCTCCCCACCAATCCGGGTTGCTGATATACCATTCCATAGTCTTTTTCAGTCCTTCTTCCCATACGGTCCTCTCTGACCAACCCAAGTTCTTCAGTTTCTGATCATCTAGGAAGTATCTTTGATCATTGAATGGCCTGTTCTCCACAAACTGAATGCTTGTCTCAGGATCCATGTTAAAAAGTTTGCATATATCTTTAGCAACATCAATCACTCTTCGCTCCTTCTTTGTCCCAATGTTGTATACATGGCCAACTTCTCCTCTGTGAAGAATGACTTCAAATGCCTCAGCAACATCCTCGCAATAGAGGTAACTGCGCACATTAGAACCATCCCCGTGAATTGGAAGTGGCTTCCCTCTCATTGCCAAAAGGATAAACTTTGGGATCAACTTTTCTGGAAATTGATTCGGACCGTAAACATTGTTTCCTCGTGTAGTTATTACGGGTAAGCCATATGATCTACCATACGCCATGACAAGCATTTCAGCTCCAGCTTTGGTGGCTGAATATGGGTTAGTAGGAAGGAGTTGTGAGGCTTCATGGTTTCCCACCACGGCATCTTCATCAGTCTCACCATAGACTTCATCTGTGCTCACATGGATAAATCTTCTGACCTGGCCAGTAACTTTGCAGGCCTCTAGAAGCACATGTGTGCCATAAATGTTGTTCTTGGTGAACTCAAAGCTATTACCAAAGGAATTATCAACATGGGTCTGTGCTGCAAAGTGCATTATAGTGTCAATTGACTCAGTGATGAGCAAGTAGTTGACAAGATCAGCACTTGCAATGTCCCCTTTAACAAACTTGAAGTTAGGGGATGATCGAGAAGGGAGAAGGTTCTTAAGATTCGAGCAATAGTCAAGCTTGTCGAGGACAACAATCTTGTAATCAGGGTAGCTTCGGATCAGCCGGTTCGCAACATGAGATGCAATAAATCCAGCTGCCCCGGTAATAAGAATATTCTTCGGGGTGTACGTCGCCATTTCACTGACCTCTAAAAATGCCAAATGACAAAACATCAGTCATATACATCACAAGAAAGCTGTACAAAAACACATAAGCGACAATATCAATTATAAGAATCACTTAGAAATCAAAATCTTTTGTCAATCGTTATAGCAATTCTTAAGGGCCACACACGACGATCACCTCGAACACCTGCAATAAGCCCCTTCAAGACATCATGCTAATAGTTGCCAATAATTTGATACTGATAAGTGATAACTTTTAGCATACAGTTCAAACAATATATTACTAATAATTTTTGCCCCTAGGACTATGAGAGTGCTTAACGAAAATAACTCATAACAAGCATCAATAAGAAGTAAAAAGCTTCAAATCAAAATTTGAACAGCATAACTGTCCACTTCTCTTAAAATCTTTCAAGGTGACAACAACTCGATTAACAAGGAAAAGTTAAAAGATCTATAATTTCTCAACATACAATCAAGAAGTTGCAACATAGTACTTCACCAAGCTGGGAATGTAAGGCCTATGAAATAACAAGCGCTTCAATCAGATCACTGACCTTCTTAAATATTACAAGCATGAACAGCAACCAAAACTCAAAATTAGCAAAACAAACACGTTCCAAAAAGGGACAAGAGATGAGAAAGAACCACACCTAATTTAATACCCCCCCTCCCCCCAACAAAAAAACAAAAAAAACACAAAAAAAAGAGCCCCCTCAAAAACAAAGGAACGAAATTTCCCCCGATTCTATCAGATCCACCATATACATTTCCCAAAACTAATACCACCCACTTTTAGTTTTCCTATTTCCGTACCATTCCTTTATACAAATACCAAAAACTACAAATTTGCAATCAAAACTTCCAAAACCAACAAAAAATAAACATAAATAAGATCTGGATCAAATGAAGTAATGCCAATTACAGATCATAGACAAACGCATGAAAAGTAAACACATTTCTTGAAAGATCTAAACTTTTTCCAAAATAAAAGTATCCCTGATCATAAATTTCACATAAAAGCCTAAATCAATCACAAACAGAACAAAGAAAGAACAGGAAGTTTAGTAGGATAAATATCAAACTTACAGGAAAATTTGATATTCAAGTCCAACCCAGACGACGAAATGGGGAGAAAATTAATTGAATAAAAAAGAGAGATTTTTCTCGGTAAGGCGAGAAGTGAGAATGGTCAAGCAATGTCTCCCTTTCTCCTCTTCTTGATTGGTATATATAGGACTACATGCAATGAAGGAAAGAGAAGGAGAAAGAGAAACACACGCTCAGTGCGTGTTTTTGTGTGTGTGTGAGGAAATGGCTGGCAAGTGAAAACTTGCGTGTCCAGTGGGGTCGGTTAGAGGTTAAAAGCGGGAGGGAATTTGGGGTGTGGAATTACGGGAATAGGTTTTTGTGGTATGGTAATTACACCACGCGGTTTGGGCGGCGGAGGTGGCCGGGGTCGTCGGCCGGAAGAAAATCTTAGGTGCCCACGGGGTGAATCTCTCACTAAATAATTTGTATTTCAGATAAGAGTTATGTCTTACTTTTTACCACCTATGATGCGAATTGAATTTTTTTTTTTAATTTGAACTTTTAAACTTTTAATTTACCTCAAAGGACAAGGAATAAAAAAGAGAGGATATAAGGTAAGATTTACAAACTCACACCACTCAGACAATTGCTAACTGGAAGAAGTACTGTAAACTTTATAAACACACTCAATGTAATGAACCCACTGATATGAGAACTTGTTTTCTTTTTAAAATCAAACCCCAAAGCGTATGCTAACGTGTTTATACTTCCACAACTATTGAAAAATTCTTTGCAAATGTGAATTCGAGTTCGTACCTTACACCCAATTGAGTGTTGCCCCATTAGCCTAGTGAAGACTCCACAATGACAAGAAGGATTGTCTAATGCAATTGACTAATTGAATACCAAGTTTGTAAGTTGAAAAATGGGTAGTGAAATTAAATGTTGCCTTAAATTTACAAATGTGGCAATAAATCTTATCCATTTTTATGATTTTCTACACACGTTCAATTAATATCCATACTTGTTGATTTAGTGTTTACGTGGTTGATTGTCCTATATATCCATGCATTGGATGGAACAAGGGGGCAAACATGCAAAGTGAAAAGAAAGGGTCTTTACAATTGGAAGAATAATTGTGTATCGTACGATTAAACTACTCGTCCAACACCTGTCTGTACACGCACATAATAATTGTACATATTATTGTACAACAAAGAAATGACGATGAAGCTATGTTTCATTGCAAATTCAGTCACAACATTTGCAACGCAAATTATTCGTAGAGTCCATGGAATACAATTCTTGTGCCCGGGGTAAGTAATGGGGTTGTTATAAGTTGCTATTTGTTTCGTCAATCTTTGAATGGTGAAAAGAACACACTCTTTATTTCTTTTTAATTATATAAGTGTGTGGAAGAGCGATAAAAAGTTGATTGAAATAACGTATTTTAAAATTTTTTTAAAATATGTTTTGCCAAACAAGTGTTCAGTTAATATTTATAACTTTTTTTGACAGCCTTCTTAATGCACTAGCACTAGGGTCAAAATCCAAGTACTGAAGTACAAATAGATTTTTTTTTTAATTTTACAAGTAGGTAAACAATTATTGGGGTTGGGGGGTGGGTTTGTATCCTGAGGTCTATAATCAGTAACGTGTCGGTTGTTAAATATAGTATTCTTTTCTTCTTTCACTTAGAAGGACTGCATCATCTGACCTCAGAAATTTAATGTTGAATCCTAAAGTGTAAAAGAAGCCACATCTTTTACTGTTTTCTTTTGTTACAGAGACAAGGAGATATTCAAATATTCAATGAAGATGACAAACCACAGTTTTTGAATGTTCTACCTACCTAACACCAGTGAGATTTTTTAGATTGAATAATTTAAAGAAGAAAAGGGATGGGAGGGCACAATTATATCTGTGGGTCTGAAAATTTTGTTAGGTTTATGCATGAGTTTTCTTCTTTTTTTTTTTGTTTTTCTTTCTATTTTGCACCTAAAATGTTGACAACTTTAAGTCTCTCTGTATAAAATAAAAAGGGTTCTCCATTTTAACGATGAAAACATATGAGAAGTTTTCTATTCTCTGACGAATACATACTCCTACTGTAAATAGAATGCCGTCACTAACAACCCCCCTAAAATTTTCTATCTTTTAAAGTGACATCTACTTAATTTAAAAAAAGGAAGGAAAAAAAAAAAGGACTAATTGGATTTGGTTTCCATGTGATTTACAGTAAGTTGAAATTGACAAAAGGTCGTGTAATCATTGTCTTGCCAAAACAACCTTCTATCGTTGCTTTATTATAATACTCCATTTTACATTGAAACATTTAATTTAAGCGATATGAACTAATGTATAAATTAAATCTTAGCATTCAAGCCTAATTTAAAATATCAATTTTTAACGAGCGAGAACAGAATTCAAATAATCAATGTATAAATTAAACCTTAGTAATCAAATCTAACCTATAGTATAAGTTTTTAATAAGTGAGAACGCAACTCAAACAGTTGGTTAGGTCCAGCTTGAACATGTGACACCGGGCGTGACGTTTATGATCTTAATAGTGGCTCAGAGCCAACGTGTGACCGTAACAAAATGTGATGAAGACCTGAAATTTTGCCAAGAGATGAACTTTTTACCGGACATTGCTTAGGTATAAAAGTTACCGTCATCTGTTGGTGATGCTTGACAAATGAATTTAATATATTTTATTTATTTTTTCTATTCAGTCATTCTTGTTACAAATTATTTGGATGTTGTGTGTTGGCAGGGAGAGATTTGAGGGAGGGGAAAAAAAATAAAAAGATTACGTAATCATGATTTTGTGCAGATGACTTATTATGGCACTCCTTGATCACTTGCACGAAATGTGCAGCAAAAAATATTTTTAAACAGAAGAAACAGTAATGGCTTAAGAAACGTTGTCGGCAGCGATCAGATCAGATTTGCAGATGACTTGAAACATTGAACAGCAGAAAGCATGTGATTATTTATGGTTTTTAATCTTTAAGGGCCTTTTAAATTTTTAATTTTCTTTGTAAAGGAATGGAATCAAGCTTGGCAACATTATTAATCTGCATCTGCTGTATGCTTTTCTTGTTCCGCCTAAATTGCTAAGACTTATGGTGTGATGGTAAATCAAGAATAGGATGAAAGTGTGAAGAGTCTAATTTTTTACACTAGAACACATAACAATGGTGTTATGCTGAATTGACATACAGACAATGGTAAATTTTTTGAACAATTAGTAAGTTTTTTTAATAACGTACTACTTAAAAAATTATGAAGAAGAAAAAAAGAAGAAAGGGTCATAAAACTCTCTCAAAGACAAGATTTCACAAAAAATAAAGGCAGGTGGGCTAAGACTGAGAAGGGATTCTTCTTCTTGAATTTGATATTTTTGTGGTTTAATATACACTGGGTTTTTGTTTTTTTTTCAGAAAAAAGTTGCAGTCTTTGATGGTCTTTGTGGCTTCAATTCAAGTTCTTGAAATCTGTAAGAATGCAGCTGGAGTTGCATTGCAGGTGCACCTACCTGTCCTTTTCTCTATCATTTATTATTATTTTGTATTAATTTTTAGTATTCCATGTATATTACATGCTATGAAGCTCAGAAATAAATCTTTGTATTCCTGCTCATAATTATTATTTTTTGTTAGATTAAAATGGCAAAAAGCTTGGTTTTACTGACATTAAGATATAGGAAGATGTGTTAAATGACAATTGTATTGGGATTTATTGGAAAAGATAATCGGTTGACATCAAACAATTACAAAAACGATGCGCATTGTTGAATAAGAATATTCTTTTTTGTTGGTCTCACTTTGCATTTGTAGGCTAATTGAATTGCTTTTTAGCATTGTGCCATGTCACCTTTTAGTTTCTAGCATTATACCGTATAGAAAATCCTTCCAAATTTGGAGGATCAGAGTAAAGTGAAATGAAAGATGACACTGATTTGTATATCTGAATGAAGAATTGTTTGTTGTTAAGTAGAGTGGGGTATAATTCATCACATTAATGCCTCATGTGGACGTGCATCCCTTATGTATCTAATTTCCTAGTCTGTTTTTTGATTTCTACTGAGATTTTGAATCAGATACAAGTTTTAGGTAATTGTTCAGCACAACTAATGTTGTAACTCAAGATTGTTGCTAAAACTTTTGGACTGAAGATAACAGTTTTCTTGAAGAAGCATGGGTTCTCATCTCTTCTTCTGTAACTGTAACTGTAACCATAGTCTGCTGTGAAAATAATTTGGTGAACCTTATTGGTGCTGGATATCATCCAGAGCTTCATTTGATTTAAAAGGGAAAAAAATGCATAAAATAAAGCATTAAGGTAGATAAACAGAAGCTGATATTTCGTTTTATTGCTACTTTGTTGCGGGGAACATCTCTGCTTTCGGTCTATTTGTGTCTCCCATGTTAGCTCTCTTCCTGATTATTTAGGCTTGAAACACTAGGACTTTCTTCTTGTTAGAACGGATACATGGAGTAGTACTTATCTATGAGCCCCTCGGCATCCAAATAATAGAAATTGTGAATCCTAATTAGTTTTTCCATCGTTATAAACAGACCTACATTCCAGAGGATTATTAGAAACCAGACAACTGAACAGTTCTATGGGTTGCCGTATATATATGCTCTCTTGAACTACTTAGTATGTGCCTGATAGGCTTACCGGTTGTATCTCCGGACAATTTACCGGTTACATTGGTCAATTCAGCCGGTTCAATATTCAAATGGTACACATTGTCCTCTTCATAATATGTGCTGAAAAGGCAAAGAAGGCTAGCATATATCTCCTGCTAATGTTAGTTATTCGGTTTTTGAGAAGACTGCAATGTTTATAAATCACTTTGTCATCTAGCATCTTCAAAATGTGCTCTGGTTCATTTTTTGGCAGCTAAAAATGCTTGGATTGCTGCTAGCTGTTTTCTGCGCACTTGCAGTCATTATATTCGGCCGCTAGCTCATACTTAATTTTTAAGTTCGGTGTGTCATCGTTGGTTTTCTGAGTTCTGCTTCCCTGATGTCGATGTTTGCGTCCCCGTTATTTGTAATAGTGTGTCAAACCTTTTACTTGAGAAGTATATAGAGTATTTCATTAATCTGCTTTAGCCTGCTAATGTTCATTGCTTTGTTGCCATCAATATTTCTTTTCAGAGTCCAGTCATCAGAACAAGAAGCATTTTATATACGCCATTCATTTGTCCCTCTCTACCTTTTTGATGAGCACGTCCTTTTCTGTGTATGGCATCTTCAATTTTGATCCCTTCGTATATGTAAGTTACTCTTTTCACATTCATTCACACTGTTTCATTTAATTTCCTGCTTTCATATGAACTACATTAGTGCAAGCACATAACAAATAGGTGATTTTATCTTTGCACTCCTATGGCACTATTTCCCCATTGATTGGATTACAGGTCCCAAACGGAATAGGAACTTTCTTGGGAATTACACAACTAGTATTATTTGCATACTACAGACGTGCATCTAGAGAAGACGACTCTACAGAACCCTTATTAGAGCCTTATTCATAAACAGGAAACATATATACTGGCAAGGTACACAATTCCTGCTAAAAAATTATTCACTTGCTTCATGATTCAAGAAATTAGGATTTTTATCGCTTCTTTTGCTGGAGAATTTGATTTCTGAACATGTTTCGGTAAAACTTGTGTTTACTCCACTAATTTTTTGAATCCTACCGGAATCCTATATGCATGGCTAGAAAATGGTATTTTTGTAGCTTCTGTTGGAATCACTGATGTCCATATGCACACATGATACATCTATTTAAGCTGATCTTACTTCCCTGAAATGCTTGAATTCTGCTTTTTTTTTTTTCCCCCGTCGGGTAACGCTTAATGATCTACACCCTAAATAACTCTGATTTCAAAATCTACACGTCTCTTGAAGAATGACGGATATTTCAATGCGACATAAAGATGTGAAGCTTCCAAGTCATTACTTGTCACAAACTACGCCGCCAACTCCCCATCTTTGGTGGTCTCAGCAGTCGACTGAAACATCATGATTTGCATATGGGCATATGCTGATTTGTCAGCCTTCTCATTTTCATGTTATTTGCTTCTCTTCATTCATTCTTTGTGCTGTAATGGTACTGTAGATATTACCCCAAATTAGCAATTAATTGACTAGAGCTCACTTTGTACATGATAAAGATTGAAGTCTGCATGATAATCCTCTATTACCAATTTTTGGAAAATCCCTATCCGTTTGTGTACTTGGTTTGCATAATTTTACAGCCAAGTAATAGAGTTACAATGAATATATGATACCCACTTGCCAACAGAATGACCAAATTTTTTCCTGTTAAAGAAGAATGAATGATTGACTACCATTGTCAAGGAGATTAGAGGAGGCTACAGAATTTAAGAAACGGCTATCGTATTTTACCCATTAAACCTTTTCCTATGCACACACGAGTCAGATACTGATTACACTCCGTCTATGTTTACTATTGGAATAAAGGTGTGTATTATGTTAATTAAAAGTTTGTAGCATGTCAAAGGTTTGTGCTATGAGCATTAAAAGGCTGTACAATTCAATGAAATAGCAACAGTTAAATGTATGGTCGAGGGCAAAAGAATAGAATAGGATTCATGTTTTTTCCACCCTTTCAAACAGCGTTCGTGCGGCAAAAATAGCATGAGAGCAGGATGATTATTAAACCTAACAGATGTTGGCTTGTCTGTTAGTCAACAGAAGGTGGCGGCAGCGGTTTCGATTTTGTTAATCACATTAATCAGTTCAAATTGTTTTCTTCTTACTTCTGAGGCTGCTCATTTGTGCATGCTGCAGGGAGTAATCAGCCGAGAAAGAATGCATTCATTCAATTGGCCTCTTTATCTTGCATCAGTAAAGAATGGCCATTTTATAACAGAAAACACAGATATTGAACCACCTAATGCAGCAATTCCTTTCTGATGCAAAAGTAACTTTCTTGCAGGTCAGAGCTATCATGGAGGGATTCAACAAAGACCATTTCCAAGTTGATATTGTTGATCAGGCTTATGATCTATATGCTTTGATACTAGTTGAGAGTTTCTTCATCTTATGATCAGGAAATTTGCAAAGATGCCAACCTATAACTTCTACTAAAACGCATACGTTGAGGAATATTTTTTTTGGTTGATTGATTCTCTCTTTTGTATAGTATTAACACGATACGATATCCATAAGAATTGCGTGTTCAAGCAACGCACTTAATCAGAGTAGTCAAACTTATTGTCGTACTCATTTTCTCTTCCTGGCTTCCTCTACATATGTGACGCACCTCTTTTCTAAAGCAACTCTAAGGCACAGGACAAATGACAGTGAGATAAGTGAACTAGTAAAGGCAAAGAGAGATTTTCATCATGCAATTATTTGTCTTTGTGAATCCTCCTTTTACAGATCAAAAGCCAAACCCACGAATATATTCCTTTAAAATCAGATGTGACATAAGAGATTCCACTTTCCAAATGCATAGTGACTCATGCTACATGTTTCATGAAGATCATTTATCATTTTGGTGATGGCTGTTGATATCGAAACTAGCAAACAAAAAGAAAGCCAACAATTGAGGAATAAATTAAAGGTAGGAACGGCTAGCTAACTTTATGCGCAATCTTCTTTCAGATTCTGTGCTTATAGTTTCTTGATTTTAAGCAAGCATCCAAGCACATGTTCCCCTCTTTAGACCTGCAGGAAACAAGGGATGCACTAACGATCTGAGATTTTAAGAGCAAGTAATAGTGGCAAAATTTCACATATACAAACAAAAGTTCAACTCTGAAGTGCAACCCATGATTGAAGCAATGACTGACGTCTGCTACAGCAACTCCCTCAGAGTAGTTCTAACAGCAGCAGAGGATTTTTCCTGAGCACCCTAACACAGATCCATAGACATCAGTTTAGACAAAAGTTAAACTAAATTAGGCCTGCAAAAACCCAAGTCTTTCAGTATCTATACATAATGATTTTATCAACGAAAAACCTAAATTGCATGTAGCTTTAACAGATATACCTGAAAATCATCAATAGTTTCAATATCACAATGCTGATCAAGTGGTCTCCCTCTTTCATCATAAAGAATAAGCCCACTAAACCTTGGCAGCTCGCACTTCTCTCCCATCAATATAGGCCTTTGCCACACTGCAGAAGTTGAATTATGACTTAGCCTTCCCAAATTATCTTCACATTTTTCCCCTCTTACAACCAGCAATGGGGCAACTCTTTCTCTTTGACTTCCACTAAGCCTTCTTTCCTCCAATTTGCTCACGCCACTCCACCTCACTGAGCTCATTAGCACTTTCTTCACGGAACCCCAATTCTTCCTCTGTTTCTGATCAGACCATTTTACTTCATCCGTTGCTTCATTCGTGCATGGTTCTTGATGAACAAGTCCTTTTCTTTTAGCCCTCCTCTTTAGAAACGTGGCCAAGCAAACTCCAATGACTAGAGAAGCTGTGCATGCAAAAATTGCAACAGCTTCTTGGGTTGATAGCTTCCATTTATCTTCTAAATTCCATAAAGCTTCCATTGATTTTGGAATGATCAAAGAATTTTCCTCTTGTGATGTGAAATTTTAGACAGAATTTTAAGGAAAAAAAAGTAACGTTGTAATGCTGAATATTTGTAAGGTTCATGTGACGATCACCGACGGTTGGGCTTGGGCCGTGGCGTGGGTTCCTTGATCGTGGGCCACACGTTGAAATATATATAATTTATTAGTAGCCGTTGTGCAATTACTCACCGTTGAAGGCTCCTTCAATCATTTCACGGGAAACTCACTGCCTGGAGTAGGGATTTTGGTATACTTTCAGACCACCCACACATTGTCCGTAGAAGTTGGCCTTGCATTTGGGCATGAACAACTTACATGAGCTTAAGGGTATGGCGAGGTTTCTCTTTGTGAATATTTATTGGATAGAACGCTTAGCAAATATCTAGTTATGAAATTTGACTTCAGCCTCCACTTAGCTTAAAATCGTTGTTGAGTCAGCCTTGTTACAATGTTAAATCTATAAGGCTTAGTTTTAAATTGTGGTCGATTCAGCCTTGTTACAATGTCAAATTTATAAATAGTCTTCATGAACAAATTTTAGGAGTCACAACAAGTTGAAATAGAGTCCCTTGTTGAACAAATGAAACACCACGAGTGTTGTAAGCCTATTCAAAATGTATGTGTCATAATTATACTCAAAAATCATGATTAATGTGTTATAGCAATGCTTATTTATATTAGTGTCGAGAGTATTTTCATTGTTTTTATTCAAAATTGGTTTCTACATATGATCAAGCAACATTCTTTTGCCGAGAAATCTGTGGCTTCCCAACTACTCTACAAATTGCTCAACATTCAATCCATTATCTATCTACTAAAGAATGTAAGATAAATAAATAAAGAAGGAAATTCAAATACCTATAGCATTCAATTGAGCCAGATATTCACATGATCCAAAAAATTTGCAATTATATCAGGACAAACCAGTCCATAGTATTGAATCTTCGAAAAACTTGCCTCAGTTTTGAGTTGGTCTGATATTGAAACAATCTTGGAGCATTGTTCATCCCGCATTCTGGCACAACCATTGTGAGTTCTCATACATGGAACATGCCACTTAGGAATATTCAAGTGTACAACAATTAATGATCCATAAATTTCTTTAAAGAGATTATGTGGTTAAAATCTTAGCTTTACACCTCTTCAATTGTTGGATAATAGTCCCTGCTATTTTCTGGAAACACCCAGGGGGTGAAAGGTAATCGAAGGATGGGTAAGACCATCAAGTAGTGCAATAGAATTAATCAAATATCATCAAATAGTACAAGTTTGGCCCACTATTATCAATTAGCGATAAATTATTAGTTTTAACACATCATGTGACAATGCATGCGATGTATTTAATATTTTTCTGGATGGGCAGCAAATAGGATTGTCAATGGGCGGATTAACCCAAACACCACCCACTCAGCCTACAAGAAACAGAGCAGGGGTTTACTGGAATTTTTTAACTAGCAAAACTTGGGTCCAAATGTTGTCTCATTAGGAAATAGACCAAACTGGGGCAACTATACTCAGCCCAGTTAAGGTCTGGCCATTAATATATTATTGCTATCCATTTCATGAGTTGCTTTTCACAAAGAGCCCAAATTGAGGCTGAAGCCCAAATTTTAATATGGGCAGAGATTCAGAAAATTGAGGTTTGTTTTCTCAGGCCATGCTCGCTTAATAAAGATCAAGCCCAACAGACAAAGGAACAATAAAAAATGGGAAAATAAATGCAATATCACCGTTTAATAAATAGCGTTTTTCTGAAATATTATTGAAATAATAATAGCGTAATATTCTTTTAGAATGTGATGCCTGAAATAAAGAGGTAATTGAAAATATGAAAAGGCAGTTGAAAAAGGCATTTAAAAAATATTTCAGAATAATTTTCTGAAAGTTATTTAGCGAAAGGGAGTATTTCTTTCCATATTTTTTCCTCCACGGGGGTTAAATGAAAATTAAATGGTTAGTGGGGGCGATGTGAAAATCACGGTAAATTTCAGGAGGGACTGGTGTGCAAATTCAAGAAATACTTATAGAGCAGCCTGCGCCCAATGTGTCTGGGTTTTAGGCTTTTGGTTGCAAGAGCAAGACTCTCGTTTTTGCATCTTTCTTCATCTCTCTCACAACCCCATCATAATCATCATCAATTTCGGCCTTCGATAGCTACCAAAAGGTCAGTCATCAAATTTACTATGGTCACTTTTCTTCACTTTCGTCTGGCCCTTTTGATTTTTATGTATATAATTAGCAACGATGTCTCTTGAATGATATTTAAAGCTTTAATCTGATCTTAAAATGGCTTTTTTCTTTTAAGTTCTTTGGAATATTTTTTATTTATTTACATTTGGTAAAAGCTAATATTGGCTTGTATTTCTTGCACATATTTTTCCACCGTTGATGGTGTAGAATATTTGGACTATAATTTTCGTTTAAGCTATAAGAAAGATTAAAACTTTTAAGGATTACTCAGTGGATGGGAGATTTTGGATTTGACAATGTTTTCTCCAATCATTGACAAGTATGTATCTGTGTTCGATAATGGGTTCACGTTAAATTCAGACTTTGATTGTTGATTTAGCGATAAAGATTAAACCTTTGACGGTACAGTTACAAATTGGATGGGAGATGACATTTAGGAGTTAGGATTGTTCACTAGAATACCTCCTGCTAGACCATGTCCCATGAAGGGTAGCCTTTGATTTTGTATAATTTTATTTGATTTTCCTGCGAATGCTGACTAGCAAAAACTTGTGCTATTCGCAGGACTAGCAAAAACTTGTGCTTCAGTGTCTTATTTGTCCACTATTGAGTAAATAAGTTTTTTAAGCAACAGAATCAAGAAAAAAGATAATGTCTGGAAGAAATCGCGGGCCTCCAGTTCCAATGAAAGGTGTTCCGCATGGTGGGATGCCTCCATCCATTCATGAACCTCCTCAGTTCGTGAGAGGCCATGGACCTGTGCCACATCCTGCATTGTTGGAGGAAATGAGAGAACTGCCAATGGGTATGGGTCCTAGACAACTTCCTCCACACCCTGCTATTATAGAGGAGCAATTGGCTGTTCAACATGATGAGATACAAGGTTTGCTGATTGATAATCAGAGGTTGGCTGCAACGCACGTGGCGCTCAAGCAGGAATTGGAAGCTGCTCAATTTGAGCTTCGGCGCACTCATGATTATGCAGGTGCATTGCATGCCGAAAAGGATATCCAGATGAGAGAACTTTATGAGAAGTCTGTCAAAATGGAAAGGGAACTTCAAGGGGTGGATACTGTGAGGACTGAGCTTATGCGAGTACATGCTGATGTGAAGGAGCTAACTGCTGAAAGGCAAGAGCTCACAGCTAAGGCTCAACTAATGACTGAAGATTTGGCTAGAATGACTGCAGAGTTGCAGCAGGTTCCTGCAATAAAGGCAGAGATTGATGGTTTGAAGCTAGAATTGCAGCGAGCTAGGTAATGACCTCTGATTCTTTAGTAATATGTTTAGCAATTGGAATTAGCTTTTTTTACTTCATTTTATCTTTTTTGGATTTTAGGGCTGCTGTTGAGTATGAGAAAAAGGGATATGCTGAGAACTACGAGCATGGTCAGGTCATGGAGAAGAAGTTAGTCTCAATGGCACGGGAGCTGGAGAAACTTCGTGCAGAGATGGCAAATGTGGAAAAGAGAGCTCGTACTGCTGCTTCAATTGGGAATCTAGGTACTTGTCGGTGTTGTAGTTCTCTTGCCTCACCGATAAACTTTTAAACTTTAGGCGCTTGAGATAATTTCTCTGTTGTATTCACCGTTTGTTTAAATCTTGTCTCATAAATTGGATGGAATTTAATATGCTATCTAAAAAGTTACACGTCTAAGTGTTCAACTGTAGTCTTTATGAACATCTTCTTAGTAATCTGACCCGATCCCCTCATTTGTATTGTGTGCATGATAATATAGTTAACACTGTCCAGCTCATTTGAACTGTTAAACTGTTGAGTTATACTATTCCATAGTTTTTTTTGGCCTTCGGACTACTATTAAGACTACTGTTAAGAGTCACTTGAGTATATTACCCGTTTTATGTGTTGATAAATGCTTTTGCAGGTCCAGGTTATAATGCAAATTATGGCAATGCGGAAGCTGGCTACCCTGTAAATCCATATCCTGCTAATTATGGCACGAACCCGATGAATCCCATGCATCCTGTAAGTTCTATTTCTTTTCCTATCTCACAAACACCCATACACATGCATGCACAAATTCTGTGCAATAGAAACACTGGCACCAGGCTAGACTTCCTTTACAGATCCCTCTAGATTTTTAGCACCTTATTCTTTCAAGGCTAGCATATGATTCTTAATTCTCAATGTTCTTATAGCAGATCCAAACCGCTATGGAAGGTTATCCTCAATATGGACCTGGACCTGGTGCATGGGGTGCTTACGACATGCAGCGAGCTCAGGGACCCAGATAAACAATTGCATGCTAGACCATGGCCTCTTATTTTCCTTGCATCTGGTACTACAAATTGGATATAAAGATTGTGTTGGAAATTGTGTTATGATAGACTTCTTAAAAGTCATTTCGGAGATGTGTACTCCCTGAGCAAAAGTAGACATTTTGTATGATTTAATGCTACTTCTTTGGAAGGAAAATTTACATGTTACTTTTTGTCCTGGCATGTCGCTTATTCTTTTTCAGATATCCTGTTCATATAATTATAAGTTCGTCTCTGTTTTGGAACATGCAATATAGTGATATGTGCATCAGATTTTGTAGATTCCTATGTTTGCACCATAGAGAGCGTTCTAGATGCTACTCTTTTATGTTAAGTTTGGTGTTATGCCAAATTTCCTTCCTTTGCTCGGACTGGTAATGTGTTCCCCAGATGGGTTTGAAAGGAAAAATATCTAGACCCAATAGCTTATTGAGTTTATTTGAAATCCATCCTGTAGGCATATTATCTGTTTCCTTTTTTCCTTTTCTCCTTAGGGTCTGTTGTTGAAGTTCAAAGACCTGTCTTTTGCTTGTCAAGATTAAAGGTATATAAGGTGCAGACAGTATTGGAGAAAATTGCTTGTCTCCTTTATGTAGTGGTTGAAGTGATGATGAGAAATGAAAAGTTCTTTTTTTTTTCCCTTTTAGGGCTTAGGTGCGCTTCAGAACATTTTCTTGTAATGGCTTCCAGTTCCAAATTGGAGCAAAATCAAGAATGGAAGTTATTATTAATTATTTTTTAACTTGCGGAAATGGATGCTTTTATTACAGAGAGAATTGTGATTATCCATTGCTTTGGTGCATTACTTTTGTAGGCATGTCCAATCTGTTTCCACATACTTGCCTCATCTATTGGCTTTCGTTTTGTTTCTGTATTCAGGAGGGAGGGAGAGGAAAAGGGGGGGGGGGGGGGGGGGAGGACTGTGAATGATGGGTTGCCTGGGTCTGAATTGTCGTAGAGAGTTCACAGTTTCTTTGTTACGCTAAAGCTCTTACATTTCTGGTAATTTTAGCTTGCTGTTTCTCTTGTGCTGCCTTTATGAGTAGTTATGTCTGGTTTCTGATGATAGTTCTTTTTCTTGCTGGTTAAGGAGTACTAATTGTCTATAAGTTGTAGAGATTCCACTTGATTTCATGAATAAATTTGAAGAGACCTGAATAAAGATGTGAATTATCTGACTATATTTTACTTCTTATGTTTTACCTTTATTCTTTCTACGCTCATTATATCTACTGTCATTCTATATTTATTGTCTGCAAAGCCTAAGAACGCACTTTGACCCCCTGGGTATGCCATTCTTATTTATAAAATGTTGCTCAAGAGAAGTGGAAGTCAGAATTGGCTTTTTTGGATTGAGTGTCTACAAAGTGGAGTTGAGGAGGCTGCTAGCCTCCAGTTTGCTAAAGGATAAGCTTTCATACAATGACATTTTCCCTGTTTAGCTAGTTTTCCTGTGAAATGTTGCTCAAGAGAAGTGGAAGGCAAAATTGGCTTTTCTGAATGTGTCGAGAGTGCAAAGTGGAGTTAAGCAAGGCCTCTGATTTTTTACCTGTTGAGCTAGTCTTCCTGTTTGACGATACTATCTCCCTCCCTCCCTCCCTCTCTCCCCTCCTCCCTCCCCTCCCCTTCATCTTTCCATCTCTCCCTCCCTCCCCATGTCTAGGCCATGGTTTGAGAGGAAAATTTATTTTGGAGTACATTCTCTTGATAAAATGATTCTCCTAAGTCAGCCAAGTTTTTATTGGCAAACTAGTGCTGCATAGCTTTTGGGACGTGCAACAGACATGAAAGGAAAAAGAATAGCCTTCCATCTTTCATTTTTTTCTTTGCGGTTGAGGGTGGGGGAAGTGAGAATGGTGGTAGGGTTTGTTGGATATAGCATGGTTGAGTGAGTGATGAGTATTATCTGTCTATCAAGTCTAGGATATGTTGGCTAAGTTCCCAATGAATATGTATTTCATGATGGGTCCTTTATACACAACAACATCAGCTGTTTAGGAACCATAATGGTTTCTCAATTCTAAACTGTTGAGAAGACATGTACAATTACGGAGCTGCAAGATGAATTTCTCATTCAAGTAAGTAATGTAATTGCCTCTGAGCACATCATCTTGTTTTGCTATTATGCTGTTGGTTGTTCTCTTTAAGCATATATTAGAAAATTGAAGTCTTTCTGCATTTGGAGCTACATGGATGAGGTTTTCATGATAAATATTGTTTGTCAAGTTGTCTTCCATTAATCTAGTAGTTCACTCAGAGGCTATGTTGTTCCAAGTGATTTCCCATATCCTAAATTTTTAGGCATTAGTTTTTGTTAAGAAATTATTTATGCTGTGGCCATTATAGTGTTTTGGACTTATCTGAATATTGTTTGTTGGTGGGAATAGGTTTTCAAAATTGAGGCTACCCCATAGGGCTATTGTAAGTTGTCATCACTCTTGTAGCTTTAGCAAGTGCCCTTTATTCAATTATTTTACTGGTTAGCAAGATGGAAACATGGACTCTGTCCTCCTTGTACTGCCCCTTGGCACTTTACAAGCATCAGCAGTTGCCCCAGTGCTTCTGCTTAAGGCCGATGCTTGGGTCCTGCCATGTGCTTTGAGAGTTGAAAAATTGGTTTAGCCGCCAAGCGGCTGTTGGACTTGAGCCAAGGGGATGAGCAAGTCATTTGGGTGCTTTTATTCACAGCTAGCACATATCATATCTACAAATATTCAGGCACATATACTTGTCAGGAAAATAAGTTCTCAGCTGGTATGACAGCCAGTAGTCCCCGCCCCCGCCACATTTATTCCAATGCCAAGCATTTCTTGATAACAATTTATCACTTTGATCTATTATATTGTTTAGGGTAAACTACTATCCCCACGCAATGTGTTACTAACAGGTAGCATATCACTGTTGCTGAGAAATTCATCATCCAGAAAATAGGTTTCTTTCCGTTGTAATGGTAATAAAACCAGTGCGTGCCAGGCAATTGGATGACTAGGAGCATGAATTCACCTCATTAAAGCATAAACACATACTATTACAATGATTTAGAATGCTTGAATTGTAACTGAAGTTTTTTCCACTCTGTGGCATGTATGGATTCAAATATGTCATGCTTAGTTGTTGATTGTTTCCTGCTTTCAAATTTTGGTTTTAGTTGGCTACTTTTGTGAACAGTGAAGTGTTCTTTAGGGTGGGCCAATATTATAGGTACTTTGTCGATAAGAATAGGTCAGGCTAGTTGCCCATTTGTGGATATATAGGTCCGTAGTTTTTCCTGTAATGCTTTACAAGTGCTCAAGCATGTCTTCTTTGCTTTGTTGGATTTGGACTTTGTTGGTTTCTATATGATTGTTTTTTGGACAATAATTAAACTAGGAATGTTCTTTGTAAACTTGCAAACTTATGTTGGTGGTATATTGATGTAATCTTTGGAGAAAAGGGATTAAGTTTGTCATCCCTAAACTGGTTAATTTAATGACAACAAACAGCATTGGCGCTAGATCTAGCTTCTAGAAGTTCTTTCTGTTGTCCTTCATTCTTGTTGCAATCACTGCAAACTACAGATCTGATTGTTGTTAGTTCTTTTTTCCCAGTTAATTCTTTCTTTTATTAGGAATAATTAAAGCATAAATGAATCTTTCTGGCTATTACTGTGGTTCGTTTGACATTGAAACTCTCGTTCTGGTTCTCTAGGTTTGCAAGTAAGAACTTGGAAGCTGGAACTGCCAATTGTTGCTGCATGATGTGATGATTTTGTTTTTGATTCTCAAGGTATGTGCTTTCCTTTTTTATGTTTGAAGGTATGTGCTTTCCTTAACAAAACGGATGTGTTAAATTGAACAGTTGTGTCGTTGAAGTTGAAAATATTTCTTATTCATTTTCTCATTTCTTGATTATACTCTGCATCCAGGTTGTGAGTCCTCCACCACTTTGTGGTCTCATGGCTTAGTTTTATGCAATATTGCAATTTTGGTTGTGGATATCAAGCATGGATTGAAGCCATAAACCATCAAGTCACTCAAAATCTTTTAAAGATGAGGGATTTTTAAGTTTATTGTTGCCTTTGCCCTGAAAACCTCAATGCACCTATCCTCAGGGCACAATGAAGCTGCTGCAAAAGACTTTCAAAGTGAATTCAAAACGAGGGGTTATCACCCAGTTCAAGGAACAAGGAACACACGCTGAATTCTACAGTACTTAATTGCACTTTACTTTCCCAGAACCTATACTTTAGCTCCCTCAACTCAATTAATGGACGGCACTGAAAAATTTGGTAATTGCAACATAAAAATAACAAGATGAGTTGGATTTTTTTTTTTGACAAAATTGCCCTTCGTAGCATTTCTAGAAGAAATTCCTCTCATTTTATTTCTTTTTTGTTTTGGAAAGAAATTCTCATTTTATTTCTGGTAGCTTCAGATATTCTTTTGAATTGTCTAGTATGTGACTATAAGAATATGTTATGATGACATTTTTTTTTTCCTTAATTACTTTATACCTTATTTCTCTTATTGTCAAGGCTAATTATGACGGAAAAAAGGTAGAATTTTTGCTAATTACGTTGTATAAGAATTTGCGAAGTACTTGTATAATAATCCTATAATTTTATGGTACTGTGTGACACATTCCTTCTGTACTCACAAGGTGGTAGCCCTATTATCTCAAGTTAAAAATTTTGGGCTATCAACTTTCTCAACTCCCTAAGATTCACTATTTTAATTCAAATTTTGAGTTTTGTTCTATTATTTTTGTTTGAATATTGAAAAAAAAAAAAAACTGAGACATAGCAAGTGTAATCAATTCATAAGGTAATTTTTGTAAGGTGCGCTGCGTTATGGTATGGTGGTAATAATAAAGGAGAGAACGTATGTACATTTGTTAACTAAAATTTACTTATTAATCACTTTTTAACATGCTTTTTATAATTTCTAACATTAGAGCTGAAATTTATGAAACTTTTTTCGTCGTATGAACATATTTTTAGGATTCTACAACGCAGTTACCAGCATACTACTGTTAGTGGAAAGTCCCCGCCAGTAAATCACTACTGACTGAAAACTAGAGCTAGACCCAAATGTACTGTAGCCGGGTGCATAATTTTTTCGTATCTCTGACCACCATGGATCTTTAGTATTATGACTTTAGTGTCAAACTCACTGACTGTTTTTTTTTTTTTTTTTTTTTGAAGAAAAACTCACTGACTGTTAAGAATAAAGGATTATCATGTTACTCCTTTTGAAAAATTATCTAAAGTTAAAGATATATTTAAAATTTAATAAATGTAAATACAACGAGTCAGTTTATTGTTAGTTTTTCTTTTTTCAACAGTAATTGGCAGTTTATTGTTAGTGATACTAAGTTTTGGCACTAGAGTCCTGAGTGAGGATCTCAACTTATCTCTTACACGTGACATACAGAAACTTGTACTATTTGGGACCCGAATTTACAGGTGGTCTTCGTTTTAATTTAACCTTAACATGTCAGCATATGTCCCCTCGCTCTGCTGTCTTTCCCGGAGAGAAATCTGAGGGTCCATACTTCATAATTCATACCCCAGATTCCAGATTCTAAGAGAAAAAAAGATGCAATCTTCACTGTCAATAGTCCACGGACCAGCAAGAAGTTGCAATCCAAATACTAGTAGAATTAATGGAATTACTAGAAGAAATCTCGTTTCAAGAAAACACACATCAGTGCTTTTCGCCACTCTCAAACTCAATAAACCTCAAGAGAACTCTCAGTTCCCAAAACCCATCTCACTAATCCCAGCTAAACCCAAAAGATCTCTTCTTTGCGGCAATTCTCCGAACAGTTATGTGAGTGCAGGTGGAGGTGGCAGTAGCAGCATTGGAAGTAATACTAGTGTTGGTAGGAGCTGGATAGAGGCTGCTGGGGATGCTATTTCTACTGCTTTTCCTTTATGGGTTGCTATAGGTTGCTTATTGGGGCTGCTGAAGCCTGGCTCTTATAGTTGGGTGCAGCCGAAATGGACTATTATGGGGATCACTCTAACTATGCTTGGAATGGGCATGACTCTCACTTTTGATGATCTTAGAGGTGCTTTGGCGATGCCCAAGGAGTTGTTCACTGGATTTGTGCTTCAATATTCGGTCTAATTTGAATCCTTTACCTTTTCAAGTTTCCGTTTTTCTGCCTGCTTAATTCAGCAAACCAAATATTACTGACCTGTTGGATTGCTAGATTGTTTGAGAAGCTATTTATTTGATGAATTGTTTGGAAGCCCATTTTAATACTGACTTCTTAGTTTATTAAGTAGTTCTTTTGCAGTTAGGAAAATTCTAAATGGGATTCTTTTTCCTATCATTTTCTTGTTCTTTGAATGTTTCTTCCAATTGAAAATTAGCTAATATGGAGTGATATTCTTTGGACATTTTTGATGAAGAGAAGCATATATAAATCAAATTGATGGGCGGTGTCTGAACTTATTTACCATGGGGATTGGTTTGAAGGAATCTTTACTGATAAGAAAGAAATACACCTATCTTTATTGCTTGATTCCGTGTTGTCCCCCCCCCCCCCCCCCCCCTCTTCCCCTCTCTCCTCTCTGCTTTTTATGAAATCTTATTGCTGTGGCCGTCATGATTCAAAGGAGTGACCTTGTAATAACTTCTGCTAGAAGTCAAATGGATAAAGTGGCATCTGTAGTTAATTGGATCCACACACTCTTACCAGTCATTCTTTTATATATCAAGAAGGGGTTAGTGATCATTGACCATGAAAACTCTGCCTTTTGGTTTACATTAATTAACGGTATGCATCCAGTTTTACTTGATTTTGAATATCTTTTCCCTTCATAGCTCTTGTAAATTTAAGACAACAGAATTTTCCCAGCAGTAAATCTGAAGCTTGATGGCCCAAATACTAAACATAGGACATAGGCTACCCTTGATCAGTAATGGAAGAAAATGTGCTCTCTGTATTGCTGGTTTCCTTTTATTTGGATTGCTTTTATAGGTGAAAAATGCTATATGGAATTGGAACATATATGTTACCATAAACTGTAGGGATTTGGGAATCAGATCTCTGTGATGAACTGCTTTGTGTCTTAGCGAAGGAAAATCATCTCAAGTTTTACGTTTGTTCAAAATTAGTGGTTGGTTTGTTGATATATGAATAGAGCTATTTAATGTTTAGTCCAACATACATTCACCAAGACTAGTGTTTTAACTGAGTATTATACGTATTGCTGATTTCCAATTTTCCTACATGATATACAGAACTTATATACTCCACGCAGGTGATGCCATTATCAGGATATTTTGTCAGCAAGCTCTTGAACTTACCATCCCATTATGCTGCTGGCTTAATATTGGTTGGCTGTTGTCCTGGAGGTATGCATTTATGCCTGCATTCTTGTGCATAAAGTTTTTTGCTCTACTATTATTTGACTTCTCTTTTTTCCTTATTATGAGTTTTTTCATGTATCGATCCTTAGGAACGGCTAGCAATATCGTCACCTATATTGCACGGTAAGTAAAATTGTAAAAAGTGCTTACAACAATTTATTTTTTGAAAATTTTACACAAGTTAATTGGGGATCCTAATGGCATTATTATGTCACAGTGGAAATGTGGCTCTTTCAGTGCTGATGACCGCTGCTAGCACCCTATCTGCTGTGGTTGGTAACTCATCTTGCACTTTCAAAATATATTTTTTTTTAAATGGGAATTTGTATAGAAATTTTGACTGTTCCATTTGAAAATCAGCTCAAAAAATGAATTGATTGTTGGAATTGCTTACCTCAACCTTCTATTTACTTTCTGCTGATAACAGGAATAAAATATGCTTATTTTAATTTACAAGTTCTTATTCCAAATGTGGCTGAAAGTTGCTTTCATGTTGACCATGCAGAAAATCCTCATTTATTCGTTCCATCACTTTAAGTTCTATTATTTTATTTGAATTGCATTAGAAACCGGCTAGTGTGATTCGATAGCTGAAGAAGTTTATATTTCCGCAATAATCTGCCCGAAGTTACAGCATCAAAGGTATTGGGAGCTTTGTTTACCTTTTGAGATTTGTTGTTGCAGGTTATGACCCCTTCTCTTACAGCTAAACTTGCAGGGCAATATGTTGCTGTAGATGCAGCTGGACTATTTATGTCAACCCTGCAGGTAATCCTGTTACCCTGGAATGCTGAAAATTGTTTTGTACAATGGTGCTTTCTGATCTATATCCTGTTCTCTCATAGGTTGTGCTGCTACCAGTTCTGGCTGGTGCATTTCTTAATCAGTATTTCCAGAGCCTAGTCAAAATTGTCTCTCCGGTGATGCCACCAATTGCTGTATTGACTGTGGCAGTCCTTTGTGGAAATGCAATCGCTCAGAGTTCTTCAACAATCCTCATGTCTGGTCAACAAGTGGTTTTAGCTACAGTGCTTCTTCATGCATCTGGATTCTTCTTTGGCTATGTGCTGTCAAGGTTGCTAGGACTTGATGTGTCATCATCTAGAACAATTTCTATCGAGGTTGGCATGCAGGTATGCACTTATGCAAGAAGTATTATCTCGATGTATGTTTTAATTATTCTTAAACTGGGAAAAAATTTACAATGGAGTGTTTAGGGTTCTCAAACTTTAGTAGCGATTTCTCACAATATTTACCTGGTATAATTAGTGTAGAAGTTATAATGAACTAGAGGTAGCATTTATCAGAGCACTGCATACATTTAGTTAAACTTTGGCCATTTCCAGCCTATGTAAAGGACCATGGTTTGGTGCGTTAGAGGTATTCTGAAAACTGTAATACTCCTCCCAGAACAGGTTAATAATCTTTTATTGACTCACCCTTGCGCTTCACTTTTTAATGGATTCTAAAATAAAGCAGACGCAAAGATTCAACAAAAATCACGGAAACTTTCTGTCAAAAATGAAAATTTCAGATTAGTGGGGAATCTTGGGATTATAGCTGATGGGGAAAATACCCGTGTAGTGCCTCAAGTTTTAGTTATTACTCGAGAATGTTAGCAGGACCTTTGATATATATTTTGATTTTGTAATTAGAAAGATATAGCCTATAACAATATTGGGGCACTATCAACTCTTTATGCTTCCAACCAAAAAAAAAAAAAGGAAGAAAAGTTTGAGGAAGATAATTTATTTGAAGTAGAAGTTGCCTTTGATTGCTCAAGTGGAACAAGAAGCATATGTTTATATTTTCTAACAAAAGGTTAGGCATATAACCAACGATTACCATTGAGCATGATGAATTTTGTCATTTTAAATGGGTGGTGTCTGAAAGCTGCTTGTGGTATGGGGGATGTTTTTCGTGTATCAATGCCAGTTAGAAAATTTTGTAAATTTAAGGGAAACAAATGTCTGCCATCTACTGTTGTGAAGGGTGAGGAAACTAAGCTCTGCTACTGGAAGATATTTCTCAATGATGATTTTTTAAATAAGTTCTTTGCACAGGGTTCTTTTACTGTTGTGAATTTAAGATTTGTTGTTTACGTTGTTTGCAAATCCTTGTTTCAGAATTCGGTGCTTGGAGTTGTTCTGGCCACACAGCATTTTGGAAATCCTCTGACCGCAGTGCCATGTGCAGTTTCCAGTGTATGTCACTCGATCTTTGGTAGTGCCTTAGCTGGAATCTGGAGACGATCTGTCCCTATTCAAAAGCAGAATTAGTGAGAAAAAAATAGCATGAAAATTGTTATTTGAGACAGGTTTTAGTGGCAATCTGGATCCTATCTCTTATGATTTTGAAGATGTAATTTTCTTGTTATGATTTACATGTAGTGATTCTTCGTTTACTCTGGCATTGGAGATTCTATTGTTAGGGTTGCCGGTGACTTTCATCTCTATGTTGTCTACCTCTACAACTTGTTTCCAACATTTACAGCCAATACGCTGCTCTAAAACGAACTATAACTGGCCAAAATACTTGATTAAACACAATTGTCATTGATTCCTTACCTAATTGTTGATTCTTATTAATATAGAAGTAAATCGCATCTTTGTTTTAGCCTAAGTTGCATCTAATATTAGCTTATTCTGGAGCTTAATCCAAAGTATGATGTTTTAGCCTTTGAATCATACTAGATTTGAGTATGAGATGACATGATTTATAATATTAGCCTTTAAACATGTATATAGACTAAGTCTGGTTGACCGCAGTGTATAAAAATTGATATTTGGATCCAGAATTTTTATTGTAGGTAAGATCGGTTAATTTAACCCAGTTCAATTACTCTCATTTTTTCAATTTGAACACACCAATTTTTGTAATTTTTCAAATTTTCAGTTTTATTTGTCCATCCTTACTAGCTATAATAAAATCATATCATTTCGTTCCATTATGTCATACCCTTTGCTTTTTCTTATTAAACCCTTGTAAACCCCAGAAAACAGAAAAGGAGGACAAAAAAAAAAAAAAATTTTGAAAACACATTGAACACTGCAGCTCATCTTCATGCACGCACGCACGCACGAAAGTACTTCTTGTACTACTGCTAGTTTCTTAATCATCAAGAAATCATCATGCCTCGTTACGTATTCCTCTCTTACGTCTGCAACCACAACCGAAGACATTTCAGGAGAAGATTCGATATTCTCGAAACGCAAAGCTACGATGCCTTGGAAGCCTATATAACCGACGCCGTTTTTGGCCCACTATGAAATCCCTCTCCCCCACAAGCGCCGCCACCTTCACCACAGCCGCATAGAAGAGATAGTGATGATGAAGATGGAGAAGTGTATGATGAGACTAAAGATATACCAGTAATGGTCAACGACGGATTGCAGGTGGTCGACTATAATAATGGCAGTGGTGCCGCACCGCCACCCGAAGCCATTATTGTTATCGTGGGACGACGTCATTGTCCTAGAATAGCGGCGTCGTTTCGGCCTTGGAACAGTTTGATCCAGTCTCTCAGGTAATATGTGACAGCCCCACCTTACCCAGAGGCGCACCAAAGGGCTTAGCGGACTGCCTGCCTAGCTCTCGCCAGGTCTCGATTCACGCACTCACGCAAACGTCCGAGCGTACTTAACTTAAAATAAAATAAGCTAAAATAAAATGGAATAAAATAAAATACACTCATTTTATTTAACATAAGGTACAATTCACATCAAGAGTTTACATGTCATAACATACATGATTTTTCACAAAGATCGCCTAACACAGTTTGGCGAATACAATAACTGAACCGTCTATAACAATCAAAACCCAGTTGATCCAGCTTTAATTTCTCAGGAAACCTGAGTAAAGGAAAAACAAATGGAATGGAATGAGCTATAATAGCCCAGTGAATGTCCAAGTCATGCAATCATATCCAGAACTCATTATTTTTAGTAAATGAAATAATCGAACAATTAAATTAATAAATCAAGATATAAACAATTTAATTTAACATGTAGTCAAAGGAGGATACAGGGCTCCACTACGGAAGCAAGCTTAGCCGTAGGAAGAGCAAGCACTGACCATGTAGTCACGATATTTGGACCGAGATAATAGCTCAGGTCTTTATCAAAGAACATATCAGTTTTATCAAGCACAAACCCTAACCGCCAATCACCTTATAACCTCCGTACAAGCTACCACATCCAGGGAGATATTCTCAACCCTGGAGGGCCAACAATCAAACAGGTTCAATCCGGAGTTGGCCTCTTTGAGGATTCACAACTCAAAAGGGAAAGAACATCAATCCCTAAAACACCCAGCACCTTATGTCCTCCCACTTGCAGCCCGGTTGACTAACCGTGAAATAACATGGAAGTTAATCATGGTAGTCTCACGCACACACAAGTAACACATTGGTCAATGAAAACAAGTAACATGTTGCGGAACAGATGTGATAAAGTACACATCTTTCCTCAAGTAGCACAGGTATTCACATAGTAATTGCAAATTCTCGCATAATATTTATCAAATAAAATATCACATTCCATGCAACATGCACACATAAAGACACTCACCTTGAAAGCCTAAGAAAATATTTCGTAGTAGGGTCGGGAACCACTTCCGGATCCTGAAATTCACGAGAAAGAATCGTGTAAAAACCCTGACTAAAATCTAAGAAATTTCATAAAGAAATTCAAGAAATACCCTAAGTCTTTCTAGGGTTTAATTTCTAGGGTTTTGGAGCTTAGGGTTTTACCCTAGGGTTTAGGGTTTTCGAAACTAGGGTTTTCTAACTTTCTAGGGTTTTGGCTCGGAAAGGTTTAATTCACTAATAGCTAATCTACAAAAAATTTCTGCACGCTTAAATCACTAAATTACAGCTTATAAAGTCTTAAATCATAGCCTAATCACTTTTATTTCTTAGGTTTTACCGAAATTTCGGCAGCATTTCCCCTATAACCGGACTAACCCAAAAATTTAAAACCTGCAAGAAAACATCCAACAACCCAATTTCAACAAGTTCTACAACTTCTAGGTTCAATTTAAACTCAAATTCAATCAAGATTCCACTCAAATTCAAAATCCCTACTCCAAGGATCATCACTCAAATTTGCACAGGGTTGGTTTTCAGCCAACTTCGTGCCCTTTCTGGGGTCAATCCATTAAGAACTAAGAAATTCTGATTACATGGTTTTAAAGTACGTTTATAGGGCTACAACTTTCGTGAAGATCATCAATCCAAATTCCAACTAGATCAGGTTCAAAATCAGCCCCCAAGTTGGCTCTTCACCAAAACTGTTTCACGCAGAATCGAATTTTCAGCCAACTTTGCAAGATTTCTGCGGTTAATACACAATGAACCACAGGGCAAGCCTTATACCGTTGGAAAGCCCTATCAATCTAGTTTCTAAAACAACAAGAATCACTCGAATCCAAGTTGTGTATACCAAGTTATGAAAGTTTTACTAAAACTGGTCCAGCATGACTGTTTTAAGTGTTCTTGAGTTCCAACTTAAATCCTCAACTAAACCACATATAAAACATAAATTTCCAAGGTTTAAAAGCCATATACTAGTCTATCTAAGCACAAGAACACTTTATATAGCAAGTATATATCAAGTTCTAACTAATTTCTTCAAGTAGTATTAACAAGAAACTTGGTATTAAACTTGCATAAAAACTAATTAAAACATGAAATTAATAAGGTAAGTTCATGGTAAATACCTTAGATATGCCTAGAACTTTGCTTAGAAAAGATAGAAGTCCACTTCCTATGGTTGATTTGTGTCAACTTGAGAGATGATAGTCCAAGAAGTTGAGAGCAAAAAATGAGGGAAGAAGGAGAAAGGAGTTGGCCGGCCAAGGTGAAGGAAAAAGAGAAAGAAATAGTCTAGGAAAAATGAAAAAGAAATGAAGAAAAGATGAGAAAATGGTGGTCCAATTAAAACCTCACAAGAGTAAAGTAATTAGTTAGTCTTTTAATGCAAGAGTAACTACTTGGTTTAATTTGATTGGTGAAGATTATCAACTCTTTTCACTTAATATAATCAATAATTAGACACAAATTATTAAAGCAAAAATAGAGTGAAAATGAGAAAAGAAAATCCGGCCATAAAGAAGAAAGAAAAAGAAAAGAGTTTTCGGCCAAGAGAAAAAGAAAGAAAGAGAAAATTTTCAGCCAAGGGAAAAGAAAATAAGGTAAGAAAATAAGTGAAATTTTTGAGTAAAATTGAGCTAAAATTCAAGTAGTAAAAGGCTAAAAAATAGTAGAATAAATTAAGCAAAATTTTAAACTCTAATATAAATTAAATGGTCAAGTAAAATTATTCTAAATGTAGTACTTAAGTGTTCTTGCTTAAAATGAAAATCTTAACTAATTAACCTAATTAACTCAAGAAATCTTCCAACTAATAAATCTAGGATTAACACTTAACCCTAAATAAGAAAAAAAAATGTCTCTTATATGTGCATTTTCTAGGGTGTTACATCCTCCCCCCCTTAAAAGAATTTCGTCCTCGAAATTCTACCTTGATTTTTCAAAGAGCTTGGGATAATTGTTCTTCCATATCTGTTCCTCTGTCTTTCTCCAAGTGGCTTTTCTAAATCATGATGCTTCGAGAGGATCCTGACAAGGAAAGTCATTTATTTATTTATTTATATTTTTTTTTCAATTCCTTCACGTTACGATCCAAGACTTGTTCTAGCTGCTCATCGTATGCTAGAATTTCATCAAACTCAATTTCGTCGGGTCAGAGTACATGTCGTGATCACATCAACTGTGACAGTTCTCAGGTCACATCACATAGTACTTTTCAAGACAACCAGGTGGAGAATTTTGTATGTCCTAGACACCACGAAGGTAGTTTCAGTTGGCATGGAACCCTGTCGATACACTTAAGGAACCTGCATAACCCCACAATTTGATTGTGCAGAGTTTACTTGGGCCCACTACGCTTCCGCTGCGCCACTCTGATACCTATTTCACTTAGCCTTTATCAAATCCCACCAAAGTGTGGCAACACTTTCCAGCAGAAACACGGCGAATGTCACTTATCCTTCATTAACATATTCCAAAGCAGCATAAATTTTCTCAATATCCTCTAACCATCTTCGGCGATTTTGGAACACGGATCATCGTTAAACTTGGGGGGTTAATTTTTTGGAAATCTTTCTAGAGCTACGTCTTTCCCACTACGGGGTTTCCATGAGGGCTACCAGTCTCTATTACTGGATTTACACTCAAAGTAGTATCCTTGTCCTGGTCTGGCAACGGGACGTCCTCTATCGCGACCTTGTTCACTCGTAACTTAAGATTATATGATAACTCTAACGAATTATTCCAATTTCCATGCAACAAGTGACAGGATATATATTGCAAGATGCACAAATTCAAGAATAATCCAGGAAATCAAGTTTTATGCCAAATAAAGTCACATGCATATACAGATAGTTCAACTTTCAATTTACACATTTCCAAAAGTTCACGTATAAAACATAGCACACATACAAACATAATACAACTAGCACAAGTCTTTGTACATATTCCTAGACATCACACTTATCTAGAGAATAAACTAGAGCCAACAATTTTCACTTGTTTCCACTCCCTTTTGCTTTATCAAGATTCTTGTGCTCCGGCTGAGCTATACGCTGTCCACTAGCCGTTTGTCTTGGGCAATGTCTCATTTGATGACCGATACCTCCGCAAAGAAAACACTTACGGTTTTTCCTCCAGCAATTTCCTTCGGTATGATTACTTTTGCCACAATATCCACAAGCAACTTGAAGCGCCAGAGGTTGAGTTTCTTTCAGAGTATCCTCTTTTCGTTCAATTGCTAGCGGAGCTCTACCCATCAAAGCGCTGCTTGTACTTCCGGATTGTGCACCGGGTCCAATTTTCACTCCTCTAGGTCCCTTTCCTGCCTTGGAGGCTGGAGCACTTCTAGTTGATAGACGAGAATTTCTAGCACATCCTCGTTTCCTCGTTCGCATCATTCGAACCAAGGGCTGTGTCCTTTCCACTTGTTGCACTTGTCCTGCCACAGCTTTGTAAGTTTCGCTGGTGGTGGCAGCAAGAGCATCTTGGTACTGCATTCTATAAATATCGGTCCTCTGCCGTTCCTCCCAAACTGCGGCCTCAAGTTCTCGGATCCTTTGAGCTTGAACTTTCACTATCTCTCTTAACTCATGAATACGAGCTCGGGAGATTTCACCCTCGCAGTCAACCCGCTCACTATCCTCAATCAACGAAAATACGACTTGGTCGGGGTAAGAATTCGTCCTCCAACAATCACAGGCAGGCCGTACTTGACTGGCAGGTGCTAATGTATGGTAGGGATGTCCCGATCCCTCACCTCGACCACTCTCTGACATACCTACATGTTTTGAAGAAAATAAATCACTCACATCTAAACCCAAAAAAAAAACTTATTAATAAACAATACTTAAGTATCACACTTCAAAATCCAGCTTAGAAAATAAACTAAGCTATTTCCAGTTATATTCACGTAGGTTTTCAGGCCTAAGAAACACGATAGAGGGGACAATTACTACTTTCCAATTCTCAAAGTAAAACTAAACCCATACAGAAGAACTACAAAATTCCTCAATCACCAATAGGTACTCGAACACGGATCTCAGAACTAAGTCAACCCACACTAAGGTTGTACACCCCGAAGTGTGAATCAACCAGTCCCAATAATCCTGTCCAAAGTACACACTAACCATCCAAAGGAACCAACAAATACTCATACTTCAAGAATCACAATTAAGATTCAAGCTTAGGATATTCTTTAAACACTAGTCTTTCCCAATTATATGAGCATAAACAATTACTCACTTACAACGTACATCAAACCATCTATAGCATACCATTTAACCATTCGATAACACTTCAAGTACCTAATGTCACCACTTGTTAATATGATTCACCTTATATAATAGAATCAATATCTACCGATACCAAAACCAATTACAAAAGAAAACATTCTATGTATCCCAATTACAACTAGAAGTTCACTTATTACTAACCAGCTCGTACTTTCGAATCTTAACAAGCTGATATAAAATAATATTTGAACTTAAGATCTAACAAGAGTCAAACTTAAACTTTTCAAAGATTCACACTTAACTCTAACAGGATTCAAACCTAGGCTCTGATACCACCTGTGACAGTTCTCAAGGTCACATCACGGGGTACCTATCAGCTTGCCACCCGCCGCGGGCATCCCCTACGGAGAGTTTCGCTTCGTGACTCTTCACGAACGAGAGGCTCGGGGCTTTTCGATGTCCCTCTGCACATGCAGAGGCTATCGCGGCATATGGCTCTGATACCACCTGTGACAGCCCCACCTTACCCAGAGGCGCACCAAAGGGCTTAGCGGACTGCCTGCCTAGCTCTCGCCAGGTCTCGATTCACACACTCACGCAAACGTCCGAGCGTACTTAACTTAAAATAAAATAAGCTAAAATAAAATGGAATAAAATAAAATACACTCATTTTATTTAACATAAGGTACAATTCACATCAAGAGTTTACATGTCATAACATACATGATTTTTCACAAAGATCGCCTAACACAGTTTGGCGAATACAATAACTGAACCGTCTATAACAATCAAAACCCAGTTGATCCAGCTTTAATTTCTCAGGAAACCTGAGTAAAGGAAAAACAAATGAAATGGAATGAGCTATAATAGCCCAGTGAATGTCCAAGTCATGCAATCATATCCAGAACTCATTATTTTTAGTAAATGAAATAATCGAACAATTAAATTAATAAATCAAGATATAAACAATTTAATTTAACATGTAGTCAAAGGAGGATACAGGGCTCCACTACGGAAGCAAGCTTAGCCGTAGGAAGAGCAAGCACTGACCATGTAGTCACGATATTTGGACCGAGATAATAGCTCAGGTCTTTATCAAAGAACATATCAGTTTTATCAAGCACAAACCCTAACCGCCAATCACCTTATAACCTCCGTACAAGCTACCACATCCAGGGAGATATTCTCAACCCTGGAGGGCCAACAATCAAACAGGTTCAATCCGGAGTTGGCCTCTTTGAGGATTCACAACTCAAAAGGGAAAGAACATCAATCCCTAAAACACCCAGCACCTTATGTCCTCCCACTTGCAGCCCGGTTGACTAACCGTGAAATAACATGGAAGTTAATCATGGTAGTCTCACGCACACACAAGTAACACATTGGTCAATGAAAACAAGTAACATGTTGCGGAACAGATGTGATAAAGTACACATCTTTCCTCAAGTAGCACAGGTATTCACATAGTAATTGCAAATTCTCGCATAATATTTATCAAATAAAATATCACATTCCATGCAACATGCACACATAAAGACACTCACCTTGAAAGCCTAAGAAAATATCTCGTAAATGGTCGTGAATGCGTTTCCGGATCCTGAAATTAAAGAGAAATAATAACAATAAAAACTCAATTAAAATCCTAGTAAATTTAGTAAGAAAAAAGTCAAGAAAATACCCCACTTACTTCTAGGGTTTTGGTTTTAGGGTTTCTAGGGTTTAGGGTTTATTTATTCTAAGAAAGTCTAATCTATCACTAGATCATTTCTAAAAATTTCTACACTTCAATTTCCTTCAATTGAACCTATTCTAGGCTTAAAATCTCACTTATCAATTTTTCTTCTTTTAATTCTACCAAAATTTCGGCAGCATTTCCCCTTAAAATCGAACTAACCAAAATTTTTAAACCTGCAAGAAAATTCAACAACCCAATCCATTCAACATGTACTACAACTTTCATGTTCACTTTAAACTCAAATTCAATCAAGATTTCACTCAAATTCAAAATTCCTACTCCAAGAATCATCACTCAACTCTGCACAGGGTTGGTTTTCAGCCAACTTCGTGCCATTTCTGGGGTCAATCCATTAAGAACTAAGGAATTCTGATTACATGGTTTTAAAGTACGTTTATAGGGCTACAACTTTCGTGAAGATCATCAATCCAAATTCCAACTAGATCAGGTTCAAAATCAGCCCCCAAGTTGGCTCTTCACCAAAACTGTTTCACGCAGAATCGAATTTTCAGCCAACTTTGCAAGATTTCTGCGGTTAATACACAATGAACCACAGGGCAAGCCTTATACCGTTGGAAAGCCCTATCAATCTAGTTTCTAAAACAACAAGAATCACTCGAATCCAAGTTGTGTATACCAAGTTATGAAAGTTTTACTAAAACTGGTCCAGCATGACTGTTTTAAGTGTTCTTGAGTTCCAACTTAAATCCTCAACTAAACCACATATAAAACATAAATTTCCAAGGTTTAAAAGCCATATACTAGTCTATCTAAGCACAAGAACACTTTATATAGCAAGTATATATCAAGTTCTAACTAATTTCTTCAAGTAGTATTAACAAGAAACTTGGTATTAAACTTGCATAAAAACTAATTAAAACATGAAATTAATAAGGTAAGTTCATGGTAAATACCTTAGATATGCCTAGAACTTTGCTTAGAAAAGATAGAAGTCCACTTCCTATGGTTGATTTGTGTCAACTTGAGAGATGATAGTCCAAGAAGTTGAGAGCAAAAAATGAGGGAAGAAGGAGAAAGGAGTTGGCCGGCCAAGGTGAAGGAAAAAGAGAAAGAAATAGTCTAGGAAAAATGAAAAAGAAATGAAGAAAAGATGAGAAAATGGTGGTCCAATTAAAACCTCACAAGAGTAAAGTAATTAGTTAGTCTTTTAATGCAAGAGTAACTACTTGGTTTAATTTGATTGGTGAAGATTATCAACTCTTTTCACTTAATATAATCAATAATTAGACACAAATTATTAAAGCAAAAATAGAGTGAAAATGAGAAAAGAAAATCCGGCCATAAAGAAGAAAGAAAAAGAAAAGAGTTTTCGGCCAAGAGAAAAAGAAAGAAAGAGAAAATTTTCAGCCAAGGGAAAAGAAAATAAGGTAAGAAAATAAGTGAAATTTTTGAGTAAAATTGAGCTAAAATTTAAGTAGTAAAAGGCTAAAAAATAGTAGAATAAATTAAGCAAAATTTTAAACTCTAATATAAATTAAATGGTCAAGTAAAATTATTCTAAATGTAGTACTTAAGTGTTCTTGCTTAAAATGAAAATCTTAACTAATTAACCTAATTAACTCAAGAAATCTTCCAACTAATAAATCTAGGATTAACACTTAACCCTAAATAAGAAAAAAAAATGTCTCTTATATGTGCATTTTCTAGGGTGTTACATAATAGGGGTGGTTTCTTACCTTCTTTCTTAGTAGCAGCAGAACGTTATCCTTTTTGTCGTTTAGACGTATTTAGTTGTCGTTTCGTTTGTGTTAGACTATTAGCGTAGTACTACAATTTGGGTGGATTATAATTGTAAAGAATGATTATTTTGAATTCACATTGAATTCTCATTTTTTCTTGTCTTTTTTTTTCTTTTAATACTTATTGAAGTTCTTGTAAGGATACTTTTATCTGAAATGAAATGATTGTTGTGGATTTTGTGTTTTGCCAATACCATGTACATTTTTTCCATTTCTTATTTTTATGTAAATCTGGTAAGTCACCTGCTATACATACCATTTTCAGTTCAAACATACAAATTTGCTCATGTTAAGATTTTTAATCATTATTAAGCTAGCCTTCTTGTAAAAGAAGGTGTTTTAAAAATCAATTAGTTCTTCTCTTAGTTAAATCCAAAACTGGTTTTTGGCACGTTTCAAGAAAGAAATGAAACGATAAAATAATATGATCTAGTAGGTTTTTTCTGCAACCTGCCTTCAATTTTTTCTTTTTCTAGTGTAGGGTTTTTCTTTCTTTAATGGGGGATTACTTATGTCGATCTCTTAGAAATCACTCTTAAAACATTAAGTATTTCTGTATTTCGACCAGTCCCCTTCATAAATTGAGGGAATCTTAAGGGCAATTCCAGAAAATGCGAAATTCTTGTCAAGGTTCCACAAATTGTGAAACTAAATTTACCCAGAGAGTAAATATATTATGGCCTAATGCATTCTCTGGCCACCCAAAATAAAGTACTTTACATATTTAGTAAATGTAAAGAAATGCATTTTAAAGAGAGAAGTCAAAGCCACTTGAAAAAAAAAACTGTACTTTATTACTGTAAATCAATTTTACATAATAATAAAATTTTACAGTGACTTGAGAACAAGTAACCCATCTCTCTCTCAAGTCTCAAGATAGCCTGAATTTTATAGTTCAACGCAACCCCAACTAAGTCAGCCTATGCTGAACAGCTCCAACCTCTCTATGTGCAGCAACAGCAACAGCTGCAGCACCAACTGCACCAAACTGAGATTGTGCCTGTATCTTTATGCATCTAGATTCTTCTTTGGCTGTGTGCTGTCAAGGTTGCTAGGACTTGCTGTGTCATCATCTAGAACAATTTCAATTGAGGTTGGCATGCAGGTGGCACTTATGCAAGAAGTATTATCTCTATGTAGGTTTTGATTTTCTTAAACTAGGAAAAAATTTACAATGGAGTGCTTAAGGTTCTCAAACTTTAGTAGCGATTTCTCACAATATTTACTTGGAACAATTAGTGCAGAAGTTATAATGAACTAGAGGTAGCATCTATCAGAGCATTGCATATATTTAGTTAACCTTTGGCCATTTCTAGCCTATGTGAAGTACTATGGTTTGGTGTGTTAGGGGTATTCTGAAAACTGTAATACTCCTCCCATAACAGGTTGATAATCATTGATTGACTCACCCATGGATTCCAAAATAAAGCAGCACACGTGAAGATTCAATAAAAATCATGGAAACTTTCTATAAAAAATGAGGATTCCAGATAAACGGGGAACCTTGAGATTGTAGCTGATGGGGAAAATACCCATGTAGTGCCTCAAGTTTTAGTTATTACTCGAGAACATTAGCAGGACCTTTGATGTATATTTTGATTTTGTAATTAGAAAGATGTAACCTATATCAATATTGTGGCACTCTCAACTTTTTATGCTTCCAAAGAGAAAAAAAAGAAAAAGACAAAAAAGATTTAGGAAGACAATACATTTGAAATAGAAGTTGCCTTTGATTTCTCAAGTGGAACAAAAAGCATATGTTTATATTTTCTAACAAAAGGTTAAGCACATAACTAACGATTACTATTAAGCATGATGAATTTTGTTGTTCTAAATGGGTGGTGTCTGAAAACCGTCTGTGGTATGGGGGATGTTTTTTGTGTATTAATGCCAGTTTGAAAATTTTGTAAATTTTAATAGAACCAAATGTCTCCTCTCTACTTTTGTGAAGGGTGAGGAAATGAAGCTTTGCTATCGGAAGATATTTCTCAATGATGATTTTTTAAAGTTCTTTCCACAGAGTTTTTTTACTGTTGTGAATTTAAGATTTGTTGTTTACATTGTCTGCAAATCCTTGTTTCAGAATTTGGTGCTTGGAGTTGTTCTGGCCACACAGCACTTTGGAAATCCTCTGACTGCAGTGCCATGTACAATTTCCAGTGTATGTCACTCGATCTTTGGTAGTGCCTTAGCTGGAATCTGGAGACAATCTGTCCCTACAAAGAAGTAGAATTAGTGAGGAGAAAAATAGCATGATTGTTATTTGAGACAAGTTTAGAGGGAGTCTGGATCCTATCTCTTATCATTTGAAGATGTAATTTTCTTGATATCATTTACATGTAGCGATTCTTCATTTACTCTGGCATTGGAGATTCTATTGTTCGGGTTGCCAGTGACTTTTCATCTCTATGTTGTCTGCCTTGTTTTCAACATTTACAGCCAGTATTCTGCTCTAAAACGAACTATGGCCAAAATACTTGATTAAACGCAATTGTCAATGATTCCTTGCCTAATTGTTGATTCTTGCTAATGTATGAATACATTGAAATGAAGGAAATCGTGTCTTTGTTTTAGCCTAAGTTGCATCTTATATTAGCTTATTTAGGAGCTTAATCTAGAGTATGATATTTAAGTTTTTGAATTATACTGGATTTGAATATGAGATGACATGATAGTTCTCAACTTCTTTATTATATTGACAATATTAGCCTTTAAACATATACATAGAGAGCGGCATTTTGCAAAAAGATGAGGGGGAAATTTAGTAAGATGTAGGAGAAACGAAATATACAAGATGACAAATGTAGATTGCTCACAGCTAAATATGAATTGAGACAAAAGGTTTATAAAGCCTTTTGTAAATTCATATTTACCTAGTGATATCCAAGACAAACATAGTTAGTTGTTGTCCAAGTTGCCAAGAAAGAGTTCCTTTGCACGATTAAGAAACTGATGTATTTCTTATATATGAGTTCTTTCGAATTTCTCGTATCGTTTTTCATGGATTAGCATCTCTCATTGCTAGTTTGGTAACTAGAGTGTATAAAAATTGATATTTAGATCCAGAATTGTTATTGTAGGTGAGGTTGGTTAATCTAACCAGGTTCAATTACTCTGATTTTTTCAGTTTGAACAGACCAATTTTTATAATTTTTCAAATTTTCAGTTTTGTTTGTCCCATTCTTACTAGCTATAGTAAAATCACATCATTTCGTATCATTCTGTCATACCCCTCTGGTTCTTCTTATTAAACCCCTGTAAACCGCAGAAAACAGAAAAGGAGGACCAAAAATAAAAATTAAAAAAATTGAAAACACATTAATCACTGCAGCACATCTTTGTGCATGCATTAACGCACGAAAGTACTTCTTGTACTACTGCTAGTTTCTTGATCATCAAGAAATCGATCAATCAATCCATCATCATGCCTCGTTGCGTGTTCCTCTTCTACGTCCGCAACCACAACCGAAAATACTTCAGGAAAAGATTCGATATTCTCAAAAGACAAAGCTACGATGACTTGAAAGCCTATATAACTAACGCCGTTTTTGGCCCACTACGAAATTCTCCTCCCTTGCTTCCTCCACCTCCCCCGCAGGCGCCTCCACCTTCACCACAGCCGCATAGAGTAAAGGAGATATTGAAGATGAAGATGGAGAAGTGTATAATGAGATTGAAGATATACCAGTAGTGGGCAACGATGGACTGCAGGTAGCCGACGGTAATGATGCCAACGGTGCTGCAGCGCCACCCGTGGGATGACGTCATTGTCCCAGAATATCAGGTTCCTTTTACTATAACTATTATGAAGAATTTCATATACAGCTAAGAGACGAACCGAATTTTGTGACATTTTGGCATACAGTAGCGGCAATTTATGCCTTCCCTGCTGGCTACCTTAGTTAGCCTTTTCAATTTCTTTTTTTTTTTTTTGGAGTTTATGAAAATCTAGAGATTTGTTGATCAAATAATCATGGGTCCATGGGTTTTCTTGTGAAATCAAAATTTCCCGCCCAAGTGACGTCGTTTCGGCTTTGAAACAGTTTGCTCGAGTTTCTCAAGTAATGGGTAGGAAAATATTTACATGGACTCTTAGTCCAGAATTACCCACATCAGCTATGAGGTGGGTCTTTGGTGGGCTATGATATGAGCTATGTGTGGGGTATGAGTGATGTGAGTGATTCTGAAACACAAGGTCTACGGGTTCCATGGCTCTACCCGTAGACCGGGTTCATGTAAGTTTTTTTAAGTAATAGGTGTGGTTTCCTACCTTCTTTCAGCAGAACGTTATCCTTTTTGTCGTTTTGCTGTATTCAGTTGTCATTTTATTTGTGTTACTGTTAGTGTAGTACCACAGTTTGGGTGGATTATAATTGTAAAGAATGATTATTTTGAATTCACATTGGATTTGATTATTTTGAATTCACATTGGATTCTTATTGTTTCTTGTCTTTTTTTTTTTCTTTTAATTCTCATTGGAGTTCTTGTAAGTATATTTTTATCTGAAATGAAATGATTGTTGTGGATTTTGTGTTTTGTCAATACCATGTACAGTTTTTCCATTTCTTATTTTTATGTAAATCTGGTAAGTCACCTCCTATATATACCATTTTCAGTTCAAACATACAAATTTGCTCATGTTAAGATTGTTAATCATTAGCAAGCTAGCCTTCTTGTAAAAAAAAGTGTTTTAAAAATCAATTAGTTCTTCTCTTAGTTAAATCCAAAACTTAGTTTGGCACGTTTCAGGAAAGAAATGAAACGATAAAATAATATGATCTAGTAGGTTTTTTGTGCAACCTGCCTTCAATTTTCTCTGTTTCTAGTGTAGGTTTTTTCTTTTTTAATGTAGGATTACTTATGTTGATCTCTGAGAAATCATTCCCAAAATATTAAGGGACCGTTTGGTTCAAATTTTTCAATCACTATAACTATGGATATTATTAATTTTACTATAAGTATAGATTTTGATGATGTCCCCCAACATGTTTGGGTTAATAATAGAATAGGTATCATTATAAAAATACTTGATTAGTTTACTGGAATGACTTTTAAGTAAATTTAAAAATTTAAAAATTTTTTATTTATGATATACATATTTTTTAATTTTTAATTTTGTATTTTTTTAAAGAAAATTTTTAAAATAACTTCATCAATTTTATATAGCCATGCTCTAATTTGAGTTTTATGCACATCATAACCTTAAAAAAAAGTCATTTTTATTGTATGAACAAAGAGTACTATATATCTTTGATTTTCAGTTCAAATTTTTATAAAAAAAAAATTGAATGTAAAAAAAATTATTAAAAAGAATTTTTATAAAAAAAAAAATTTATAAAGTACTAATAAAAAATATTCAAAATCAAAAGACAAAACACATAGAGAGAGAGAGAGTGTGTGTGTGTGTGTGTGTGTAATAGCATATTAGTGGTGATAACTCAAAAAATATGTATTTGTTTAGTGGGTGTATTTTTACCCTTAATCATAAGGGTTAATGAGAGGAATCATTAATACCCTAATTGATCATTATCATTCCCATTGAATGATGGTGATAGTTGTTTTACAAATATCAACAATAGGTATCATTACTTATGATACCCATTCCCCTAAATCAATACCCATTCACCTAAACCAAACACCACGAAAGTATTTCCGTATTTCGACCAATCCCCTTCATAAATTGAGAAAATGTGAAATTCTTGTTAAGGTTCCACAAATTGTGAAACTAAATTTACCCGGAGAGTACATATATTATGGCCTAATGCATTCTCTGGCTACCCAAAATAAAGTACTCTTAACACATTTAGTAAATGTAAAGAAATGAATTTTAAACATAGAACTCAAAGCCACTTGGAAAAAAACTGTACTTTATTGCTTTAAATCAATTTTACATAATAATAAAACTTTACAGTGACTTGAGAACAAGTAACCATCTCTCAAGTCTCAAAGGTAGCCTGAATTTTATAGTTCAACGCAACCCCAACCTAAGTCAGCCCATACTGAACAGCTCCAACCTCTCTGTGTGCAGCAACAGCTACAGCCGCAGCGCCGACCGCACTAAACTGAGATTGTGCTTGTAGCAATTTTGCATCAATCGCGATTTGACTATTTAATTGCACGGCTTTTGCTTGTGACTGGTAATAGAGGTTGTGTTGGTGGTGGTGACGGTGGTAATTGTTAATATCAGTACTAATGACCTGTGTTGACTGGGCCGACAGGTACTGCTGATGTGCTAATTTGGCTTGGGAGGCTTCCTTGACAGCTTCTGTTGCGTGCTTATCTTGATTCTTCCCAGTGTTAGTAGTCCTAAAGAAATACTGCGGAGATAAAGCCTGAGGAGGGAAGACGGCGTTCTGAGGGTACACTCTTCCATCATAGGCATCATTTATGCTTCGGCCATTCCCATGCGGCATGACAGGCCCTACTACTCTTCCAGGTTTAGCTATACAAATTAATAATGAAAAAAACGGATTAGAATAATACCCGTATTAGTGATAAAACTAAGAGATCAAGAAAGATTTTGCATCAGCACATCTAATATGTGAAATGTCCAATAATAAACTAAAAATGAAGCAATAACAGTGCTAATGTGAAAACATTTTTAACTGAGCAGACAGAAGAATGGCTGAAGATCAACAAAGAACATCACGTCATAATATGAAACAAATTAAACCAGGGAGGAGTGCAAATAAGAAACCTTTATGGAGTAACAGATTTATGCACCACACATTCCTCATTCTGCAGCAATTGAGAAGAATGCTTCAAGTACCCACACTATCTTACCTGACGTATGGATTAGCTATCCTACCTCAGCTACAAGAGAGTAGCTGGTCCCATAATTTTCAAACCAGAATGGGCTAATCTTATGCACTCTATTCTGATCATTCAAACGTATCAATCACAATAATCACAAGACTCAACTAGAAATAAATTGACAATTTCAAGAAAAATATTTATGCTTGCTAATGTAATTATGTCTAAACCAGAAGGAAACAGAATGGTAAATACATCTATTGTGGAAATCATTACAGAGCATTTGGGGGGAAAAAAAAGAGGTTTCCAAGAGAGGAGGACAGAGTCCGGATTTCCATCTAAAGTACCAAAAAGTTCACTGCCCAAGGTAAGCAGTTAATAAAAGGTAGCAAGTTGAGGGCCGTTCAATACCTGTAGGCACACGCGGTGGTGGCCGTGATGCCTTCGACAAATTCCCAGAAATAGTTTCTGAAACACTAACACTGCTTGAAACCTCTTCAGTGCTTCGTCGATTATCAAAAGCAGACTGATTCTGATTCGATTTGGGAGGGATGACGCTTGAATTAACTGTAGACCTGAACAGACAGATGGGAAAGAATAGTACATTAGCTGAAAATCCAGAACAATGAAGTACAAGGGAAAAGCTAGCAAACAGGATTTTTTTTTTTTTTTTTGGGGGGGGGGGGGGGGGGGGGTGAATTTTGAAATTGTTAATCGGTAAACAATTATTCTTCCAGTCATGCATAAATACTGATGCAATAAGAGAGGAAAGAGGAGCTAAGAAGGAAAAACTGTGGACAGGGAAAGGATTGATAACCCACCGTGGAAGAGAGACATGCTTTCTTTCAGGGGGAATAACAGGTCCACTTTTGCCATTATTTTCCTCGAGATAGGCAAATTGTTTTCTGAAATGGCCAATTGCACTGCATGGTAAATGCCACAAACTGCACTGTTAGCTACCTGATATAATATGAGATGCTACCATTAAAATTTAAGGAATTTTAAAGCAAAAAATTTAAAACCTAGGATAGAGAAAATTTGCCCCATCATTTCCAGCCATGTAATCCTTCAGCAGTTGAGGATGATATTCTAATATCTCCCGGAATATCAATTCCCTGATGTCCTCCTTAGTCACCCTTCTCCGCTCAAACTCAAACTCTAGCTTTGAGATTGGCTGACAAGAAGGTTCCCTCTCAATCTTAGCCAGTCCCTTGAAGTAGGGATCAGCCAATGCCTAACAATTAGAACAAATTAAAAAAAAAAAAGTATATCATTGTAGCCTGCACTTCTAGCATTAACAATACAACTATGTTAAAATGCATCTACAACAATTTCATCTGACAAGGCAAAAGGTACCTCTTCAGCAGTTGGTCGGTCCTTGGGATCGAAAGCCAAGAGTCTTTGCAGCAATCGGAGGGCCAAAGGATCTGCATTTGAGAATTTCTCAGTAAAATGAACTGGTTGCTTTCTCCGCATATCAGTCAAATATTTTCTTGCCTTCTCATTACGAACCTGCATCACAACAGAATACAAGTTCAATTACAATACTGATGAAAATAGCCACTCAAAACTATAAACCATGGTGATGGATGGTACAAAGAAAACAACATACTCCAGAAACTGTATCAGCTGATGGCGTCCCCAAAAGATCAGTAATCAGTTCCAACTGATGAACAACGCTTTTACCCGGAAACAACGGTTTCCCAGTCAATACCTCAGCAAAAATGCAGCCAATGCTCCAAATATCAATTGCCGGTGTATACTGCAAGCCAAAGACCACATTAAATCAGTTCTCTATCGGGTCAAAAATTAAAAAAAAAAAAAAAAAAGTCACAAGACCTTCAAAAATCGATACAAGACCTAACACGGTTACCTGAAGAACAGAAATTTCAACTTCCAGGAAAGTTCAATATTCCTCCCTGAACAAGAATTTTTTAATCTACACATTACTACTTAATGCACTATACATTGCAGACAGATTAAATGATTTATTATAGTATTAAAATCACAAATTCCACTTGCGAGAAAAGAAGATAATGCAAAATATTTCATTATTAATCATTGTTTCATCTAACTTCGCCTCGCACTTGACATTAATTTTATTTCATAGCATACTAAGACAACCAACAAAAAAGAGGGCACAGAAAACAAGAATTCAATAAGTAAAATTATCTAGTATTTAAGAGCACACTCAGGCAAAATGATAATACAAACATTGAGAAGAACGTAGTGTGGTTCAAATTGCGGTAGTTATGACAAATTTCGCTGAGTTTCTTTTTATTACTGGTGATTGGGGTAAATATTGGTACGATTTAATCCTTTGAAGTAAGGGCAATAATGAAAGTTAAAAAAGTGACAGAAAAGTTAACACCAAATGTAGTGCTGCCACCTTATTAATAGTCACATAGCATCAACAAGGTATACACATAGCCTTAAGCTTCCAAAATTATATATCCATGCTGGATTCTGTTTTTAAGGGACAACACACACTACATCCACTGACAACACTCTTTGTTTGCTTATTCTGCTGGTAAGTGTGCAAAAACATATGATCTTAATATTGCATTATCAGATACTAGCGTAGATAGATTGAATGCATTATTGATGAAGTTGACAGTTATATCACCAACCAAGGATAATAAAGATAAATAAATACGACTACTATAACCAGTTAGAAGCATATGGTAGTTTGACAAGATAGGACCATTATCCTCAGTCACAGCATTCATATTTTGCAGCAACGATCACATAATCTAACAAGCTTCTAACACACAAGCGCGCGCGTGAGCAGAGAAAGCACATGGAATGACTGGTGCATTATAATGATCTCTTATAGGAAACAGACAAATCATGACCAAGTACCTCATCATGAAGGCTATCCACACCACACAATCACATTTACTTTCCAATGGAGCTTGGGGAAAATTACGTCAACCATTTATGCGTCAAAAGATGGAGTGCAAATAGAATGTATCACTACCTTTGAGAAGAAAGATCCACATAACTCGGGAGCCCTATACCATCTTGTCGCAACATAATCCTGCATGATAGAATCAAGAAGATAAAAGGTGTTAATATCTATCTAAGAATTTCTTTTGGCAGTCATACATACAAGAAGAAAATCATAAATGAAAATCAGAAACAGAAAGAGAAAACTAAAGGTAAATGGGCATGTCTTACCGTCCAAAATATTGTTGTAGGGGTATCACTAAATGCGACTCTTGCTAATCCAAAGTCACATATTTTAAGTTTGCAGTTTGCATTGGCCAATATATTTTTTGGCTTAAGATCTCGATGATACACGTTTGCTGCAATCAATGAGCACCAGATCAGAAAGGAACTAATAAACAGCACACTTGCCGGGATGAAAATTTGGAAATACATACTTTAAAAAAACAGAGAGAGATAAATATAAAAGCCACTTAAAGATAGATAAATAACAAGATCTTCAAGAAAAAAGTTAGTGGTGAGTTCGCTCATCGGTCTAATTTACTTTATTAAAGGTATTCCGATAATAAAATAAAATACACTACACAAACCTGTATGCATATATTTCGACGCACGTAACATCTGATAAAGGAAGAACCGGTGATGTTCATGTGTCAAGTCATCATTTGCTTTAATAACTTGGTGAAGGTCTGACTCCATAAGCTCGAAGACGACGTAGATATCTCTAAAATCCCGCTTTGAGGGTGGCATCATAATCCGCTTAATTTCAACAATATCGGGATGCCGTAAAAGCCTAAGCAGTTTAATCTCGCGCAAAATTCGAATAGCATCAGAGATATGCTCAAAGATGTCGGTTATCTTCTTTATTGCTACTTTTTCTCCAGTATGTGTGTCAATGGCTGCGCACACAACTCCATAGCTCCCCTTCCCTATTACTTCCAAAATTTTGTACCTGTTGGCATCCCCATACTCTGTGAAAAAATCTGCCTCCTTGGAGATCTATAAGATGGATTGATATCAGATACTTGCATTTTTTGTTGACTAAACAAAGGCCACTGACACAGATATCAGCAGCAATAATGAATAAAGTACAAAGGAAAAAGAATATACAGTGCCCAAACTTCATCAAGACAACCCATTAATTCGAAAGTAAGTTTAAATTAAATATCAGACTCCCACAGCATTATGTAATGAGAGCAGCTTAATTACATAAAACATCCACGGATGAAAAGATCAAATTTGGTTGGCGAGGCAAAAGCTGATACTAAACCATCATTCCCGCAATACAATTTAATATAGAACAGAAACATATAGACAGACAGTTACATATAACAATGGATTAAAGAAAACAGACATAAATGTATGGTATCAGGTCTCTGAAAAATCATCCAAAAACTTAAATTCAAGCACGATCACGAGTCCAAAGCAAAAAAAGAAATCATAGAATATCGTCAGCACGTGTTTTTCCATTCAGTTATCTAAACACCTATACAGCAACAAAATTTATCACCAGAAAAATGTTACATTCACCCAAATTTTCTAACATTGCTTTCCCAATCATAAATGAAATTAAGCCCCCCAAAATATTTAGTCAAGATCCAATCTTTCTCCCACCTCAGGACCTCATCAACCTTAAAAATAAAAACCCAGAAAAACTACCCAAAAACAATTAACATACTTGATGATTTAAAACTCAGCCAGCTCAGAGAAAGAAAGTCCTCAAGATCTCAACTTCCCTCTTCAATATTCAGCAAACATTAGCACTCTTCACAACTTAACAACGTCTACAACAAGCTAAAGGTACAGACTTAGCCCTAAAGAAAAGCTTTTAAAACAATACCAACCTTTTTGCGGTGATCTTGCTGCATCTTTACTTCACCGAAATTACCCAAAAAAAAATAATAAAAACGTTGCCTAATTTAACTCTCTTCTTCCTCTTCTCTGCTGCAACCGAACCGATCAGATCCAACAAAACACAAAACCCCAAACCAATTAAATCAAAATAAATGAATTTAAACAATAAAACGAATTTCTTCCACCGACACCCGAAATTCAACCGGCAATTACATCAAACCGCCGGTCCAATTTTTATCCTTAACTCAAAATCCTCAACCGAACCAAAAAATTTCTCAGCTCTAAACAAAACTCAATTCATAAAACTTCAATCTTTCACGAAATAGATACAGCGCAGAAAGAGAGAGCCTCGGGAATTGTCAGAGAAGCCTGGAATTTTGGTAAGGCGGTGGCTGGGAAGGGAGGAGGGAAGGCTAGGGCTAGGGTTTTGGGGAGATCTGATTGGGAATTTGATCGGAGAAATGAAAAGAGAGAAACGGAATTGTCGAGGGAGAAGGAGTTTTTATAATGGAAGTGATATTGAAAGAAACAAGTAAAAAAATATTAGCAGTTGTTTATGTGGTTTTGCGTGTCTTGGATTGGAACCTTGAAGAGTTTTATACATACGTACATATATATATATATATATATATATATATATGTATATATGTTACGTACAATATAATTTTTTTTTAACACGCATAAATTTGCCAAAGTTTTTTTTTTTTTTAACACTTGGCATCCATTTAAATTTTGCCCTTATAAAAAATATTCTAATTGTTTTAGTAGCATGTTACACTTTTTAATTTTGAACCATAGAATTTATTATATAAGTTTATTATTTTCATTCGATTTATCGGTGTCTAGATGTTTTTTGAGATATTTTTTAAAAAATATTATTATAATATTTTAAATTTTTTTAATAAATATGCATATAATATAAAAAGGTAGATAGAAATCGTATTCAAATTTTTAAAAAATTATTTTTTTAATAAACACCGTCAAACAAACAAAGTTATTTATATTGGAGATAGGATACCATGAAAAAAGTGAATGTTACTTTTACAGTTTTAATAGTATGTTCAACTCCCTATCAGGAAATTGTGTCTGAGACACAAAATAAAAAGAAAATCCTTATACAAAAATTTAAAGATAGATTAATAGGTATATTAAACTAGGTGGAATGTATAAATCAAAAATTGAGGTGTGCATTATTTAAAATTAAAAAAAAATGAGAGAGTGGAGATGCAAAATGAAAATGGGGAGGGGGTTTATTTAACGGCTATTAGTCAGACTTAAAAAGCAACGGGATTTTAGAGCGGCGTGTTTGGTCAAATTGGTCGGGCGTTTCTTCCGTTCTTGTCTGCACGCGGTTGTGGCCTTTGTACTGTAATTTTGCCAACTCTGGGGGCATTTTCGACCACCTAAATGTGGGTGTATTTTTTTTTTTAATTATCAAATTTGTATTACAATGTATTTTACCACACACAATTGAGCTGAAACTTCCATTAATATGTTCGAGAGGGGTGTTGTTCCAGACTTTTTGCTACATATAATTGGAGTTATGACTGCTCATATATTTGTCTCCCCTCCCCTTATCCTTTTTTCTTAAGGGCAGATGATAGGATATGGACCCCAACCTCGATAAGGGATGGCCTTAATGCTTAGTTTGGGAGGGAAGAAATAGAGAGAAAAGAAAAGAAAAGAAAAGAATTTTAAACAGGCCTTTTGTTTGGAATATGGAGGGAAAAGAAAAGAAAGGATTTTAACCACTTTCTTTTATTTGGGAGCAAAAATGGGGATAGAAAAGAAAAGAAATGGAAGAAAAATCTCCTTCTTTCTTCTTCCAAAAATTTTCCTCCTAAAATTGGGAGGAAATGAAAGGAAAGGGGAAGAAAATTCCCTTCTTTTCTTTTCTTTTCTCTTATCTTTTGTTCCATCTCAACTCCCAAACTAAGCATAAGGGTATATTAATTTTTGTTTTATTTCTTTGGTATTTCATTTTTTTTTTGGAGGAACTAATTATAAGTCTTTTGATTCAAATTGCGGAATGGAATTTCGAATAGGAATTAGGTTTCTTTCAAAAGAAAAAAAGTAAAAAAAAAAAAGGAGAATCATTTGACATTTATTGGTGGAAATAATTAATAGTTTTGTTGGATTTAATTAGACATACAACATGACAACATCAATATGCTATTTCATTGACAAGTTTATAGTAATTAGCACCCCTGTTGGCCATTTTTTTTTTTTCATGATTTCCTATTAAAAGGTAAAAGCAAGATTCCATCAGATATTCCTAGGTGCAACATCAAAACGAACGGACGCCTTTTATCTTATTTTTTATTTTTTATTTTTTTGAAGACGGCTTCTTTCTCCCATTTGTTTGGATGGTTATTTTTGAATTTTTTAAAAAATATTATTGTAGCTATTTTAAATATATATATATTTTACAAATTTGCATATACGAGACAAAAGTATATTTAAAAAAATTTATTTGAAATTTATTAAAAGCATGTTGTTTTTATTTTTTTGAGAAGAAAAACATGCTCTTAAAAAACAAAGCCAAACGAACATACTCTGAATGGTAGGCCAAAGAAAAGGAGAAGAAAACAAAATATTAATCCGTTTTTGGTACATATAATTGAATAAATTCAGTAGTTAAGTTTCATGTTGAACACTAATTACTATGATTTGACAATTTGCCTGCGCCATAGTCCCACTTACTTTGGCTGATTTTGTCTTAATCTAGTCGGTCATCATGCACAAACGTTAGTTCTGATTGCGAATCAATTAAAGAATAATTTTATGATCACCACCAGTATTTTATTTCTATTTTTATATAGTGCCCGACCATTTAAGGTGGGGTATCAAACTACAATACATCAAGATCCCAATTGCGAGAGAATCCTGCATATATTAATGATCTAGTAACAATAATAAGCAATTGTTCAATATTAGTAAGTCTTGTAGTTATTCAATCAACTTTGATGACTTCCATATTTCTTGGAATGGCTAGGCGCTGACAAGTGCTATTTTTCACAAGTTTATGACCAAAATTTAAAGATTAAAAATTGATGGACGATATTGAACTAGCAAAGCAAAAAAAATGATTATAAAAAACGACATCATTTCTAATAAAAAATGGTTACATCATAATTCTGCATAGTTACACTATAATGCTGGACAGTTACACCCCAAGTTCAACTAGCGTGAAATGAAAAAGAGGCAAATTGGGAGACTCGGGTCCTTTTAGAATTACTCTATTTGTTTGGATATGTTTTTAAGAAACACTTCTTTAGAATATTTTAAATAGGTTTTTCAATAACTTTTTTATATTACATACATAGTTATAAAAAATTCTCTAAAACTATTACAACAAAATTAAAAAAAAAAAACACCTCAAAACACAACCATTCAAATAAGCATTGAATCTGAGTAGCTTTGAAGCTCCTATACATGGTGCAAATAAGGTTGTTCTTCCAGATATTTATTCATGTTAAAGAAATTGCAACATAAGCAATTTATCCAAACCAAGATCTATATAATGTTACTTTCAAGCTTTCCCTCTACGGCTCTACCATGTTAAGTGGAATTCATAGAAATATTTTCTTAGCGAAAAAGAGAAACAAGTTCCATGGTGGTCACACATGCCATACATCCAAAGGCAACTGATATTAATCATTTCTCTTGATCATTCACCAAAATCAAAACGTAGCCTCAAGTTTCTTCACATTATTGAGCTCAACAGATGAACATGTTTATCAGTTCACCTACAAATAGGACCCAAAAAAGACATCTCCATCACTTATTGGCTTAAACAGACAAATAAATAATCATAAAATAAAAATCCATTGAACATGTCTATTTTCTGTTAAAGTCTGGCTAATAGAGTGAGGCAAAAACTTTGATTTCCTTTATTACATTGATATTGATGAGACACATGTTAACAATCCCAAGTCGGTTAACATTTCAATTTTTGAAATCTTAACCTTAGTCTTATTTCATCGTTGAATATTACTTTACAGAAACAAAGTCGTGATGATACAAGATGTTATTTTTTTTATTTTTTGTGTGTAATTTGTAGATTAACACGATACATACACATGTAAAGAATTGTGACGGCAAGCTCTTCTTCTTGTGTATAATACCAAAGGATCTAATCTAAGCATGCTAAGCATTTTTTTTTTAATTTAAGGAATTTAAATACTCCTAGTTAGTTAACCATGAAAAAGAAATGGCTACAAGTAATAGGAAAAGACAGGGCCAACTCCGACCTTTGCGTCTTCCAAATCGAAAGCAAGAGGCATCACCAAAATCGTAGTTAAATATTTTGTGGTCTCATCAGTCATGAGTGGTTTTAAATATTTTTCAAATTGGTGTGTGTGTATATATATATTTGGAATTATCCACCTGCACTAGAGCATTTTCATCACTTTGATCTGGAAAGGGTTTATCATTGTTTTTTTCTAGGATGATAATAATATATTAATGCACGCTTAGGTTTTTTTTTTCTTTTAACCTTTCTTTAAGGTGTAATTGAGTTACTATTGCTGAAGACTTAAAGCACATTCTATGGTACCATGCCTCTCTCTCTCTCTCTCTCTCTCTATAGAACAGGCGCACGGAGAAGCAGCAAATGCTCTAGATAGAAGCCCACCGAACCCGCACTAAAAAAAATCCACAAGTGCTACCAATTTGAAGGGAAGATAAATTACTTCAAGATACCACCTTATTCATAAATAAAGAGGAAATATTTGAAAGGACACAAAAAATGGGATGATTTGGCAATGGAATTTAGATTTATTTAAGACTTCGTTTGGATAATTATTTTTTGAGGTTTTTTTTTCTTGAAACATTAATATAGCCGTTTTAAGAATTTCTTTTTTATAAATAAACATATGAGATAAAAAGGTGGTGTATCACGTATGTTCTTTTTTTTTTTTTTTAAAAAAAAAAGAAACAAACAGAATTGAATGTGACAAATTAGTTTTATAATATCGTTAATTCTGATGGTTATGTTCAGTTTTAATCCATGTTTGACTTCTAATTTTCATATTTTCTTTAACTTTAGATGATGTGATAGCTTAAAGTGTTTGATTCAATTCAATTTTTACAACATAAGAGAGGGAGAAAAGAAAAGGTTGGACTATTAGAGAATCAGGTAACAAGAATCGTTCTACGTGAAATCATTTTCCCCAAAAATTAGACAAAAATGGTTTGCCTGAGAACTTGATCAATTCTATACACGTATGTGGCTAAGGACAATGACATTCTGGTTCAACACAAACAATCATCGCATGGATCTTCGGATAACTTAGAACTATTGGATGTTAGGTGAACAGGTGGGCTATCAGCATTTCCCCGAGAGGGACAGCAATATCTTCGTAACCTTGACGTATAAACCAACAATGCTATGAGAACTATGATCCTAGACTCCTAGTTTAAGAAGCCCTAAAAAATTTTCCCCTTTCGTGGTCGGTTTGATCAAATATTATTCTAGTGTAGAATGGATGTGGACTTGGCAACCATCTAACTCTTTCTTAGGAAAAAGAGAATCAGTAACTCAAATGTTACTGGAAGTCATAATGAAACAAGAAATAAATGAGGCAGACATGGTAGAAAATTTTTCAAGAAACGTTGATAACTACCCTCCAAATACCATGATAAACAATGCAGAACATTTTGCTATGCACATTTTGACGTCTTCACAAAGCACTTCTCCAAAGATCACTATGAGCTTTCCATAAAGTTATCGAATAAGTTAGTCTGAATCTTTCAAAAACATCCAAATCAACTACCAAGTAATAGACTTCTGACATACGACTACTTCTTTCAGATAGTTAAATATGTGAAAAGAATGACTTTTGAAAGCAATATATTCCCACTCCAACAATAGGTGGTTGCGAGGTAATTCTGCTTCATCCATGTTAGACTAAGTATCATCATGAACAACGTTAATAATTTTGAGAATGTAAAATGAATTTGTTTGAGGCCTTTTTTTAATGGGATAAGCGAATGAAAGCAGACCAGGAAGGTTCAAATCAATTTCTTGAATCCCAATTATTCAAACTCAAAATTGACCAGAGATAGAGTTATGGATTTCATAAATTAGTTCTCCATGTCTTCCACAAAAAGGAATGAACTGATGGAATACAGACCCAAATGTACTTGATGAAATTTTCCAATTAAACAAAATCTTCTTCAGAGAAATCTGGAAAATATATTCAGAGGAGAATTACGAATTAGAAAGACAGGAAACAAATTTATTATAAAGAAATACATAAATGTTGAAAGAACAAAAGATATAGGTATTCCCAATAACAGCGTTTGAAAAAAGAAAGGTGAAGTACTCAACAATAAACATCAACTACATATTGTTTATGCATACTAGGGCTGGCAATTTCTGACACGACTCGAAAACCCGATACGAACCTAACTCGAAAATAGTGGGTTTGGGTTGGGAGTTCGCGGGTCGGACCCGACTGACCCTCGAAGAAAAACAAGTCGGGTTCGGGTCGACCAGCGGATGGACCCGTGAATCCGGAAAAAAAAAAAAAAAAGAAGAAGAAGGAGGAAAAGAAGAAGAAGGAGGAGAAGAAGAAGAAAAGAGGAAAGAAAAGAGAAATAATCAAATACATTTTTTCTTACAATTTACTTGATTAATTATCCAATGAATGAAATTTGTGTTTGAATGTGAATAAGTGAAACAAAGCTAAAAAATGTTAGTAGTAGTTTTTTTTCTTTTTTTTTTTTTGAAGAAAAGAGGAAAGAAAAGACATTAAAACACACACACACACACAAAATGATCAAACACATTTTTTGCACATACTAATATCGAAATCACTCACTAAAATACACTTAATTTCTTTTACAATTTACTTTGATAAACCTAAGTAGAATTCTTAATTTTTCTTACAATTTACTTGATTAATTATCCAATGAATGAAATTTGTGTTTGAATGTGAATAAGTGAAACAAAGCTACAAAATGTTAGTTGTAGTTTTTTTTTTTTTTTTTTTTTTTTTTTTTTTTTCAGGTCGGTGGGTCGACCAGCCAACCCATTTCGGATCGTGTTCGGATTGAGCATTTTCGGGTTGGCGGGTTGGGTTTGGGTTGGCTGTTATACTCAAATCTCAACCCGACTTGCCAACGGGACCCGTTGCCACCCCTAATGCAGACGTGCATAGAAACACAAATACAGCAGATAAAAACTTCAAGTTTTCTTTCCATCAAACATGAATGCACACCAGAAATATCTAAGCAAGAAAATGAGGGGAAGAAACACAGTAAAAAGAAAAAAAAAAAATGTTCACCTATGATAGGAGCATGCTGGACAAGGACTACCGAGTATTCAAAACTTCATGGCGGTTCTTCTTTAAATAAATATTTTTAGTGTACCGGCAATTGATACTAAGGATGAATAATTATTCAGTAAGCCATCCATTTCCCATTTACAGGCTCTCAAAGATACCAATGTGGTCCAAATAAGATATATTAAAAGCATTAAACTGTATATTAAGCACTTCTTTATCATAATACTTTGATTTCTGTTTCCTTCAATAAAGTATACAAGCACAGAAGCCCATTCCCCGACGAAAGATACACTTTTGGTTATAAATGCTCATCAAATGAACTATGCCCATCTCTTCTCGCAATGATTTTCTAACGTCTTGTCTCTTTCCTATCTCTTCTTCTCTTACCCCTCCTTCTTCTTTAATCTCTTTTTAACCAGCTACACAACACTTCAATCCTGGAGGTCCTTCATTTTTGACTGGCTAACTTGTTTAGGGAAGGGGAAGCAATACTAATAGTGGAATCTTTTGATAAACGTCCAGCATATTGATTCAGATATCTTAAGTACCACAGACTTTAAGAAATATCACTACAGAAAATAGAATCTGACCAATAGTCAAAAACAGATACCCACCCGTTATTCCTGTGCATAAAAACAAAACAAAACAGGAAAAGAAAGATCCTCAATTTGACTGAAGCAGCTGCAAAACAGATTTTCTTTCAGGCATACTTGGAATGGCTCCCTTCACTTGAACACAAAGTGAAGCTGCTGCCGCTGTAAGTCATGGGATTTTTGTCACTGATAGTAATTAATTAACCATCATATCAGAAGTAAGATAAGAAAACCATGTACCAGCAAATTTTAAGCACTCCTTTCTGGATTTTCCCTCCACAAGAGCCACGGCAAAGGCGGCTGTGAAAGTATCACCAGCTCCTGTTGTATCAATAACTTTTGGAGCTGATATAATAGGCTGCATAATTGGTTCTTCTCCTTCAGTGAAAAGAGCTGAGCCTTTGGCCCCAAGTTTCACAAGGACTTGCTTTACGCCCTGAAAACAAATATGTGCACGCATTATCTACAATGAACATCATATTCAGATTTACTAAGTAGATAATCACATTGACGCGCATTAAAACTGAAGCTTGTCCTTTGTACGTCGAAGCACTGGAATTAGAAGGTACATTAAAAGATAAAGATATTGCTAGCCAGATAGCATATATTAGCCCCATTGAGTCTAAATGCCACACAACGCAGTTCAAAATAACACAGTAACATCTACAAAAAAGAAAAGCTTCAATGGTCGACAACCAATATCCATTAAGCATCTCACAACTAACCATTTTATGGCACTTTCCCACAGCTTGTCTGATCTGTTCAAAATCTTCTGTTGGCATATTTGTCAAGCGGGCAAGTTCAGTTTCATTTGGGCTCAGAATATCAACTACAGCCACTAGCTCAGGAGGGATTGGTGAATCCACTCCCCCAGCATCCAGAATGACTGGAACACCTGCACTCTGGGCAGCCTGAAGATATAAATATCATTATGGAAGCATTTGTCAATACAATACTCATTATTGCTGTATCACTTTGTTGTCTGGATTATATTGACATTAACTAAGTCCAAATTCAACAAAGAAGCAACTTATAAGAAAATCGGACCACAAAAATATAACAAATTCTGAAGATACATAGCTATACAAAAGAACCATGAAAAAAGCACATTTCAAAAGTGCTCCATGAGTTCAAAAACAAATATGGGCAAGTCAAAAGATCTCTCTCCCTCTCTCTTTCACATGCGCACACACACACAGTGCGTGCGAAGGTGTAGGGTAAGTTGTCCTTCTAGGCTTTTGGAAGGACACATTCCTTGGTTATGGTTAAATTAAAATTACTGTTCCAATACAACATTTACTAGGATAAGAAAAGCAGGTATAAAAATAAACATAAGACCAACATTTTCATGGTCGACAAAACTGGTGCATTCAATATTTTTACTAGGCAATGCCTTTGAGGGCCTGCAAATATTGCCGTCTATATGTAGAAAAAACTATTGTTACTGAGGCCTATAGACAGGTCGTACAATTGTATAAAACTCTAGATTTTTACTTCAAAGATTAAATTTCCAGACAGCAAGTGCTTTCAAAAGGGATCCGTCAAATCTAAACTCAGTGCACAGTAAGCTGCCCCCACAAGTATCAAATGATTTTTCTAATGGGCAAAGTGTTTCTTCCATTCCAAGAAGCAACAATACTCTAATTACCCCCATAATCATCCAAAATTGCAGGAATTGGCAGGAGTCGCAAGACAAAAAATGCCTTTTCTTCTCCCTAAAAACAAAATGGTTCCGGAACAATCCATACAATCACCTCATACTTATTGAAACCAGATGCCATTAATTTTTATACAAAAAGTTCAAATTTAACAGCAATGCGCTTGTCAAAACAGTAGCATTACCACAGTACTTTGAAACTTCTTTATGCCAAAATTATATACTAGCTTCTGGACATTTTCTACACTAGGGGAATTGTAAACAAGGACAACTTAAAAGATACAAACCAAGACATTTTCAGAGCAAGAGTTTCAATCGATAATTCATATTTAATGCCAAATATTAAACAAAAGAATCAAGAACAATCCTTTCCTAACACACTCACAAATTGGTATAACATCAGCAAATAAAGTTCTAAACTTTATTTTTTTTATCTTACCCAAAAAAGAAAAAAAGGAAAAGCCAAGACCTGACCTTTGCAACTTGAATATTAACAGAATCCGGAATTTCCCTCTGAAGCAAAAGAATCCCAGCACTCTTGACTATCTCCAAGTTGTCATCAGAGAGAGCATTAGGCCAGCAAGACATATTTGCACCGCCAACAATGATAATTGAATTCTGCCCATCAGATTGCAGCATTACCACAGCATGCCCTGTAGGAGCGGCCGAAACAACACTCAAATAATCAATATGCACCCTACCACCCTCAAGTGCCTCAGTGATCAATTTCCCATGAGCATCTTCACCTACTTGTCCAACAAAGTAAGTTGGATATGCCAATTTCCCACCACAAACAGCCTGATTAGCTCCTTTGCCACCAGCAAGAGTCTGGCCCGTCTTGGCTGAAATTGTCTCACCCTCTTGTGGCAGCCTATCAATCTCAACATATATATCTGCATTGGCTGATCCAACCACAACCAGAGGTGGTTTAGCCTCTTTTTCAATTGGTTGGTTTGGGGTTTTTGAAGGGTTTACGGCAAAACAAGAAATTGGGCTCACTTTTCTTGATGATGGGGTGTGAGTATTAGTCCTGAGCTGAAATTGGAAGTCTAGGTTGAGATTTCCATAGCTGTGTTTTGTGGGGTTGTTCTGGTCTGTTGGCTTCAAATATTTTGATGGTGAAAGTGTTGCTGCTGCTATTCCCCCAACCATCTTTTGGTCTTCCCCTTCTACTTCTATTTCCTCCTCACAGCTATGTTTTTTTTCTTGCTCTTGACTCTGAGTCATCATTGTCTTCAGCTTTGTACTTTTTGTTCGGGGCAATGGTGATTGGAAAAGGAATTTTTTAATCCAGGTAGATGCCTTATGACTTGACGCTATTTCAGGTGCGTGAGTGACAACGTCTCTAGTTGTTCCCAATCTTCTTCCAGCTCATTTTATCTTGTTTCAAGCAATACCTTTTTTCTTTTTTTTCTTTTTTTTTTGGTGTTTTCGGGTTTAAGGCAGATAATGGGCCTGAGAGTAAGATTAGAGAACATTTGGGTATTAGGAAAGATTATCTATTCTAATCTAAGCTTAACTTGTTTAATTGGCCTCTCAAATCTAGTTTGTGTAGATGGTTTTAAGTTTCAGGCAGTTAGGCCCATGAATCAATGGTCTGCCCAAATGTATAAGCGTGGCGAACAGAAAACCTCAATGTTGTTGGTGGATACTGATATGCCATGTGTCAAACAAACAATCATGTACTCAGTAGACTATGATTATAAGCTGATCATGGTATCATAGTCGTAAATGTTACAGTAATATAGGGGAAGATCACAAGAATTAGAAGTAGAGTTACAATCGTGTGGTGCATATTGAGGGAACGCAGCTTTAAATATTCACTTTGTAGCACTAGATCTTAATCTTCTAAAACATTTTAGTAATCCTAAATAAAAACTAGTGACCTTTGGACCTTGTCAGCAATGGCTTGTCACAGCATAACAAGCAGTTTAAACTCCTTGACTAACTTATCATCAATATCCCATTTCAGTTTTGATCGTAAATCACAGTTTTCTGCAGTTTTTGAGACTCTGAAAAGACCAAGAAACAGAAATCTCTTCGCAGTTCGAGCTATGGGCTCCTCAGGTTCTTCCCAGAAACAGGACAGCACCCAAGGTCCTCTCTTTCTCTGGCACATTAAGTATGATAAATAAAGCTTCTTACTTGAGCCATCTGCAATTTTAGATTAATTTTGTGAAAGTTTGTTGCTTTATGCAATCATGGTTGCTGAACATTGTTTAGATTGTAATTATGGTGCAAAACTGTAGTAACGGACAGATGGATTTAGGCTAATTGTTTTTTAAAATACTTCTTGTTAGGAATCTATTGGAATCTTATGTAGTCTTCCATTTTCATGATAAACTGTTACATTGAGCTTTGAATATTTGATTGTTCTCTATTAAAATCTATACTTCGAATTTAGGATCACGAAATGTAGTTTAAACTTCCAACTAGGACTTTTAGAAAACAGATTCAGAGCAATTTTGCTGTAAGCTGTTGAATAATTGTATACCTAGGTTGTTTGCGCCATGAAAAGGATTTGAATTCTTGAAAATTAGCCTTGTGGATATCGGTGACTCCCTCTCCTCCTTCGACTTCTATGCTGCACTATACAGTAAAATTTGCGATGCATGTTGTTTACTTCTATTTTGATGTTTTTGTGGTATTTGAGTGGTAGATGTTTTGACGTGGGAGTTAAATATTTGCTGAATGTCTTTTGTGTGTCCTTGTATTGATCTTTCCTTTGCAATCAGTTTCTCAATCCACCATGTTGTGCAGCTACCGGTGATATAGATTACAGTTCTTTAAGTGAAGAAGAATGGAAGAAGCGGCTCACAAAGGAACAATTCTATATAACCAGGCAGAAGGGTACAGAGAGGGCTTTCACTGGGTATGATTTCATTTGAGATGCTGTAACTTGCGCCTTACATGGTCATTGCATCGTTTGTTTTTATAGTTGCATGATTATACATCTATAAGATTGAGATATTGAAGAGGCTTTCGGTAGTTGCAAACTGGAACTGATGGTGTTGTTGACCAAGTAAAGTTTGCTTCATAAGCTGGATGATTAGGTTCATTGTAAAAAGATTTAGGTTATATATTTCTGCAAACTGTATTGGAGAAGAAAGGGGGACCATATTGTTGCCCATGTCTTGGCATATTATGTCAGTCCTGCTTATTCGTTAGCCAAGAAAATATGTGACTAATGCTATATGGTTTCTTGATGTTTGCTCTAAGTAAAGTTCTTGGTCTCTTAGCTAAGACAAATACAAGACACATTGGTCTCTTTGCTAAGACTAATTCAAGACACTCAATGATATAGAGGAGTTCATTCAGTTAACGATATTAGAGCAAAAGTCTACTAGGTAAGAAGTATGATAAAAACATAGTGAGAAAGCTAATCTATATTACACTGGTGTTTAGGAGCTTCGGCTGTGACATAGCTAATTAAGACTAACCAGACTTTCACACTATATGCTATTGAACTTCTATAGCAAATATTGTCTATTATACATCTTCTCTGGGAAAAAATGGAAATTGATGCAGATTTCGCGGAAGTAAGTTAATGGCAAAAATTCTGGCCAAAAAACTGGGTTTGTAAGTTGGAATAGTTTTTATTGGTTTTCGCTGCTGCAAGTTCTGCATATACATTTTATATGCAGAATGATCGGCTTTCCTGTAGATTGAGAGTGTCTTGGAGATAGAATTCAATCTGTAAACTTGTTGGCCTAGATTTATTTTGCTCCACCTGGCTAAGCATTAGTGGATTCGGCTGCCCTGTCACCTACATTCTTTGATTTGCCAATGACTTGGGCTGAAATGGTAAGCATGCGGCAAACAGGATGGTTTTGCTTCTTTATGTCTAACGCATCCAGTAAAGCTATTTTACCAGTGAAAATTTATTACATACAACTCTATTCAGCTGTTGGAAACTATAATGCATGTTAGTGAGTAACTGCATTCATTCTTGGTTTTAAGCAGAGTATCTGATGCTGCTTTTCTGTACGTGATATGTCTTACTGCTAATATTCATTGATTGTTGCATTTATCATGAGCAGGGAATACTGGAACACCAAAACACCTGGAACTTACCATTGCATCTGTTGCGATACTTCTCTTTTTGAGTACGTATTCTACAGTAAATAGATTCTCCAAGTGATTAGACCAAATTTTCATTGCTGTACCTCCACCTTTGTGCACAACTGATAGACTAGCGACTCCTTTCTAGATCATCTACCAAATTTGACAGCGGAACTGGGTGGCCATCTTACTATAAGCCCATAGGAAACAACGTGAAATCGAAGTTGGACTTATCTATCATTTTCATGCCTCGCCAGGAAGTTCTATGTGCAGTTTGTGATGCTCATCTTGGCCACGTGTTCGATGATGGCCCTCCACCTACAGGACAGCGTTATTGCATCAACAGGTAATTGTGTACTTAGGCTCAGTACTGTTCAACTGTAGGTAAGTCGTTTCCTATATGCTTATCCCTCCAAAAAATATGCTTAATGCAGTGCTTCTCTGAAGTTAAAACCAAAGTAAAATTCCACAGCATCCGAGCAAACTAGAGGCGCTGAATTTTGGTCGAAGCCAGATGATTACATGTTATGTATTCCAACACCGTCTGGAGCATCCATTTCTAAGTTCCAGTGTTTGTATTCTAGTAGTAGCCTGAAAATCAAAGTCATGGTTGTACAACATCTTATAGAATCCATTGAACTCTTTGGAACTCCATCATCAAACTAGCCCCTGAATATATGTCCCTCTTGCTTGTTGTAATGAATGGATTGCATACCTGATATGATTAATGTATGGGTGATTACTCCTTTCTCGTGAAGAATGCCTTTTTTATCTAGAATGCATTATGCAGGCTTGTGAGTGAATGAAACTGAATATTAATCTCCAAAACACTTTTAAGAACCTAAGTAATCCAGAATACACACCTCTTAGATCACGTTTTGAGAAAATGTGGTTTTGGCTGTATTCAGTAGCTTTTACATTGTCACAAGATTGGATAAATGCATTGCGGAGTTCTGTGTCACCCAAATTGATAGAAGGGTTCATTACAAAGGAAGAAGCGGAGTATTCTCTTCAAGGTCCAGGAGGTTTTCAAGAGCCAGGACTTTTGTACTGTGATTTCCTACATCAAGGTGCTGGCTCACCCAGATGCGGGTAATGTGGTTATAACTTACATTGGTACTGACTATGCTATTCATCACAGGCCGCTATCTCTTGATCTCATGTACGGGTAGGCACTGTATGGGCCTTTCTTTTGTTCTTTGTAAACTGTATTGCATGGTTTAACATATAGACCACCAATATAGAAGTTTACATAGAATGTTGTTCAACCTGGACATAAGCTAGCCTCATCATCAGAGTATAAAAGAAAGGATGGGTTTGGATGGGAGGTTTAGGTTGCTTAATTTCAATTCACCTTTATAAACAAGTCATCATGTATGAGGGGGAAAGAGAGTCATCATGTATTAAAGTCTCTGACAATGGTCATTCCATGTCGTTGTTAATTTCCTTTTATTAGAAAATGTTTTCTTAAGAGTAGTTGGAAAAATGTTTTTATGGGGAAACAAAAGTTTGTGATGATAGATAAAGTCCCGTTGGGTTTGACTGTTAAGGCTGATTGACAATTTCTTTAACCAAATGAATACTATGTGGCTATAATGGAGTTGCTGGTTGTCATGGTTGTACTAGCATGAGCTTTTAATAAATAGATATTATAAGAGAACATCCTTTGCTGTTTAGACTATCAGATAATGTAGATATTCATGATTTTGATGAGGAACAACTCAGTAATACAGTGAAGTGTTAGGTTTTGGCAATAGGTTGTGCACTTGTACTCTTTGATCTGTTTATTTAACTTGTGCACTGCATACAATGATATGTTGTGCACAAAAAGGAAGTGTTCGTAGACTTTTTATTTTTCTTTTTGTTTTTTATTTTTTCTTTTTGTCATGAGTTTCTTTCACCCTCATTCTTCTTAATAAAGAAGCATGAATTTCTGCTAGGAGATTGCTAGAATCTTTTTTACCCTCCCCTTTTTGTGTGTCTTAGTTCAACGCAAAAGAAAAGTAGAACCTCTACAGGATATGTTGCTTGAAGGACCAGAGCGTTCTCAATTGGAAAGGCAAGGCATCCAGTAATATATGACCACAATGACAGAATTGAAATTGCTACTTTTTCTGTTTACTCTTTACAATCTTAGACATCTTCAAATTGTGCAGGACTAAAAGAGTTCAGTAGGTCCGCCATCAATTGAAATGTTACCTAATACTTTCCAAATTTTGACCTTCCTTTGTACAAGCAGAACATGGCAGAAAAGTTGAGAAACAGTCCATCTTCGGGGAAAATATGACCACTTTGGAGTATTTTGTTCCTTCTGGCTGGTAATAGGAGATGTTACTGAAAGGTAGCTAAGGAGTTCTGTCAGGATACTGGTCTCTGTTTACATTATGTGTAAATATCCTAATGATTTTTCTATGTCAATATAGTCAGGGTACTGGAATAGAAGTTTAGAATCCTGAGTGTGTTTCTGCTCGGATTTGGTGAAAGAATGCCAAGGATAGCTATCAATTTCATATTATGCATCCTATGATAGAAAACTGTAACAGCTTTGGACTTTTTTTTGGGATAGAGAAATGGTACATTACCAATTTATTCCAACGTTTGATTTTGAGCCGATTATATGGTTGTTTTATTCAAGACGTACTTCACATAGGGGTGAATTTTGAAAATATTTGGTTCCATCTGGATGGATGTTTTTTGGAGTATTTTTTAAGAATTATTACTGTAGCAACTTTAAAGATTATTCTCGATAAATGTGTTTGCGATAAATGTGTTTGTGAGATAAAAAGTTGATAAAAAAACGTGTTTAAAATTTTTAAAAAATATATTTTTAAAAAACACTATCAAACAAATTATGTAAACCCAAAGACTTATTTTGCTGTTGAAATTACTTTTGCAATTGGAATATATCTCTGACAAATAAGAAGATTCTTCTCTACCCATTTCTGTTGAGTTTAGTTAGGTTATGATTAAGGGTTTAAGCTTTCAATAATTGATTCCTTGAACGAGTCAAACAATACTGCAAGAAAGCAAGATCCACCTTAAGCAAAATGTCTCTCTTGCACTTCTGTTTCTACTGACTTTGTTCAGGAAATTAAAAGCCAGTTAAAGAAAGGTCCTCAACTGCGTCTTTCTTTGACCTCTGGAAATCATGTTGGCAGTGTTCTCAAGGAAAAGTCTTCCTCACTTCAAGCTATGATGGGACTCTCTTCTTCAAGGTTGTTTTAAATCTAATTTCGAGTAAATGGAATCCTCTTCTTTTGGAAGCTTTTTTTTTTTTTTTTTGTCAGAATTTTCATGGGGAAGGGAATAAACCTATTCCTCAAGTCCAACCAAAAGTCAATTACTGATTTTTGAGTTGGTCCAAGGACTTATCTACTCTCCACTCGACTCTTACCAAATCGACGTGGGACTTAGGGAAAGGGAACTTGGGAGCTTCTACTAAAGAGTAACTACTCTCTACTCTCAAATGTTTTTAACCTCGTCACAGGTCTTGTTTCTTTTTGTTAGAATTTTTATGGGGAAGGGAATAAACTTATTTCTTAAGTCTAATTCAAAAGGTAATTTTTGACTTTTGAGTTGACCCAAGAGACGTATATATTCTCTACTCGACTCTTACTAAATCGATGTGTTTAGAAGCTAATTGGAATCTTGAAATTTGTTTCCCCCAACAAAAAAAAAAAAAAAAAAACCCACAAAAAAAAGAATGAAATTTCTTTATTTATCTCTGCCTGGATAAATGGGAGATATGTTTCTTCTCATAATTGGTATCAATTTTTGCACAATATCATCAACATTATCTGACTATTTTGTTGAATAAAGAATTTGTCACTGGAAGAAAGGAATTGAATTATTGTGGCGCATGACCAACTCTTGGCGTTTATACAGCTGAAAATGGATTTTTTTTTTTTCACATGGTTCTTGCTTTGGTTGGTAGGCTTAAATGGACTTTTGTGGAGGCAACAGAGAAAATTGGTTGTTTTCACATCAAGAGCTGCATGTTTCCCAAAAAGGCAGAAGAACAAAAGGTTTGATAAATTCTCAACTTCCACGTAAATGGGAGAAACAGCTGGTGCACAATCTACAGAGACATCAAGAAAAAGGTTCACATGCTTCATTTAATTGATTTTTTCTCCTCTATAATTAATAAATACTGTCATAGCTTTATTAGTTTTTGGTTGCATTTATTAGACACTTTTTCGTCAACAGGCCAGTCACCATCCACAGGGATTCTGTGTACAGGCTGCAACTAGTCAGCCTATCTAATTAACTCCTTTTTATGCATACTAGTAATACGGCACGTGCATTTGTACGTTGACAAGGATCTTTATGGTGCTTTCTTTGTGTATTTTAAGAAGCATGTTATTTAAATGCATAAGTAGAGGTCATGAAAATTTATTTGAAATTTTTTTTTGGCATTTTATGTAAAACCAACTGAAAAATTAAATTATAATCCCATAATGTAGTTAAATTTCCTTAAGTTATCATTTTCATTAGTACATTTCTAGATATATATATATATATATATATATATATATAGATTTTAGTCTATTGCTTTTACTTTGTAATGTTTTTCCCTACTTTTGAAGTCTATAATTGGGATTTGATCTTCAATTCCATATTTTTAACTTTGTTTTTGGTTCTTCAATTGGTTTTTTGGTGTGCTCTTATTAATATTAGTTTCTTCTTCTCCTTTGTATGCATGTTGATAATTGATAATTTGTTGTTTTCTACTAAATCATGGAATTAGTCAAGATTTACATATATATTTTTTGTTTTAATATAAATATTTATATGCTTAATATTTTCGTATTACTTTACATTAACAAAATATAAAAGGATAAGGTGGAATACATACTTGTCCAAAAATAGGCAATCTGATCCTTTGCTAATTGATTATGATTATGTGTTAAAATAATTAATAGTACTTGCTTTAGTGACCTAATTAGGTACCAATTTTATGCTCTTCAACTTTATAGCTAATGAAACGTTATGCAGTAAAAGCTTTAAAATATTATTATAAAATAGTTTCACTAAAAAACTAAAATTTTACATAAAGATAGTAGTAGAAAAATATTGGCCCAAATGATTAAAACCATCTTTCACTATTACTATTGCAACATTCTATTTTCTTGTCTTACTATAACAATACGAACTATCATTTCATTTAAAGAAACATGTTTTCCTTTTTTTTACAAATAAATTACATATCAAAAGCAAAACATATATTTTTTGTTTATTCTTGTATATCTCCAATTTCATCTAACTACTCATGCTCAATGAAGCAGAGTACGATTATTCAATTTGGATTGACCTATTATTTGTTTGAATATTCCATACAATATTATTGGGACTTCACGAATTTCTCTTCTTCATGAAATTATCACCTTTTATTTACCAATTTCATACTTCTATTTAATTTTTTGACCTAAATCAAGAAGCACTCTAGTGACCCAAAAATTTTCATAAGTTAATAATAGATTTGATAGAATGTAACCAAATCAAGAAGTTCTCCACTTAATTGGGGACTATTTACTATTTTCTTTTTTCTTTTATCCTTTCTATATGGTACGACTTAGGAGAGATAATTCAGTATTATAAAGATGACTATTGGAGAGAAATCCTCCCCAATTAAGTGGAGAGGAATCTAATCCCGGTTAAGGAGGACTACAAAATCAAGTCTATATACAAGTAAAATCTTCACATGAGTTGTAGCTTTGTAGGCTGGCTGTTTTCTTGTTTAGAGGCTGGTCTTGCTCTTCAATATTATATATACATCCAAACAACACTTGCGCACTAACATTTGAGAATTACAGTGCATAAATTGACAAGCAAATATGGTGTTGCATGAAATGTTGCTGAGATTTTTATACCCATTATCATCATCTTTGTTCATCTTAGCCATGTCTATTATCAGTTTTGTATCATTAACACATTCAGGCTTCCAAGAAAGCCAAGGAAAGAACATGCAATATGCCAAGTTCTTTAATGTTGGAACTGTCAAGATGTATAAGAAAGCCAAACTCTCTGATAGAACTGGGATGCTCATATTTTATACTCCTACGTTTTTTGCTAGTGTGGCTTCTTTTGCGCTTCTCCCAAATGAGGGGCTCAGATTTTCTTTGCTTCGCTTACAGTTAGCCAAGTGGAAAAAAGTTTTAGTTTTTTTGGCAATTGAGTTTATATAATTACCTGACACCAATCCATGGCTATGTGTGACTTACAAATAGAAACAAATTATAAAACATATTGCATATGAATTGAGAGGGTGTACTAACCTTTTTCTTTTCTTCTTTTCCTCCATTGTCATCATTACATGTATAAGCAAGACTACTGATTATTCAACAAAAAAGGCAAATTGTGGCTATTCAACTTCTTATACCAGGTTATGTAAATCAAAGGATTTTGTAACTCTAGCTCAATTACAATAGAATCAATTGAATTTCATTATTATATATCATAAAAGCACTAAATTACAATGTAATCAATTTCATTACAACACCAAAGGACATTATAGAAGGACATTTTAGGTATATTTTAAAACTAACACACAATGTGCAAAGACTTTAAATCTACTAAGACTATCCATACTTTTAAAGAGAGAATAGATTAGTACAAGAAACTAGGATAGAGAATCCGAAGTTAATTTCAACTAGCGAGGCATGTAAAATAAACGTATTTTTGTATAGGTATTTGTGTGTATGTGTAAGGTGTCAATGCATGTCTATGTGTGGTGGCTTGAGTTTTACTTGGTACTAATATTCATCAAAAAGCAAATTGGCTACTTTCAGCCTACAATTTTGGATGTCGGTTGGTGATTTCAATCCGGGATTGGAGTAGATGTTACGTAGTAGTAGCTTAGTATGTGAAATACCATGCAAAAACTAGTGCATATGAGCTGTCGTAGTTCAAGGCTTTTGAAGTTCTCAGCAAAATGTACTGCTAATGATTTATTCCCCCCAAAAAATCAACCAATGGAGTCCCATCACAATGCATTATCCAAAGTTGTCCCCTTCATAAGGAATCTACAAAGAAGAAAAAGCACCAAAAAAAAAAAAAAAAGTTAGTAGTAAAGATTTCTGAATGTCAATCCCAAGATTAGTTGGCCAGGTACGTATTCTAATGAATTTCAGCTAAAAGTGATTTATTTGTCAAAAAAAGTATACATACATGAGATGTTGGCCCCTTTCCCACCTCTAAACAGTTCTCATTTACATTTTACACCTGTCAAACTAGTAATGTCAAATGCATCACTTCAAAAGCTATTATTCTTGCTAAGATTAAACAGTCTTCATCAAACCTCCACCTATCATTTAAACTTCATTTTCCTGTTTCAGTGCAACAGAAGTAATTCACATGTGAATATGACAAACTGATAATTATTCCTTGGTTGGTCTTTTTCATATTACTTCTACCAATTCTCTATCTTCTCTAATAAGAGTTGTGTTTCCATCATAAACAAGATTTTAATTGATCAAGAACTAGCCCAAAAGGACTAGCCAAATGGGATTTGCTAAATTTCCTGCATTTTATATCACAATATGTGTAGTTGCTTTTATAGTATCAAAGCTAATTATAGCAACCCTTTGCTATTGGGGGTGCAAAAGAAAGCAAATGCTTGTTCAAGACAGTTCTTCAGGTACAAAACAATCAATCAAATGCATATACTTCTGTTACTTATTTTTATGAATCTTGTACTTAGATTATCTTCTGTTGACTGAACACAGGTGGGAAACTTGTCTTGTTTAGATCACCAAAGATGAAAGCTCTAAAGACTAATATGTTCTTGAACAAGACGATGAAACTGAGCAACAAGGATATTATTGGATCAGGAGGTTATGGGACAGTTTACAAACTGACCATAAATGATTCCATAATTTTTGCAGTAAAAAGGCTCAACAGGATTAGTGCAGAACAGGACCGAGGTTTTGAGAGAGAATTAGAGGCAATGGGGGACATTAAGCATCGGAATATTGTCACTCTTCATGGATATTACACTGCTCCCAACTATAATCTTCTCATCTATGAGTTCATGCCTAATGGAAGTCTGGATGCACTGCTTTATGGTATGCATTTGAGCTAATTGTATTCTAGAATTTGCATTCACTTTGGGCTTAAATCAGCTGCTATACAACCAGAAAAGCTAACAGGAATTTCGATATTCATATTGGCTAGTAAATAGTAAAATCTAATTGGCCTATAAATTAGTTAATACATGATATTTTACGAATTGTTGAGTTCCAGTATGTCATTTCATACTGCATTTAAAGATCATGATGCAATTAACAGGAAAATCTTCAAACATGAGGGTTCTGGATTGGCCTTCACGGTACAAAATTGCAGTAGGAGCTGCAAGAGGGCTGTCATACCTTCATCACGATTGTATACCGCACATTATCCATAGAGATATCAAAACAAGCAATATATTGCTGGACCAGAACTTGGAGGCTCGAGTGTCTGATTTTGGATTAGCCAAATTGATGGAACCGGATAAGACTCATGTTTCAACACTAGTTGCTGGAACATTTGGATATTTGGCTCCTGGTATGCTGGATTCAGCTATAAATTTTCATTGCTTGTATGTTAAGTGAGAGATTTTTCTGCACTCTCTGGTTTCTGCTATTTGATAATTTTATCCAACTATTCACTGCTCTTCTGCAGAATATTTTGACACAGGAAGAGCAACCATAAAGGGAGATGTCTATAGCTTTGGTGTGGTTTTACTGGAGCTTCTAACAGGGAAAAGGCCAAATGACGAAACATTCATAGAGGAGGGAACGAAACTTGTAACCTGGGTAAATTTGCGTGAAATGTTAAATTCCAATCATTCTGCATTTTAGTTTTGCTCGACAATCTGAAGAAATATCATTAAATGCATACAAGGAAACCTTTAGTTGACTGGGCGCTTTATACTAATATGTGCTTTAATGGTACTATTGGGAAGTTATGAGGGTATATCTAGGTATCCGAAGGATAGTCCAACATCCACCTCATACCCAAATGGTAACAAGGTCATGCATGAACAAGATTAGAATGACTTGCGAAAAACTGAAATTGCATATTAATCTGTTTTCCATTTTCTTTTGCATATATCCGGTGGTGTAGGGTGCTGGTCTTTGTAAATTACAAGTTCATTTTAAATGTTTAACATCCAATCTATAGTTAACTGAATTGGTATGGGTAAATGAACATGAAATACCAGTTTCTGTCTCTCATGCATTCTGACACCCCCCTTCCCGTGAAGTTTGGAATGTCAGCATTTCGTGGATTAACTTTAATTTCAACATTAACCGATATCAATCATTATGCCGTTACAGGTAAAGACAGTTGTTGAAGAGAAAAGGGAGGGATATGTAATTGACAGCAGGTTAGAAGATTATCCTGTTGATGAGATCAACCAGGTGTTCAGTATTGCTTTGAGGTGCCTTGAACCAGAGCCATCCAAAAGACCTACCATGTCAGAAGTGGTCAAGATGCTTGAGCAAATAAAATCATATGAATTTGTACCAGCAATGTGATATTTGCTTCACGCTTAGCTTTGTAAACTGAGGGAGAGATGTAGATGCTGTAACTAGATTGGTAGATTGGATAGTGCTCTTTCCAGAGTGTGTATACTAGTAAAAAGGAAAAAATATATATATAAATCTGGAGCAGTTCAGTCACATGAAAGCCTATGATGAACTTAAAACCGTTGAACCCCAAGAACCAGAGACAACTGCAAAAAAGTTTCTTCCATTATCTTTACTTCAAAAATGCTGCGAATCCAGTGATCGCTGAAGCCTTCAGGGCAGGAGAAACTGAATCACTTCCAAGAAATACGTCAAAAAGAGCTGACGTTACATTTGTTGACTGAATAGTTGCATCAACACTAGAAGGTAGCCCATCACTTGAAACAGAAACCTACAGGTTTCTATAAGAGTTAAGCTGATGTTTTTACAAGGAAGAAGACAGCACAACAAAAGTTTAAAACAAAGTAAAAAAGAAGAAAGTGAAACTCATCTTTATCCAAAAGTCTTCAGCAAATGAAAAAATGCAGGGAAATTGGTTTCACTAACTAAAACTTACAAGCATTTTGGTAGTGTCCAACCAAGTCAAGAAGATAAAGGTACCCTTATTGAGAGGCTTCCCTTGAAAGATAGAGCGAAATGAAGAAAGAGCAGATGTATCAACTGGAGTGGGAGATTTTATTCTTGGAGAGATGGCTTCATCCAAGGCATCCCAGAAAGTTTTACCATCAACATCTCTCACCAGAACAATTTGCAGAGATTTTTCCATAGGAGCTGCAGTATGCAAAAGATCAATATTAGCTTTTTATTTACTTTTCCCTCTGTCCTCTCTTTTTCCCCATCTTCCTTCACTCAGATTAACACACAAACAACCTTATCGAAGGTCAAAATTACCCTGAAAAATTGCGTTAATGAATGTTGAATCCTGTTGCAAATCTGCAGCAGAACTCCCTTTCCAAGCCTCTAGCTTAGTGGAAATTGACTGATTGACATATAGGCCAGCAGCATATACCTTGACACCAATTATTGCAAAAACTTTCTCCCTGTAACCTGACATTATAGCAACAAGTGAATGCTTTCGAGAAGCATCTGATTATTCAGAAAATACAAACGCAAAGTATAGTGTGCGTAGCATGTTCCTTAATGCACTAGTAGAATATTACACAAACCGACCAGTTCCAATCAGTGACAATGAAGTGGAGCATCCTGGAAGGCTTAACGATGTTTGAAACTTTACTTTAGTTGCAGGTTCTTCAGTATATTCTGCGCTTTCAACTGAAGCACGAAATCGATAGGTAAAGATGTCAGAAGACATGATAAAGTATAATAAATCTATGATCTGTTTTTATGTTTATATATAAATTATACCCCATTTTATAATTGCAAGAAGCAAACTTTCTGCTGCACTTCCATCTAGAACTAAAGGATGCTTAATGTAACAAAAGCAAAACTGTCACTGAATGGTACAACATCAACCATGCTGCAACATATGTGTCAAAAGAACCATCTTTAACATTCAGCCATTCCAGTTTCTAAAGTTCAGAAAAGCTGGAAAAGAAAATATTACCTATGATACTATGAAGCAAGGAAGATTCATACCAAAAAGTGACAGATTAGATATGGAATGATGGAAAGAAATACTCAGGGTTTTCATTTTTCCAATATGTGTCTGTGTGTATAGAGAGAATTGCAACTCAACAAAAAATGTTCCCCACAAATTGAAGCGCCAATCCCCCTTTCTTTCCTTAAAGAATAAATGCTATTCTTTTCTCCAATTTTTGACGATTGCATTGGGCATTTGATCTTTGAGGACAAAATCTATACTTCAACCAGGTTAGCGTTATCCATTGCTTTGGCACCAGACACACTGATCAGCCATTTTCTTCTTGAGTCTCGGCTTTTGCCAATCAGCCAGCATTATACGGGCATTTCTAATAGTTAATCTAAGACATAAGCATAACTCCTGACACACCTTTTTAGTTTCTAGTCACTGATTTCTCGTTTTCAATCTTTTTGGCTACTAGGTCAATCATGAATACATTCGAGGTACATTTCCTAATTCTTTTCCAAGCCAACTTCTCGGATGATTAAGAAGCGGAAAAGGCAAAATAAAGCAGAATTATTAAAGAAATTAAAATAATCAAAACTACAGCATCTTAACTTCTGAATTCTGATGTTTGCAAAACTCAAATACATTATTATTACAAGAAAAAAAAGCCGCATTAGCAAAGAATTCAATTAGCTAAAATACAAGATATGAGCAGATTCTAAATAGCGCTCCCTACATTTACCTGATGAAGATGAGGCAGCTATGATTGAGAATTGACTGTACTGAAGATTTCTATGTTTCTGGATAGAAACATGATTACAAAATGTGGATAAGAGAGAATGATGTCCTCTTTTTCTCAGTGCTGATTCTATTCTTGGACAAAAATAAGAGGTAACACTGCTTTTGGCTGGTGATAAATGCCAAAGTGAAGGGGAAATTGCTCCGATTGCAGCCATGCTCTATACTACTACAGTGTTTACCTGATATAGATATAGTCCTACAGCAATTTTTCTGACAGCCAATTGATTTGACCCATTCCAATGCATTGTATTGTAGACTACTTTACAAAGCCAAAGATAGGAAAAAAACCAAAATAAAAAAAAGGGAAGAAAGAAAGAGAAAAAAAAAAAAAAAAACAAAGAGATGAAAGTCAGCACTCACAAACATAGGGTCCACTGAACAACCAATTTTGCTGGCTTATAAATAAGGCTATTGTAATAATAACAGAGCCATAAATCCAAAAGTGGGGTTCTTTCATTAGGCTGCTGGTACAGTTCTGAGCGAGTAATATGAGAATATACCACTCTGACATTTGAGGTAATTCTAGAATTTAAAATTAAAATATGGAAAAAAATTGCAATTTTTGGTGGAAAAAAAAAATACTGATACTGATAACTAATGACGAGTACTTCGATTCTTAAAGTAGTCATCATTTGGTTGTGAGTTGTGAGTAAAAGTGATGCTAAGGTTTTGGGCTTTACTAGGCTGCTTCAAAAAAGGTAAATTTGTTAAAGGGAATCTATATACAATGCACATTATATGGTATGTCTTGGTTTTCATATTAACCTTTAATACGAATTGGTTACATGAGACATTATCTGTGACAGTTCAAAAGATCATGATCTATAGCAGAATAAAACAGGATTTATTGATAATACGTAGTTTTCTTGATTTTTTTCTGGATAAACAATACTTTTTTGCTAGTGGGATGGAGATGTATTGGATTCAAAGAGACGGTAAAGTACAAGTACAAACAAGATCCATCCTTCTTTGTCCTTCATTTTTTTTTCTTGCTTTTTCATTTTTGTTTCTCTTTTTTATAAAATAAAAATATTCACCTATCAATTTATGCAATTCATTAATATATGTAATTGTTTCATTTACTTCTTCTTCTTTTCACCTCATGTACTAGAAGTTGAACTAGATTTTCAGAGCACCAGCTTCACCATATCAGCTAAGAAAGAACCCAAAAAAGTTAAACAAGATCAGCTCAAGCAGCAAGCACGTCTTTGCTTCTTGATCTGTCCGTGGCTGTGCTTCTTGAAATGTGCCCAACAAATAAAATGCCCAAATTCATAATCAGGCTTAAATTTATCTTTTAACCATTAAGTTGCTGATGAAGAATAGTACATTGTACCCCATACAACAAGAATTTTACCAAAAATTGACTACCTTCTCATAAAAAATTATTAGACAGTGCAAGTGTGCAATGATGCAAAGATGGAAAGTCACAGTAACTGAAAACATTCAAGAGTCAGCAGCGCCATTGCCCGTTTGTCTTTGTACATGTCCTCTCAGCAACTTTCTGGTCCCAGTCGCCCACAATATTCCTTAGGTAACGGCTCGTAAAGTAAATATAGCCATTAATTAGCTCAGCTGCCTTTTTCTTCTCCTTAAAAAGATCGTTATGTTAGGCTCTTCTTTATAGTGAATCCCACAAAAATCACTTTTCTTCTTCTAGCTGTATCAGTTGCTACTATGGCTAAAGCAACTCTCCCACTTTTATTCCTGCTCTTGTCCTTCATTTTAGGTACACTTCTCCTTGATTTGAGTAGCACTCGATTACTCTTTCTAACTTCTTTGGTGAAAAGCTGATTTACGATCTTCGGTTATAGTACTTTCCTAGCATACATCATTTAGATGTTGACATTGGCTAGATTAGATTGTACCTCTTTTGCATTTTTAACCCTTGACTAATTTGCATTTCATCTATTTTGTGTAAATTGTATCACGTTTTCCTTCATTAATTACATTTTTTGTTCTTGCAGTTGGCTATATATCAACTGTGAATGGACAGGTAACACTAAGATCAATCAAACAATCAATCGAAGAATGTGTAACATGGACTTTTTCTTTATGCTGATTTCTTGTATTTTTTTTTTTTTTTTTTTTTTTTTTTGCATTGCAGAAAACCTGGTGTGTGGCTAAACCTTCATCAGATCAGGCAACTTTATTAGCGAATATAAATTATGCTTGCTCTCAGCCTCAGGTAGATTGCAGGATTCTGCAGAAGGGTTGTCCGTGTTTCTCTCCAGATAATCTTATCAATCATGCTTCCATAGCCATGAATCTCTATTACCAATCTAGAGGCAGGAACCATTGGAATTGCTATTTTGGTAACTCAGCTCTCATTGTCGTGACTGATCCAAGTAAGTTGTGCTGCATACCACAAACTTTTGCAATTTTCTTATTGCACAAAAATTTGCATATAGCTTTTGTTTTGTTGAAAAACAACCCTGAATTCTAGCAATGATTATTAAATAATATATCATGAATTAGAATTGCATAATTGTTAGCAATGGTTTTGACCGCATAGGCAATACAAAAGAAAAAATTGAATCTTGATTAATTAGTCATTATATTGTGGGCTCAAGACGTTTCCTTTTGTTTTGTTTTTTGCAGGCTATGGTAACTGCATCTATGAGTGAAAAGTTGGGGAAAAGACTGAGGAGTAGGAAGGAACTCTATATTCAATTCTTATATTGCCTTTGGTGCCGATCATGAGAAAAGTTTCAAGTACTTGAATCTCCATAAGAAAGCAGACCACCATCATACCATTTATATTATGGTCATTTTTACTTTTTAGTATCCTTTCCCAGGAAAGTAGTGATATCATTTGTCAAGAATGGGAAAAAATGAAAAAGGAAAAGACTGGAAAAAAGAAAAGGTAGAGATTTATTTATTGCCTTGTTATGCACTAGGAAGTTTAACATCATCATTACCATTATCCATTTCACTGGAGCCATTAGAAGCCAAACTTTTAACATCTATACCAACCTCTCAACTGCGGAAAAATGCGAATACAGCTAACCTCTGAGCTCCCCCACTATAAAAGGAGAAGAAGTAGAAAAATTTAATGCCAAAATGTTACACCAAACACCATAATCCTCGCATAATACAACATAAATTGCAATTCGTTCTATTCATCTTGCTAAGGTTATCTTTTCGACTTTTTTTAAGATATATATAAATCATTTTTAATAACTACTAATGGAAGCATTGAAGCTAGGTTAGAAACAAATTGTATTTAAATAAATCTTTCCCATCTTAGCAAAACGTTGTGCTTGGATCGCATGTTTGACAATGGTACCTCGACTTCATAGATATAAGTATAAGGGTTAATAACACTTTGCCCCCTGAACTTAGTGGGTAGTCACACTTTGCCCCCCTCAACTTTAAATATATACACTTTGCCCCCCAAAGGCTAGTCAAAGTAAATAATTCAAGAAAAAAGTGAGTGTTATGACATTATTGCCCTTTTGTTAATTAATATATTTATAACTTTATCATTTTTTTATTTTTAAAAGATTTATTTCTTCACTATCATATAAATTATATAAAAATATCAAACTAAAAAATTTAAGGAAAGTTAATATTTAATTTACATCTTTAAAAATTTTTCTCTTGTATCAACATTTACTTCTATATATGTTATTTTTAATTTATTAGACTTTAAGTTAAACAGAATTGATAAAAAGCACAACAATAAAAGATAAATTCAATTACCAAAATTTATATAAAAAGGTGATACCAAACTCATTTATTTAAAGTAATTTTTTGTCATTTTAATTTATTTAAACTTTTAGACTAATATTATTGTCATTTTTATATTTATCAAATTATTCCAATATGAAATTTTTAATTAAAGAATTTCTTATTATTTATTGTTTTGGACTAAATGTTATATTTTTTTGTTTCACTTACTTATTCTTATTTGCCCTAGTACTGTATAATGGGCTAACTCTTCTTTTTTTCCAAAATATTCTTTGATTAAAAATTTCATATTGAACTAATTTGATAAATATAAAAATAACTATGATATAAGTCCAAAAGTTTAAATAATTTAAAATAATAAAAATTTAGTTTAAATAAATGAGTTTGGTATTACCATTTTTATACAAAATTTGACAATTAAATTTATTTTAGTATCGTGTTATTTATCGATTTTGTTTGCTTAAAGTATAATAAATTAAACAAAACATCTATAGAAGTAAATATTAATCTAAGAGGAAAATTTCAAAGATATAAACTAAATATTAACTTTCTTTAAATTTTTTAGTTTGATATTTTGATATAATTAATACGATAGAGAAGATATAAATCTTTTAAAAATGAAAAGAAATGATATTAAGTTATAAATGTATTCATTAATAAAAGGGCAATAATGTCATAACACTCACTTTTTTTTTTGAATTCCTAACTTTGACTAGTCTTGGGGGGCAAAGTGTATATATTTAAAGTTGACGTGGGTAAAGTGTGACTATCCCTAAGTTCAGGGGGGCAAAGTGTTATTAACCCTAAGTATAAAACAATTGCCATACCTCATCAAGTACTATTAGAGCAACGTGTTAATCAATTGTCCCATCATAAGAAATGAAAAAAATTGTGCTGCAATTTGCCGCGAAAAGATATATTTGCCATTTTAGTCCTTCATATTTTCACAAAAGACTTTCTTAGTTTCTCACATTCAAAATTGGATTAAAAAAAAAATGTCTTGATTAGCCTCAGAGCTCATTTTTACTCAATTTTTCAACAAAAATAGAAACACACACATTTTCCTTACTAAAAAAAAATGAAATTTGCCAATTTGATCCTGGACAATCATTCACTAGTACTTGTCAATGGATTGAGAATTTGATGATTTTGAAATTAGAATTTCTGATTTGGTGAAAATGGCAGAAATTGACATATTTCACTTTTTTTAAGAGAAGAAAATATGTGTGTTTCCATGTTTGCCCTTGATTTTGGTAGAAAATTAAGCAAAAATGAGTTTTTGGAACCAATTGGGATACAATATTTATATTTGTGAGGTTATTTTAATTGATTTTGAATGTGAGAGACTAAAAAATTTTTTTGTGAAAATACGATAGATCAAATTGGCAAATTTCCCCCGCTAAAAATACCGAACTTATTCTGCAACTCAAGATTGGACTGGACTACTTCATTATGATATCAAATCTTTCACACGTTTTCAATTTCACTTGTACTATTAGCCCTGTTATAATTATAATACATGCAAATTCATATCAATTAAAAAGAGGATCAATAGAGATCACACACGTGGCACCATCTTGATAGCAGATGAGCAAAAGATACTGTGCCAGTACTTGGCTCTTATGAGACCACGGCTCATAACTGCTTAGATAAGGTCCACAATCATCTCCCTATCATTGCCTCTCAATTTCTCGTCTTAATTCCTTAGAACTGTCAAATTGCATTGCATCCTCTTTCTAAAACCATATAACACCTCACTATTGTCAGAAAAAGGCAACCTTATATTGTCCTTGAGAAAAAAGGGGAAAAAAAAAAAAGGAGAAACTAATAAAACGTGAAAGAAATTCAAATGCTACATTTTAGTGGTATTTTTTGATCCACTCAATTCATTGGTTTTTTGACAAAACACGAAACCCAGCCCCCATTTTTGGATTGTACTAGGAGGACTTTCACTCCAACTTGAACCTCTCTTCTCTTCAACTCCAAAAAGGGATTCGAACTTTAATGTTAAATAGACCGCAAAATCAGCTCTTTTCTGCACTTGGGGTAATCAAAGTTTTCAACTTTATTCATTGAGGATGATTTTTAGTTTCTGGGGTTGAGGTAAAATGATGATTTGAGCAATTTGAGTTAAGAGGCAGTTTTGTTGGTTTTGGTGAGTAAAATATGCTGAGGATGATGTCAATGACATGCCATAATCTTGAGTTTGTGAGGGCAAGGTTGGATTTTCTGGCTTGTGGTTGTTCTTCAAATTCATCATTTGATAGGCTTCATGTAAAGGATTCTAAAAAGGGATTGCTAAGAAGTGTTCATAGAGGCTACAAAGCCCGGAAATTGCAGTGTCGCCGCCGGGATGTTGGCCGGTGCCATTTCTTCTCGACCAAGACCCCGGAGACTTTGCTCAGTGGTACATGTTTTTCTTTGTTGACTACGATAAAAAAAGTCATAGATGTTAAGTTCATTTTTGTCATTTTCCCCCTTTTATCTCCAGGCAATGTCGCAATTTTTTCTAGAAGTGTTTTGATAATTCCAGGTGTAGTTCCAGGTACTCCTGCATTGGATTTGAACAGAGAGCCAACCACCCCTATTTCACTTCCTAACTTGTTTGAAGTTGTTTCTGATGATCTTCAAGCATTGAACAAGAATCTACTGTCTGTGAGTATCTCGTATAACTTCTCTTTCATCTGAATATTACACTTTAAAAGACTTTATATTGCAGACAGTGCCTAGGCATTTGTCATCATTTAAATGTGTGATGAGCTCTAAACAGTTATACTTGGTTGAGGTAAATCTGGTGTCATTCCCATTGCGTCATTTTTACATTCCATTGGTGCTGCTTGCCACTCAGACATCTACTACTAATTCGATGTTGACCTGGATATGATGATAATTGTCCGCAGCATTTGTGGCTTAAATTAAGACAGTAAAATAGGGATGTTTCTATTGCTGTTATAAGTTATACCACAATTTGGTGAAGTGATTACTGTGGCTTTTAAGTGCGTATCTGTAGTTTTCAGAATCGCTACTCATATAAGCTTTCTGTTTTCAAGTTAGACCGAGTTAACTTCACAACTATGTTTCTTAGGTACCGACAAACCAGTATAAAGATAATGATAAAGTCCAAAAGCAAATATTTTTGAAGGTGTTAATGACATTTTCCAACAGCCAGCAGTACTTCTAAACTTTAGAATAATAATAATAATAATAATGATTATTTGTGCTTTTTCTAAGAATTTGTATTTAATTTTATTCCCCTTCTTCCACTTCTGACCCTCAGATCAAGTTTGATTTTAGCATGTCCTATATTATAAATGATGTAATGTAATTAAGCAATCTGCATTTATGTGCTATGCTTTCAGTCCTAATTTGTTTTGTTCTAGTAGATAAAGTTTCCCATTAGATTTCCGCTCTCTTCATTAATGTCACCTCTCCTCTGACAAGAATCATTTGTTAGATTGTTGGTGCAGAAAATCCTGTTCTGTTGTCAGCTGCAAAGCAGATATTTGGTGCTGGTGGCAAGAGGATGAGACCTGCACTGGTTTTCTTGGTATCACGAGCCACTGCTGAAGTTGCTGGTTTGAAGTGAGCTTCATGTGGTAGTTTCTATTCAACATTCAGCCAATTAAATTGCTCTGCTAAACTTATTGAAGTTTTTCTTCTTCAGGGATCTTACCAAAGAACATAGACGATTAGCTGAGATCATTGAAATGATCCACACAGCAAGTTTGATACATGATGACGTGTTAGATGAAAGTGACCTGAGGAGAGGTAGGTGAAACTATTTGCCTGTCTGGAATGGTAATTATCGTTTTTTAGTTAAATTTTTTCTAGTACTAAGTGGATATATTTTGTGCTTACTCTTGCAAATCTTTTCCTATTTTTCCTTTTTGTATCATATGAAGCTTTCAAATTGTGATGCTGTAACTTCTAGCTACACTTTTTCAGAGACATATTTTTCTTGAAAATTTGATTTTGTTAATGTTTATTTTCTTGAAAAGTTTTACGCAAGATGTTATGTTTTCCCAAGGCTTCTTTTGTTGAAACTAATCAGTCATGTATTTTGGATGCCTTGCACTGCTTAGTCATTCGGAATGAAATACAAACCACATTACTGATACCATGAAAAAGCTACTATCCGTTAGATATAGTGAATTTTTCCTGTGTCTCTACAATTAATGCCACACCAAGCCTATGAGCTTCTGTTACTGAATTTAAATGCTTTGGACGTGGTACAAAAGCACATCGGCCATTAATGGAAACGTATTGAGAGCTGTCTAGTTGGTTTCTGCAGCTAGTACATAAAACTATATGGTCATTCCGGAAAACTTGTAATAATTATTAGCTTTGAATACTGTTCTTCTCCATATTATCAAGTTCTCATACCTCTCTTTTTTTCACAAGTTTTGAACTCTAAAAATATTTGCAGGGCAGGAAACGGTTCATCAGTTATATGGTACAAGAGTTGCAGTACTGGCTGGTGATTTCATGTTTGCACAATCATCATGGTATCTGGCTAACCTTGAAAACATTGAGGTCATAAAGCTCATCAGTCAGGTATACTAAAATCTAATTGACAATTTAATGGGTTGGTAGCCTTAGAATGGCAGTTAATCATGCATCAGCTTCTGAGACCTAGTTTATGACTTGCATAATCATCTGAACTCCGGATTTTATGGCAGGTTATTAAAGACTTCGCAAGTGGTGAAATAAAGCAGGCATCCAGCTTATTTGACTGTGATGTTGAACTAGATGAGTACTTAATCAAGAGTTACTACAAAACAGCCTCCTTGATTGCTGCAAGCACCAAAGGTGCTGCCATTTTTAGTGGGGTTGATAGTGATACTAGTGAGAGAATGTACCAGTATGGCAAGAATCTTGGTCTATCCTTCCAAGTTGTTGATGATATATTGGACTTCACCCAATCTGCTGATCAACTGGGGAAACCGGCAGGTACTGACTTGGCAAAAGGAAATCTGACTGCACCAGTAATTTTTGCACTGGAGGAAGACTCAAAATTAAGGGACATTATCGAATCTGAATTTTGTGAAACTGGTTCTCTCGAGGAAGCCATTAATGTGGTGAAGAACTCCGGTGGCATTGAGAGAGCACAAGAGTTAGCAAAAGAGAAAGCTGATCTAGCAATTCAAAATCTGCAATGCCTACCATCTACTCCCTACCGACTTGCTTTGGAAGAATTTGTGAAGTATAATCTAGAAAGGATTGCATAAATGGACACGCCTTCCACAAATAAAGCTAAATCTAGACATCTTGTCTGCCATATTCTTTATGAGAATTTTTTCGAGCCGAGTGAACAGGCATTCAGAATTGATCCTCAATTGACTGCTAGTTTCTTCTAAAACACACGGTAGATTTGATCAAGGAGAAGCTGCTTGTAAGTAGTTGTATGCTCATAAAAGATCTCTAGCCATCATTTCAGCTCTCACTCTGGTGATTTCCTCTTTATTTTGGGTGTATTTGCTCAAGACTAATTTGAAATTGCCTTTGTTATTATACGCTAGATGTTTCAAATAATAGTCTCACAGATAAAACTCCACAATATTCCTTTTTTAATTTTACTGTACACTCTTTAGTTTTGCCCTTCCCCCTGTGCTATGTATCTCCTCTTTTGTTTGTTGTAGCATCGTATAGGCTATATATTTCAATTATACAGCTGTGAACTTGAACATAAGTCTTGCTAAAGTAGTACTTTAGCCTCCTCCACCTGCTCTGCAATAATGATAATTTGGTTAAGTACTGTTTTTCTGCTATCTTGAATGGTGAGTTCCAACATTCATGTTCTTGAAAAAAAAAAAAAAGTATATAATTCTAACATTCATGGATTATGTAATGTGAGTAAGTAGTACTTTTGTTTCTGCACCTCCTCCTTGCGTTTGGCATACAGGTTAGTATACTCTGAGATAATAATACGTTTGATAGGGACAAGGCTTAATCCCTCGGAGATTAGACACATTTGATTTCAATATCATCAACCAAAGAAAATGAAAAAAATAAAAAACCTTGATGTTTGTATCAATCTGTTATTCAGCATTTGGAAGTTTTAATAGTCGTCCCAGTATTTGTTTTTAATCATATCCATTTTCTTTGAAATTAGCTACAATTTGATCTTGAAAATCAAGTTTAGTTATTCAAGTTTGTTAATATTGAATCGTCCAACATTTAAGGGTTAGTATCTCTTATTTGTAATACTCATTCTTCACAAAAAAAAAAAGAAAAAAAGAAAGAAAAAGACCTGTAAATGCATATAGAAAATAAAGTAAACAATAATTGAATCTTACAAATATCTATTTTTTTATAAAGAAATTAAATTTAAAAGTTGAAACAACATTTAATCTCAACTCAACCGTGAATTATATCGTGCAATTGCCTTTGCTACTTTCACAAAATTACCCAAGCATTATAAACCTTTGCAGTCCAAACTGCAATTTTATATTACTTCAAGGACCATTATGCAAATTAGCAATTTTCCAAAGCCAAGCAAAAGGGATAGTGTACTTCCAACACTGGTATCATACCTCAGCCGTTAAACCGAAAACCGCCAATTCCTCCTCCGGCTGCTAAGCAATCCATCCCACCGAAGAAGCGCTCAACCCCCGCTTCACATTTTTCCCGGCAAACGGCGGCGGCGGCGGCGGCAAATATGAGATGAGTAGATTCCTTCAACTCATAAAGCAATGCAAACCCTTCATAAAAGAAGGCCTTTCTCAATCCTTCCTCGTCGCTAAATTCCTCTGCTGCTTACACGTCACGAACACTTACCTCTGCTCCCCCGTCCTCGTACGCCCCAAATTATCTTTTTCTTTAATCAATTTTATTCTTTTTTTATTTGTTAAGAATATTTATTAATTTACTCGTTTTTTTTTCTATTGAGGTTTATGGGCCGAGCATGCTGCCGACGTTGAATCTAACCGGCGACGTTTTACTAGTAGAACACTTGTCAACGAAGCTGGGGAAGGTGGGCCTCGGGGATATAGTGGTGGTTCGGTCCCCTGAAAACCCTAGGAAGACTGTTACCAAGCGCATTGTGGCCATGGAGGGTGAAACTGTCACTTTCTTAGTGGACCCCACTTTCAGTGACCGAAGCCACACTGTTCTGGTATATTTTCCTTTTTATTTAACTTTTTGATGGTCAAATTTGATTAGTTTTTGTTTGGTTTTCTCCAGATTTTTAATTTGATCATAAAAATTTGTTCTTGATGATAGCATTAGTGTGATTAGCAAAATTTATCTATTTTTTGCCTGCATTGTTTTGCGGAAAAAAAGTTAACTGCGAACGAGTACTTGGGATTGATATGCCATTCATGTGCTGTTACACATGGATTAGTTGTAGAGTTGCATTAGTTTATGTTGTGCTTTTGTTACGTGTTGATTATTGAGTTTTTGATGTTTGCTTGATTTATTAACTAAAAGTCTGGTTTTGCTATTTTTGATGATGTGCAGTTAACTGAACTGCCCTGAGGTGTCTGCTCTTTTTTGTTTTTTTTTTTTTTTTTTGTAGCTGTTAAGACGCGCATAAATATGTTGTTTTTGTTTGGTTGTATTAGGTCCCAAAGGGGCATGTTTGGATTCAGGGGGATAACATTTATTCATCTAGGGATTCGAGGCAGTTTGGCCCAATTCCTTATGGTTTAATTCTAGGCAAAGCATTCTGGAGAGTAAGTTCTGTGCTTCTTAGCCTTGCTGTTCTCTATTTTCTATTCGTCTGTTATGTTTTTAGTTGATTAGTGCAAACTTGTTGTGGCATATTCTTTGTTGAGGTAATTTTAAACTATCTACCAGATCCTTTCATACACTTTCTGTCACCTGTTTGTAGATGAAGTCACATGTTCTTTTATTCTTGGAATGTTCATTACTTTTGTTCCCTAAGAATCCAGAAATATATGCCATCTAAACTAATTAGCAGAAGCGGGGTGTTAAGAAGATAAGATTTTTCTCTAGTTTTTAGAACTGTAGGTGTATTCCTGTGGACAAAACACTATACTGACTAACTCATCTAAATTCTTTACTGATGCTCTGCATAATCCTTTTGCAATTCTTCTATCTGGGGCCTTGTTCTCAGTCAAACTAAGCTACTCCATCGTTTACTGAAGAGGTTTCCTTATTCTAGTATATGGATTTGACAGATAACTAACGAAAGGATAACTTTACCACTTATGTGTCTGCTTAGGTATACATTGAGAGTAGCATTACTGGCTTACTGCTGATATTTTTGTCTATGAGGGATAAAATAGAAGTCAAAAGTACTCTCATCTATTTTTATCTACAAGAAATTAAAGGTTCTCTCTACATCTCAAGTAAAAACTGAACTGAACTGAATATTCATATGAGCACACCTAAGCCTGTGAAATTTACTAAATTATTATTGATTTTATTCTTTTTTTTCCTCTATCATGGTTAATCTATCTTTATTTGGTCAACTTTTATTATTGTTGTTTAATTAAAGATGAACCTTTTTGCCATTCATGTCCATTTTCCTGTTTGACAGTGCAGAGTTAATACAATTCTAAACCACCAGGAAATTGGAATATTTATGGTTAGCGGCTAGTTTTGCTAAAATTGTGTTGGGGATTACAACAGTACAGTTGGTCCGACTTAAATTGGTCTGATCATGGGTAACTTGATGGCCAACTAGCAGAAGCTGGAAAGTTGATTCTTCTCTGGAGTTACTGTGTTCTGAAAAGCTATAGAAAAGACAAGAAGATCGAGAGAGGAAGAAAGGGAAGAGTGAAGAAATGAAATTTATCTTTTAAGCTAATATTTAAAATGTTGGGATGATTACTGGAATCATCCATGTCGATGATCATTTGAAAATCATTATTGCGAAAACGTAGATATAGCTGTGGTCACAAGAGTCACAGGTGAAAGAAGGTTTCTCATAAGGAATGTTCGGATGTGCAAAAATGGTGGAATTTTTCTTTGTTCAATCTGAGTATGTTTTTTTCTAATTTGCATATTTGAAAATCTTCACTCCGTTCCAGAGGAATCTAAATTTTGGGCAAAATGAGTATCCCATTCGCTCCCTTTACTTGCATTAACAATTGGCTCTTAGGTGCTGCTTCAGTCATGTCTTCTGCTTGTACTTCAGTTTGCATCTTTATACGTGGGTTTGTTTTGTACACTTTTTTTCGCAATATGGCTCATTTTGATAGCTTTCACCTGTAGGTATGGCCACCTGATGGCTTTGGGAGCTTGGAATCAGAGCAATGACAATGTTGTAAGTTTTGCCCCAAAAGAGAAGAACTTAGATACAAGCAACTTGCCAATTGGTTTATTGATGCCCGAAGACAATCATTGTTGTTAGACAAAGTTTCCGTTATCATCTTCCGCGGTCCATTATGGGTTTGGATTACCCCGAAGGAATTATTTTTTGTTTGCAAACTGACGGGAAAATTTGATTAAACTTGGAAGAAGACAAGACCATACAGAGGAATTTTTTTTCCCTTTTTTTTTTTACTATTTAATTGCATCTCAAATTTTGAGGACAAAATAGTGTCTTTTTTGGTGTTCATTTAGACTTGATTTGATTGAAGGTGGGTTCCATATTGTTGAATGATTGGATTGTGGAATGGCAGCTCAAGTCGGGGAGATGTCATTAAACAGATGGATGTGTTAAGAGTTTGTGCTTCATTTACTTTTTCAGGATTTATCCTACCACCTCTGGAAGAGGGATTGCAAAAGCATTGGAAAGGACATGAAATAAAAAAATTTTAATTTTTAAACGTATGACGAGCAAGTAACATATAGCAGTCTATGTTGGATGAGAGGGAGAGTCCCAAAATCTAAAGATCAAACTATGGTAGTAATATATATATCGTATTTTATAGCATTCTCCGACTAAAAGTTATGTTTTTATTTGTTTTAGGATTAATCTTCCCTCTTCCTCTTCTCTTCCTTTCCACTTGCTTATAATAAATTTTTAGCCAAAGAAAATAAAAAGAATTTAAGAGAGAACTATAATTTTGGCTCTTATATATATTTTTTTATTAAACATATACTATTATTAATAGGAGAAGGGAAATGATATTTGGTAAAATTCGAACTTTCGACTTTTAGAGTGAAATCGTAGAGCTTTAATTATTCATCTCTCTATTCTTTCCCGACTCTTATACTTTACTGAGAGAGAGAATGTCATCAAAATTTTCGTTGTATTTGGATGTGATAATTATTAATCATTACCCTTAATTATAGTCACTGGAAGTGGGCTTCGGCCCAATAAAAAAGAACTGGGCCAAAGGAGTCTAAATCAAAAGGCAAAGGGCATAATGGAGATTTCAACGATCCCCTCCAGTATATAATGAGAAGGCTAGGGCTTTTTCTCCCTAAAAATTTGCCTTTGAGAGAACCGAGCGTGCTATTCTCCTCGGTGCCGCTTCGAGTTCCGTTGCGGGCATACAGCAAAGAATTTGCAGAGCCCTTTCTTCTTCATCTTTGTTGGCAATTTTTGGATATTTTTCCATAATTTTTCTACTGCAAGAAAGGTCTCACATTTACTACCCATCGATCTTATTTTATTAATTTAGCAAGTTTTTTTCCTTTATAATTTTTATTTTTTTAATTAGATTGTTGAGGGTGGGGGGCGGCCGTTCCAATGGGTTCTCGAGGAGGATGGAAATCCGATGTGCTTGGGAGCTCAATTTCACCCGGCCTATATCAAAACTTCTCTTTTTATATAAAAAGTAGTGGGCAGCCTCAAGATTTTGCACGTTTTATTCTCTCGTGTTTTTATTCAGGGAAACTGCCCTACATTTTTTTTTTAATATTTTCTTTGACTATCTTTTTTTTTTTTTTTAAATTATAGAAGGTATATTTTGTTCATTCTGGATTTATTAGTCTTTGTGTAATTTTACCTAAATTTCAGGTGTAGAACCATACAAATCAATTGCCTCTTGATCTTCAACGCCCTTGTCCCTTTTTAAGTTGGCTTGTGAAAAAAATTACTCTAAAAAAAAAGCAATAAAAATTTGATACTTTAAAAATCACAACGGAGTTGTGAAAGAGTGGCTTTAAATCAACAATCTTGAAATGTTGCCCAGAAGGGGAAAATTTGAAGTGTCAAAAATTTTGTTTTGAATCTTCTTTGAATTTACCAATTTGTGGATAAAGATGTAGTAATTGATCTAAAAGAAAAAATTTTGGAATTACCCAAAATTTGAATTTAGCTAAAAAATTACTTTTTGTGCTAAAGCAAAATCGAGATAGAAGAAAATCGAAGCTAGTTTTTATGCTTTTAAGACAGAAAAAAATGCCAATAACAGGATTGCTGATAAGTTAATTCAAGGTGCTGTGTTGTAAATTCTGCAAGTTTTTATGCTAATCTTCTTAATTTGGAGGGCTTATTTAACACGTATTGTCCTCAATCTTGATTATCACATAAGAAAAATTCCAACAACAAAAGCTGCAAAAAAGAAAAAGAAAAAGAAAAAGTGCAACTAATCCTAAATCTTGTTTATAATCATCTGAGCTCCAAACCGAGGCTGAAGAGTGAGCAGAGGGAAAGGTGCATGTGCATAAGATGGAGAGACCTCAAATGAGAAACGCTGAAGGATCAGTGCAATTGCCAGTTTTGCTTCCATCATTGCAAAATTCTGGCCAATGCAAATGCGAGGACCCAAGCTAAATGGGAAGAATGAGTTTGGTTTCTTTGCTGCTTTTGCTACTCCTTGAGAGAACCTTTCAGGATTGAAATCTTTTGCATCTTCTCCCCATAGTTCAGGGTCATGATGAACCAGCATTACATTCAACACGAGCTCCACCCCAGGTGGCAGAGTTATGTCTCCTAGCTTTGTCTTCTCGTACGTTGAGCGGACTATTATGTTCCCTGGCGGATATAACCTCAGAACCTCGTTCAAAATCATTGTTAGCTGCAACAAATGATTTTTAAGCATTACGAATTAACGAGGTGTTCGATACGATTACGACTGAAAATATATAATACATCTTCCTAGGAGAATGGAAACACACGACATATAGCGGACTAAGAATAAAGTACGACTAATAAGTGTTCAACACGAGTACGACTAAATATATATAATACATCTTTGTAGGAGTATGAAAACGACACGACATGAGTATGACATGAAAACGACACGAAAGGACACAAGTATGGCGGGCTAAGAATAGAGTCTATATGACAGAATTTAACATAACATATGGCATTCTTTGTTATTTAATTAACGTGATCTATCTTAATTTGTGGCATTAATTTTCAGTGAAACCAAAGGTTTGATGACAGCTGAATGGAAGAAACTTACTGTTTTGAGGTGATTCAATCCCTCAAAATCTGGTTTATTGTTCCCAAAGATTTTAAAAACTTCTTCTCTTGCACGCTGCTGCCAAATTTGGTGGATGCCCAACATAACCATAGTCCACACAAGCAAATTTGAGGTTGTTTCTTGTCCAGCAAAGTAGAACAATTTGCATTCCTCAATCACTTCCTCATCAGTAAGTCCAACATCCCTTTTGTTCCCATTTTCTTGAATTTCTCTGACATTGGATTCCATCATGATTCCCAATAAGTCTTCACTCTTCTCCGCAGCCTTCATTTTCTTCTCTTTTGAACTCATGAGATCCATCATTATAGCTTGAGTTTCTCGACTTATTTCCTTCATTCTCTTGTTGATTTTAGTCGGCAAAAATCTAATGCATCCATGCATGCCAACCCAATGGGGTGAGATATATGACATCAATTTCCTCTAAAATGGTAGTATTAATTTTTAATCATATTCAGATTGAACAATTAAAAATTGAACATATTACTTCTAGCTAGGAATGATAGATGACTAAATCCCCCTTTACTCTGTTGAATATAAGATAGAAAACAAAACTACTAACAACATTTAGGTTTAGGTTTGTACCTCCATCCTTTGATATAATATGAACGTGTAACTTGGAAAATGAGTTGAGTTTGTTCTTTTTGGAGTTGGAATATGCGTTTTCCTTCTTCATAGCTACTTCCAAATGACGTTCGAGAAATTACATCAGCTGTTAAATTTGATAGATAAGGCCAAACATCAATCTCGCACGATCCTTTTTCTTGCATCAACATCTCCCATTTCTTCACTACCTCCCAACAGCTCACATGCATTAAAGGCAACATGTTCTATAAAAACATCATATTAGAAATAGGGTTTAGAAAAACATATATATAGAATATCATCAAATTAATTTTTAAGCACTTCGAAAGTGTATGTGTAGATAGAAAATGTCTGTGATCAAATAAATAGCTCTACATCTGTTAAAAAGAAGATTGGAACGCTACCCCCTTTTTGTGATAAGACTAATCAATCAACGAAATTAAAATATTCACAAATTTAAAGGTAAGATTATTTAGGCCAAAATTCATAATATCCAAATTGTCAAATTTTATTATTCTCTAATTTGTAATTTTTAATGTATCTTACCTTTAACTTGTCGAGGTTGAAAGCAGGGTTGATTATCTTTCTATGCTTAGCCCATTCGTCCCTGTCTCGACTGAAAAGCCCACCTACAAGTAATTTGGCTAGTGGGTTTATGGTGGGCTTTCGGAAGACAGTGTAATTGAAGAGAATATCTCTTATCATATCCGGGTCCAGTATGTTCACCCTTGGAGTTGGCCCATTCCAAATAAAAGATTTCTTCCCTGCAAATTGCATTAGGAGGACTTCGATAAAAATATGAAGTGATTCCTGGTGGCTCAGAACTTCACAATGCATATTAATTTTTCAGTTTTTTTTAAACTTATTTTTTATAAAATTTTTGTCATGTGTATTATATTACATTTTTTGAAATGCATGGAAGAAGACAATTACTCTTTTTTTTTAAGGCAAATAATAGGAAAAACAAAATTGATGAACAAACCATGAAAGAGAGGTAGTTGTGTGTTTTTATTAAAAGTAGTAGGTAGTAGATTTAACATGTATGAACAACATAACGTTATAATAATTCTTTATTATCATAATTCTCAATAAAAATGATATATTTTGCTAAAAAAATAATAAATTTCCACAGAATCTTGAAACTTACTATGTCTTAACTACCGTATTTGTCAAATGATTGTGACTGATACTGTTTCATGATTAGGTGAAACAGATATAATTATGAGGAATCCTGAATTTGATCATTGTGGGCCACTTCAATCAAATGGAAATTGGGTTCCAATAATTGTAGTATTAGCTGTCGATTTTGTAAGCTTGTGATTGATTTCTCGAGCTACCTACCACAGTAGCTAATAGGCCTAGTACTCATAATGAACAGCCCGAGTTCTTACTGCTTGTTTGGATGGAGAGAAAATGAAAATATGAGAAATGTGAGATTTCATCATTTTTGGAAGTTTTAGAAGAGGAGAAAAATAGGAGATTATTGACTCCATCCAGAAGTCGGGAGTTTGAATCCCACCAACACAATATTCTCTTCCTCATTGTAATAATGTAGGTATGATAAAAAAAAAAAGAAAAAGAAAAGACAGGAGAAGAGAGGAGAGGATTGATTGATTGCATAATGAGCATTCCTCTCCAAACATAAAAACATGTGGAGAGGAAATAAAAGTTGTTCAACAAAACTTCCTTTAATGTCAATTCATATATCGAGATTTTCAACAAGAGGATAAACATGTAAAAAAACTACACTCTCAAAGCTTCCAAACAACTCAAAAGAAAGTTGATTTATTCTCTTTTCTTCTTGTCCCTTATAACTTAAATTTTCTTTCTCTTTCTCTCATAAACTGATCAAACTAGACCTTAAAGACTTAAAAGCAAGTAAATTTAGACTTTAAATATTTTTCAATTTGTGATATAAATATACAATAAATACTGAATTTTGCATAGCTAGAGAATTAATTCAATCTTTTATTTCTAATAAAAAACATAAGTTTCACATCAACTTTTGTTTTTAAAGTCACGAAAGCAGTTTTTGACTTCGCATTTGAGGTGACAAGTAAAAGAACAACAGATGAAACAGTTAAAATTAATCCAATATTTTGGATAAAATATACTTGTTTGCTGTTATCAGAAAGGCTTAAACAAAGAAAAGCATTCAACGGAGTCTTGCAGTTTCATCACTTTCTTTGGTTAGAGAAAGTAAAAAAAAAAATCATAGACAAAGAAGAATCAGCATACTTAAGATGAAAACATCTTGAAAAAAATAAAATAAAAGAGAAAAGAAATTTATAAGAAGGAAAACAATACTAAGCTTATACAAGTAAACTTGATCTTTGATGGTTCTCAGTTCATTGATCTTACCATACTTCTGGACCATATGATAGTGATAGGGTAAAACGTAGGGCAAGATATCATCATGGAGGTTGATAGGCTTGGAATGTGCTTGAAGAGTTATCCTGCCCATATCTTTCAAATCTCCATGCCATAGCCTGTAGGAATTGCCATTGAAACCTTGCCCTCTTAGGTACCTCTCAAGCTTCTTTGGTCGAAACCATATGCTGTTCAAGATTTTCCATGACCATGTTACAAGTATCAACAGAGCAAATGTAGCCACAGAAATTGAGTTAAGTTCTAGTAACATTTTCATTGAGAAATATAGATCAATCAAGAGAGACATATCTGAGATTATATATGAACTTCAATCAAGAGAGATATCTAGAGCGGTGGTAGGTGGTCTCTTTGGCCTATTGGGGCCAAATTGGAATGTCGTTGTCTAACTTGTCTTGATGTTAATATAATACACACTAAATACGCTTGTAATTTGTGCGCTGAAAGTATTGGAAAAAATTTAGCACTTAAAGAATACATCCATGTATCCTCAAAAAAAAAAAAAAAAAAAAAGAATACATCCATGTGAAAGACAATCACAATATCGCAGTTAAAAAAAAGTCGTACGTTGTATAAGTATAATGATTAAAAAAAAAAAAAAAAACCACGAATTCAAGCAATCATACTCTGTGCACTGCTTTTGGATCAATCAAAAGAATCGAGAAAAATAGTCAAAACGGTTCTCCAAAACTAGAAAAGTAGCACAAAATTGTCTTGATATTCGTAAAGGTTAAAAGTTCCCACAGGTAAAACATGGACAACCAAAAAGAATTACAACTATATTTTGGATAAAATTATCTTGGCTCCATACTTGGGTTGAATTGTTAGGCTAATGAAAGGCCCATGTTCATAAGATGGAGAGATCTCAAATGAGAAACGTTGGAGAATCATAGCCACTGCCATTTTTGCTTCTGCCATTGACAAATTCTGGCCAATGCAAATGCGAGGACCAAAACCAAATGGGAAAAATGAATGTGGTTTCTTTGCTGCTTTTGCTACTCCCTGGGAGAACCTTTCAGGATTGAATCTATATGCATCATTTCCCCATAGTTCAGGATCATGATGAACCAACATTATATGCAAGACAAGTTCCACACCTGGTGGAAGAATTATGTCTCCAAGCTTTGTATTCTTGTGGGTTTTTCGAGTAACCATTGACAGTGGTGGATATAGCCTTAGAACCTCGTTGAGAATCATTGTTACCTGCAACCATTGAATTAGCATTTTCTGAATTAAGGGGTAGCGGAAATCGAATTATATATGGCTAAATTTACGTCCCAAATAATACTCTTGTTTTCACGTATGATTGGTGTTATTGCATAGGATAAAGAAGAATTTTCGGCTATAACTAAGATAACCTAACCGGCCATAACTAAGATAACCTAAGTTATCACAAAATTGGAATTAATATTTTAAAGAAGTACCCAAGCATAGCGATATTTAGTAAAATTTAGATATAAAATGATACCAGAATGTAATAAATTTAATGAAAAACCTACGAAGTTGGGAATCAAATTCAAATATGAATTAAGAATTTATCATAGGGAATACATGCCACTTCAATATATGCAAGTTGCTATTATATGGAGTTTGTTTACCTTCATTATCAAAACATTGGCTCATCTTTCAATTTTATTTCACTTGACTTTGAACTTATAATCATAGCTACCTACTACTTATCCTACAGGAACATTCTACAATGCTGTTAAGAAAAGTTTTCATTAGAATATATTTGACTCCTTAGTTTTTAGTCATTTTAACTTGTATTAGTGAAGATTTTTTTTTCTCCTAATACCGTAGTAACACTATAAAATCTCCTCTATTTAGCATAGCCTCGTAAGTGTTAAATCACTCTGTTTATCAAATCTTTAAGTTTAGTGCAATCACTGAAAGCGAGAAATACTTCTACTCATAAATTGGAACATGGAACTTACTACTTTCAGGTGATTCAATCCCTCGAAATCTGGTTGATTATTCCCAAAGATTCGAAACACCTCTTCTCGTGCGCGTTCTTGCCAATTCTTGTGGATGCCCAACATTATCATAGTCCAAGTGAGCAAAGTCGAGGTTGTCTCTTGCCCAGCAAAGTAGAATAACTTGCATTCTTCGATCACTTGGTCAGTAGTGATTCCAGCATCCTTTCTGTCACCACTCTCTTGAATTTCCTCAAAATTGGATTCCATAAGTATTTCTAGTAAGTCTTCAGTCTTCGTTTCGCCATCTTTCATTTTCTTCTCCCTTGTCCTCATGAGATCCCTTATTATAGCTCGGATTTCACTGTTTATTTCCTTCATTCTTTTGTTAATTTTAGTTGGCAAAAATCTGTAAAAGCATAAACCAATGACATAGATGGTAACATTCAGATAAATAGTTCGACATTTTTCCTTTCTTGCATCCCATTCTTGACCAATATTGTTAATAATCGGTCGGACAAGTACGTGTTCACATGTTAACATTCACATCCACAGACAGTCAAGAAGATATATACATTAGTAAAAAGTATAATTTATATATAATTTTTATTTTTTATGCACATGTGTTTAATCATTGATTTTTCAGATATTCAATTATGACCATTTACCCTTTCAATCAATAATTGGTCCTATTCTTAATTGCTTTTGTCTTTTCTAGTTCTCAAATAGGGGAATGAAGTGTCTACCAAAAATTAACAACTCAAGTTTAATATTCTCATCCTTGACTGCTCAATTATAAAGTGCTTTCACTACAAAAACTATTCTACTTGAGTGTTAAAACTGACAAAAATAAATAAATAAATAAAGCGCCATATGTTTAATAAACAGGTTTAAAAGGTCAAAAAAAGGCAATTAAATGTTTAGTTTATTGGATGTTACCTCCATCCTGGAACGTAAAGTGACCGCAAAAGTTGTGACATGAATTGAATTTGTTCCTTTTGAAGTTGAAAGATGCGTTTTCCTTCTTCATAGCTGCTTCCAAATGCTGTTCGAGAAATTACATCTGCTGATAAGTTTGTTAGATATGGCAATACATCAACTTCACACGACCCTTGTTGCTGTATTAACATCTCCCACTTTCTCACAATCTCCAGACAACTCAGACACATTACTGGCAACATGGTCTGCAATCACATTACATAAAATAAAAAGAGAAATTTAGAAGTCACAAAACTTGTTACAGATTCAATTCTTGCTTATTAAACTTGAGGGGTCCAAAAAAAATTAGTGGAAATGGATATGGTCCAAACGTAATTTCAATTTTTCTTACCTTAATCTTCTGAAGGTTGAAAGCATGATTTATTATCTTTCTATGTTTCGCCCATTGGTCGCCCTCTTCAGCGGCAAGCCCAGCAGCAATCAACTTCATTAGAGGATTTAACACTGGCTTCTGAAAAGTTTTATAGTCGGCAAAAATGTCTCTCATCATATCTGGATCCATTATGATCACCCTTGGAGTTTGTCCAATCCATATGAAAGATTTCTTCCCTGAAAGTTGTAATCACTAGGACCTGAGAACAGTTTAAATATGGCCCAATTTTGGGTCAGGGTAGGGATAAAATTCCGTTTACCCAGACTCAGATCCGGACCCGTTTTTTCTTCATACAAAACGGGTTGAATCCGGAATGTTGTATTCTGATCCGGACCCGACCCGAACCCGTTTATATACATAATAATTATAAATTATATATATGTATTTTATACTTTTAATACCTAATACGCAATAAATAACAATTATAATATATATACATATGTATTTTACACTTTTAATACTCAATACCTAATAAATAATAATTGTAAAATACATACAAATATTTTATATTTTCAAGACCCGAACCCGACTCGAACGGGACCCGAACTCGAACGAACCCAGATCCGGAAAACTACATGCAAGACCCGTCAGGTCTCGGGTTCGGGTCCGGAACAATAACACTCAAACGATCCTGGTCTGGATCATTCAATTCTGGCCCGAACCTGACTCGTTGACACCCTTACCTGTATATATGGCATGGCCACGGTTCCAAAACCATCGTTTGTGGTTCTAGAACCAATAGTTCTAGTTCCTTGAAATGATAGAACCAGAACTGCACCATATAAAGCGGTTCTTAGGACGATTTTGGAACTAGCAGTTCTGGTTCCACTTTTTTACGGAACCAGAACTGCTTCTTATAAGATGGTTCCGAAACCAGAATCGCACTTTAAAAGAAATATCATATTTTTTATTTTTATTATTTTATGAAGAATGAATGTGTGATATAAATTTTATGAATAAATACACTACATTATTAAATAATGAAAAATATATTACATTATCAATGGTAAACATTTTAAGTTAGAAAAAAAGATACATGATATTTTTTTGAAATTGAGATTTTTTTTAATCAAATTTACACTGTTACAATTGAGATTGAATATGGAATAGCCGTTGGCTAGTGCACATGTTGTTTCTTTTTCAAAGAAACAGCATACTAGCCATTTCTTTTTTATTTTTTCATTTTTTATTATTCTCCTTTTTATTTTATAGTTCACCGAACTGGCCGATTTCAGTTCCGATTCTATTTTTTGAGAACCAGAACCAGAACCAGAACCATCACCCAAGGTTCCATGACGATTTTGATTCTATGGTTCTGGTTAGGGTTACGCTCCGGTTTCAATATGGTTCGGTCCGGTCCGATTCTAAGTTCTAAATGGAACCATGGCCATGCCTATATATATGTACATTCGAGAGGAATTTTACAATACAACAACAGTTTTGCCTACGGCCATAGACAAGCACCAAATCAAGATAAAATTACGTAATTTTGATTGTGTCTCAATAGGGACCAAAAAAAATTTAAATTCTATGATACAAATAACAAGTTTGTTTGCGGTGCTAAACAGACTCCTAAATAAAATGATTTTGACTGAAATAAGATAATTTTAATTGTGTCTCAATAGGGACTAAAAATATTTTTTTATTTTTAAAAATATGTCTTGATTGGGTCAATGATTCTGACTTAATGTGACCTTAAATTCTCAGATTTATTTATTATTTATTTTTTACATTTGGATCTAATTGTTCAAATCAAAATGTCTTTTATCCCAAATGAAAGCACTCGTTTGCACTATAATTAACCAACTTACCATATTTTTGGACGATGTGTCGGTCAAAGGGTATAACATGGGACAAGATATCATCATGAAGGTTGATAGTTTTGGACTGTGCTTCTGTGGTTATGGTTCTGATATCTTTCAAATCCCCATGAAATAGCCTGTAAGGATTACCCTTGAGACCTTGCCCTCTCAACTGCTGCTCTAGCTTCTTTGGTTGGAAATATATCCAGTTTACAATCTTGCACGCCCATGTTACTAAAATCACCAAAGCAAGAGTCACCAGAAAAATGGAGTAAAATTCTATCATCTTTATGTTCGAAGATGCACACCAAGAGTTATGTGAGATTGGAAACATTGATACAAGAAGACTACTTATAAAGATTTTTTCCTTTTCCTATTTTTTTATGGTAAAGAGGGAGGGATTTGGCAGGAAATTATTGTATGCACTCAATTCATGATTCACATTTGTAATTCTTGTCATCTAAATAAAAGTTATATAATTATTCTTATATCATCATGCATCACTTAATTTATTGCCTCTTTATTTAGATTACAAGATGTACAAGTTATAGGATAATATATTGGATTCATGCAAGAATGTCTTAGATTTGGCCTTTAATATTATGCTCATAGCAATGTTGTACATTTACTTGGCAAAAAAAGAAAAACAGGAAGGAAATAAAAGTTTGTTGCTATTTACTAACTTTTCATAATATATTTTGCTAGATGTCTGAAAGACAATTCTGTAGTAGTGATGCGCAACATAAATTTTACTACTTTTTTTAATAAACCCTAGTGTTTCATAATAAAACTTATTACTTTTTTTCCACCAAAGAAAAAAAAAGTTACTTTTTTTTTTGTTGGTAAACTAATTTTGGCAGCCAAGCAATACTATGTCATTTTCTTCAAAATAATTTTATACATCCAGAAGCAACATTACTGCTTTTAGAAAGGCAATTTATTACTGCGTTTGGATATAGATAACGAGAGTTGGTGAGTGTGAGTCAGGGTCTTTATGACTTTAGATTGGCAATATGTAGAATTACTATTACTAATTGAAAAATTGTAGGAAAGTATTTATAGATATCACAATAATATTGTTCCATAAATACAAAAAATTGAAAAGTAAAGAAGAGGAGGACATGTTCAAGTCATTGCTACGCAGACACTATCTTGTGTGAGTGTATCTATATTAAGTGTAAGATTTGGCGGCTTTACAGCTCTATGGCTTTAGATTGGCAGCATTTAAGAACGTGTTGTGGTAACGAGTAATAACCAAAAAAAATGCAAATTTACTTAAAAAAGTGGCAAGTTTAGATAAAATCATATCTATATTTTTGCCAACTGAGATAAAGTAGAGTTCTACAATTTTGTCCCAATCTTTGTAACATTTAGCATTTGTCCAATAGTCAGTCAAATTGCACCATGTACAAAACGTTGTAATAGGTCATTTACATATCACAGACAACTTGTAAACTCTTATAACATGCATACCAAATAGGCAATGTTTACGATTGGATTTGTATTCGTCAGGTAACCCCCCATTTTATAACTTGTTATTTGTGCTGTACATATTTCTTTTCTTTACTGTGCGATCAAATTTAGCTAGTATTGCATCATATGGTTGTCTCTAACAACTGTACGTGTCTCAATTCCATCTTTATTGCTTTAAATTGGTAATGAAATTAGAGTAATCTTACCCGGTTATCCTTCATAATGGAGAAAATCCTCATTTTGTTAAATGCGGTATGATTAACAAAATTTAACACTTAATCATGTGTATATGCACTTTTTAATTTTAGAAGGGCATAATTATCTAAAACTTTGGTTCTTCTCATGTAAACAGCCTTCAGTCTCTTAAAAGCAATATGATAAGGCCACCTTGACAAATGCATATATAGCAGTCTTTTGTTATATAATGTAATGACAATTAATAACCAATATTAACTGATTCCCATGATCCATCTAATTCTTTTGTGTTTTGAGAGAGGATGCAAATCATAGCAAATTATGGGAGCATTTCACAAATTCTTCAATAAACCAATTTTCTTATTAAACAGGCCTAAAGATAAAGGTCTATTGATACACAAACTATATGGCAAAGATGAGTTTGGTTTCTTTGCTGCCTTTATATTCTGTGTAATAACATCTTAGCTCCATACTGGGGTTGAAGAGTAAGGAGATTGGAAGGTCGATGTGCATAAGATGGGGAGAGCTCAAATGAAAAAAGTTGAAGAATCATTGCCATTGCCAATTTTGCTTCAATCATTGCAAGATTCTGCCCAATGCAAATGCGAGGCCCAAACCAAATGGGAAAAATGAGTTCCGTTACTTTGCAGCCTTTGATACCCCTTGAGAGAACCTTTCAGGATTGAATTCTTTGGCATCATCTCCCCAGAGCTCACTGTCATGATGAACCAGCATTATCTGCAAAAGAAGTTCCACATGAGGTGGAACAGTCATATCTCCTAGCTTCGTTTTCTCGTGTGTGTTGCGGGATATTATCGGCACTGGTGGATATAGCCTCAGAACCTCGTTGAGAATCATTGTTACCTGTAACCATTGATGTAACATGTTTTAAAGGACAGGGGAAATAGTGTGTGTGTTGTGTTTTTTTTTTTTTGGGGGAGGGGGGTTCATAGAGTATAGTGCACGTTTTCACTTAAAGTTGACCAATCTAGATAAAAGTTCTAACTTGCACATTTAGATAACAAGGTGAGAAAATGATGACTTAATCATATTATAAATATTAATTTTGGCCATAACTAAGATAATCTAATTTTAAAGAATTACTCGAGCATCGTAACTTTTAATAGAATTTACAAGAAAAACGATGTTAAAATGTCATACATTCTACTGAAACACCTACGAAATTGGGAATCAAAACCAAAACATAAATTAAAATCATATCGTAGAATATTTGCAACTTATAGATGGAGTAGATATTCCTTCATTATCAAATTATTGGCAGATCTTTCAATTTTACTCCACTAAACGTTGAACTTATAATTTGGATCGAGTGCATTAATTTTCACAAGGAGCTCACTGATTAACATGGCCTATTAATTGTTAAATCACTTGTTTATCTAATTTTTTTAATTTTAGTGCAAATCCCAGAAAAAAGAAATAGTATATTGGAAAAAAAAAAAAAAACTTACCACTTTTAGGCGACTCAATCCCTCTATGTCTGGTTGATTATTCCCAAAGAATTGAAATACCTCTTCTCGTGCTTGTTCTTGCCAATTTTGGTGGATGCCCAACATAACCATAGTCCAACTGAGCAAATTCGAGGTTGTCTCCTGCCCAGCAAAGTAGAACAACTTGCATTCGTCGACCACTTGGTCAGTAGCGAGTCCAGCATCCTTTTTGTTACCACTCCCATGAATTTCCTCGACATTGGATTCCGTAAGTGTTCCTAGTAAGTCCTCAGTCTTCGTTTAACCATCCTTAATTTTCTTCTCCCTTGTCCTCATGAGATTCCTTATTGTAGCTCGGATTTCATGGTTTATTTTCTTCATTCTCTTGTTCATTTTAGTTGGCAAAAATCTGTAAAAACGTAAACCGATAATATAGATGATTGCATTAAAAAAAAATAGTTAGAAAGTTCTTTTGTTTGCATTGTGCACAATTGGTTAGACAAATTTGTGTATACATATGAGCACATGTATTTACGTGCACATACAGTCACAAAGATGTGCAGATGTGTAAAAAATAAAACATGTAACTTTTGTTCTTCTTCATGTGTACATGTGATTTTCTTGGTCATTTTTTTTTCTTTTTTATATATTCAATCTTGACTATTAATTTATTGGATCGGGCTAAACTGGCCTTAATTTTTACCTCAAAAAATCTTAAGATGCTTACTTGCACTCTTATAAAATGCAAATTAGTCCCCACGAACACACACACACACACACACATGCTCGTGGCACCTTTTTTGTGTCCGCCCCTAATTCGAATTGACTACAAAATAGCACTTACTGAATAAACAGGTTTAATAAGACCAAAAAACATAATCTAATGTTTAGTTTACTGGATTTTACCTCCATCCTGGAATGTATTTTGATTGCAAAGTTTGATAAGCAAGTTGAATTTGTTCTTTCTGGAGTTGAAATATGCGTTTTCCTTCTTCATAGCTGCTTCCAAATGCTGTTCGAAACATTACATCAGCTGATAAATTTCCTAGATAAGGCCACACATCAACTTCACAAGACCCTTTTGAAGGCATTAACATCTCCCACTTTCTTTCAATCTCCAAACAACTCAGACACATTGCAGGCAGCATTTTCTGCAACCTTATTACATCAAATAAAAAAGGAAATTTAAAAATCACAAATATTCTTACGGCATCAATTGTAGCTTTTTTTAAACTTGAGGGGTCTAAATAAAGAAGGCTCAAAATTCATAGGGTCCTAAAATAATTGCCTTATCTTGAATCATAAATTCAATATTTTGTACCTTAAGCTTTTGAAGGTTGAAAGCAGGATTCATTATCTTTCTGTGTTTAGCCCACTGATCACCCTCTTCAAAGACAAGCCCATCCACAAGCAACGTTATCAGGGGATTTCCCTTTACCTTCTGAAATGTATTGTGATTGAAGAGAATGTCTCTAATCACATCTGGATCCATTACAATAACCTGCCCCAATCCACATGAAAGATTTCTTTCCTGCATGTTGTAATCACCTAGGAGACTTGAAAATAGTTCAAAAATGACCAATTCCTAGTCCTGGCTGGACATCTATGGTTTACTTTTCTTTTACCAGAGGGAAAAAAGACTCTACATACGTACATTTCAGGGGAATTTTACCGTATAGACAAAAATTTTATCTGTGGTGGTAACGAGCAGGCTCTCGTTCAGGCAGAAATTATAACGATTGAAATGAGATAACTTTAATGGTATTTTGATCCATATAAAAAAAATTTCTCTTTTATTTTGAAAATCATTAACAATCAAAACCTTTACTTCCATGAATGTGTTTGTATGCAGACAGAATGACATATAAATTCGACCAACTTACCATACTTTTGGACGATATGATGGTCAAAGGGTAAAATATAGGACAAGATATCATCATGAAGGTTGATAGCCTTGGATTGTGCTTGTAATTTTATGGCTTTGATATCTTTCAAATCCCCATGCCATAGCCCGTAAGGATTACCCTAGAGACCTTGCTCTCTCAGGTACCGCTCTATCTTCTTTGGCTGGAAAAATATCCAGTTCACGATCTTCCAGGCCCATGTTACTAGTATCACCAAAGCAAGAGTCACTAAAACAATGGAGTTAAATGCTACCATTTCCATGTTCAGGAATGCAAGCTAAGAGATGTGAGTTTGGGAACTTCAATGCAAGAAGACCACTTATCAGAGAGCAATTGAAGATGTTCTTCTTTGTTTTAGTTTCTAGAAGAGCAGGATTGACATTAATGTTGTGCTCAAATTAGAATATTGTGACGTTTAATACTTAGGAAAAAAAAAAAAGGAAATAGAAGTTTCTTGTCATTTACTAACTTTTCACAATATTGTTAGTCCATATGTAAAAAAATCTTACATATTTATTGCATGTGTACGCACACAAGTACACGAAGAGCTTAGTGACGTCTCAGCGCTACTAATCGATTGCCAGCGTATAGCTATACTAACACGCAAGAAGGTAGTCTGGAGCCCTTCGAAAACATATATATCAATTAATAATTTTTTTTCCTCATAGATGATATGCCTAATTGATTAAAAAAAAAATTAATGGGTCAATTGTGTGTTTGGAATTTACCTATACTATAGTATAACTAATTAAATTTTAGAACCACATCTTTTGTAGGCAAATCAGAATTGTAGTTATTTCTCTGTCTGTAAACAGTCATGCATCTTTTAAATTCAATAATAGTTAGATAGTTTCCTGCCAATTTTCTTAATTATTATAGTACTTGATAAATTTACAATTGGTTAACTACAAAATTACAAGACTTTGTTGAAATAAGGAAAATCATTCTTCCAATGCGCATTTGCAATTGACAATCAATTGTTATTTGCATGGTATCTTTTTTTCAGCCACTAAAAAGGGAAGCTTGAAGGAGAGCAAGTTCATCTTTTTAATTTATTAATTTTTTAAAAAATTTCCTTTTATCATGCGAGTATTTTGATGGTCCTTTTTTTTTTTTTTTGGGGTAAGTATTTTGATGGTCTTTTGCATTAATCTCATACAATAATAATAAAAAAATTATAAAAACTTTCTAATAAAAGTACACTCCCACGCAATGCTCAAATTCGCTACTTGTTTTGGGAATAGGAGTCACCATGAATGAGTGTCTAGCTCTTTATGGCAATGATTCGAGAGTGCATATGGAGTAATCTTGTCCAGTTATCCTTCACATCAAAATAGAACCTTCATTTTCTTAAATAGCACATGATTAACAAAAAAGACCATGTCTGTAACATATTTGATTAATATTTTCAGTGCATCTTAACTATCTAGTAACATAATAATCTAAATTCTATGTATGATCATCTTAGCTCCAAACCTGGGCTGAAGGGTGATCCCTCGAAAAGGTGAATGAATATAAGAAGGAGAGAGCTCAAATGAAAAATGTTGAAGAAAAATTGCAATTGCCATTTTTGCTTCTATCAAAGCATAGTTTTGGCCAATGCAAACTCGAGGACCCAAACTAAATGGCAAGAATGAGTTTGGTTTCTTGGCTGCCTTTGCAACTCCTTGAGAAAATCTTTCTGGTTTAAATTCTTTAGCATCATCACCCCAGCAATCAGTGTCATGATGAACTAGCAATATATGCACAAGAAGTCTTGTTCCTGAGGGCAATGTTACATCTCCCATCTTTATTTTCTCTTGAGCAGTTCGAAATAACATTACTGAAGGTGGATATAGCCTTAGAACCTCGTTCAAAATCATCGAAACCTGCAATTTAAAAATTAAAATTGATGTTTGTAAATTATATGCATTAAATAATTTAGAAAAAAAAAAGTTACTAAATATCCTCCTGAGGTATTGCTTTTCACATAATCCCTTTATTTTTCAATATGACCACATAACTTTCTTGTGGTTTTATAGAATGTGAAAAATAAAAAGAATATTCTACACTATACGTGTATAACCCACTAGACGTCACAAAATATCCCGCATCAGTAGTAGATTATAAGAACCAGATGTAGAATATTTCGTGACAGAGCATTGATTTCGTTCATTTTTCACATTTCATAAAATCACAGAAGGTTATGTGGTCATATTGAAAAGATAGAGAGACTATATGGTGAAAAGGGATATCATGAAGGATATTTCATAATTTACCCATATATACCACACACACACACACATATATATAGAGAGAGAGAGAGAGAGAGTCAAATTCCAATAATAGAAAACATTTGGGATTAGAAAAGGAGATAAATTCTTACAACTTTTAGGTGATTCAAGCCCTCAAAATCTGGTTTGTTCTTTCCAAAGACTTGAAAGACTTCTTCTCGTGCACGTTCTTGCCAATTTTGGTGCATGCCCAACATGACAATGGTCCACGCTAGAAGGCTCAAAGTTGTATCTTGCCCAGCTAAGTAGAATAGTTTGCAGTTATCAATCACATCGTCCATGCTCATTCCACCATTTTTTCTGCTTCCTTGCTCTTCAATTTCCTTGAGGTTGGATTCAATAAGCATGCCTAATAAGTCAGCGGTCTTAATTTCTCCAGCTTTCATTTGCTTCTCTCTTCTACTGACAAGATACCTCAATAGAGCCCGGATTTCACTGTTAATCTTTTTCACTATTTGGTTTGTTTTAGTGGGCAAAAACCTATTATTTAACATAAATTTAGATATTAGAGCCAAAGAATCATAATTGAAATAAATACTAATGTGTTAATTTGTGTTTCATCATCACCTTACTAATAATATTTTTTCATACACCGACAGTGTAATGATTATTTTACACACGCAGCATTACATAAATGACATTTATCTTTTATTCAAATTATTTAAAATTATCATTTTGCACATATAGGATACATATATTCCATAAAATCTAGAGTTACCTCCATCCTGGAATGTAATTTGACTGTGTCATTGAGAATGTGATTTTGGCTTGTTCTGTCAAAAGTTGGAACATTCGTTTTCCTTCTTCATAGTTGCTTCCAAATGCTGTTCGAGAAATTACATCTGCTGATAAATTTTCAAGAAAAGGCCAGACATCAACTTCGCACCATCCCTTTTCTGTCGTCAATTTTTCCCATTTCTCCACAACTTCCCCACAACTAAGACACATTGCCGGCAACATGCGCTAATAACAATATTGAACCGTGAAAACAAAACAGAAACAGTAATGGAATATTATCAAATTCATACCTGCAGTTAGATGATCAAAGCCATGTGCCAAAACATCCTATCTAATTATCTAATTTTATTGGACTATCTAATTTTTCATCATATTGGGTATTTTGAGAGAATTTTATATGGACTCGGTTCAAACTTCTAGTCCAGCTCGTGGATTCAGTGGCCTAAATAATAGTCACACCATCAACTTTTTACCTCAGCATACATCAATCAACCCATATAATTGTTGTTAAAACTACAAAATCTACAAGTAAAGTCATGAACCAGATGTATATAAAAATTTTTCGAACATTTCAAATGTGTAATTTTCAAGATAGTTGCAACATATGTAATTTGATAAAATTTAATTAAGTTTAGCTTTTAATTCAATAGACGCATTACTCCCACATCCAATACGACATTTGCATTATTAAAGCTAGTTGATACAAGTAAAATATATTTTTATGAATAAAGCCGAATAAATTGAAATAAGAATTTTCTTTTTCTTTTTGTGTTGAAAGTTACCTTTAGCTTCTCCAAGTAGAAGGCTGGGCTGACAATCTTTCTGTGTGCGGCCCATTGCTCTCCCTCTTGGAAGACAAGCCCAGAAACAAGTAAATTTGCCAAGGGGTTTCCCTTTCCGACTGTCTTCAGAAATGTTTTGTATTTTAAGAGAATATCCCTTATAACATCTGGGTCCATTATGTTCACCACTGGTGATGGCCCATTCCAAATAAAAGACTTCTTTCCTGCAATCAAAGCAATTCTCAAGTGATTGAAGAAAACCAAATAGACAATTTTTTTTGTACTTTTTTTTCAGAATTTAGTACTTTTCGAGTTTCTTGACCGTAATTTGTATTGCTTTCTTATTTTAAAAAAACAAAATTTTCATTTTCTTGTTTCTCGGTGATCAAAAAAATTTTTTCCCCTTTCTGTCACTCTTTTGACTATGTAAAAATGTGCAATTTATTTAGTAGTACTATACTTTCCTAATAAGAAATTCGTTTATATATGTTAGGAAACTTCCACATTAGATCGAGGTCTCCCAAGGGATAAAAAGCCATATTTTAATTTGTTAGGAAAAATATCATCATTTTATATATGTTGGGCTATGACTATTTGGACTACTGAGTTGCTTCTCTACCAAACCATTTTAAGATGTGGATAATGTTTTTAATAAGTTTTTTTTTTCTGAGAAAATTCCCTAACCATTTCTTTTCTAGGTGTATTTATACGTATTAAAAAGCTAATTGTAAAACTGTGTGAGAAATGATTTTTGAAAATAATGATGGCAAAGGGACTCTAAACTTGTTACACCAACAGGGAAGTTTTGATTTTTCAAGCCTCAAGTTGTTAAAGAATCTTCAATCGTGATTAATACCAATTTTGAATTATTTAACAAGGGTTGGTTTTTCTAAGTTTATCTAGATAAGATTGAAACCTCATAAATTAAAATCAGATTTATTAGCAAAATTTAAGGGCAAACATGTTTGTTAATTCCTAAAAGAGGCTATTAACATCTTCATAACAAGCTTTTTTAGCAAAAGTAATGCATTTGCATTGGTGTATCCAACGTACCATATTTTTGCACAATGTGATGATGAAATGGTAAAACATGGGGTAATATATCGTCGTGGAGGTTGATAGGCTTCGACTGTGCTTGAATTGCCATGGTTTTCATCTCTTTCAAATCTCCATGCCATAGCCGATAAGCGTTACCCTTGAGACCTTGCCGTCTTAGGTATCGCTCTAGCTTCTTTGGCCGAAGCCATATGCTGTTCAAAATCTTCCATGACCAAGTTAGGAGTATCACCACAGAAAGGGTTATTACCAAATTTGAGTAAACTTCTCCTACCATTTTCATAACTAGGAGCGGACCAAAGAGAAATGTGAGACTTGAAAGTGCTCATGTAAGAAGCAAATTTATAGGAGAAATAGTAATTGCTCGGATTCTATGGTCCTATTATGGTATCAGTATCAAGAAAAACTTTGCAAAAAAGATACCATACTATAATGGCATTGTAAGTAATTATTCCTACTGATTAGTACAGTGCATGTTGCACTGGTTGGTTGAGCGTGGTGATTAGGATCCTCTCCATTTCTGAATTCATTGTGAGTAAGATAAGGTGTGTGATTATCTTAATCTGAGCTGTTTATATATTATAAGCATGAAATATGGAATTTTATGAATAAGAAGTTTCTTAAATGTGTTTGGGCCATTTGAACTACAAACGCTTTACATGCTTGTGTCCTTCAGATTAGATATCTTGGTGCTCATATCGTAATCAACTAAGGCTTGTCGAGTCTCCGAGTATATAAATTTTTCATATGGCTGAAAACATGGTAACTTTACTACATTAAATTGAATATAAATGCTATTATAGACCAAGATTTTTGTATGATAGACTTTTTCAAATGATAATATCTTTCTAGAATGAACATGTTCTGTGATACACATAAGTAATTAAAATTATTGTGTATAAAAATCAAGCTTGCAATTTAAGCTGGAATTTTGGGTTAGTACTAATTAGACACAATTAAGTTAAGTAATTGGCGCCATTAAAATTTAGGGTACCAAAAACAACCGTTCAACAAGCCCAACGGGATGCAGGATTAGAGAAAGAGGTTCTTTATTATTGGAGTGAAGTCATAGAGCTTTAGCTGCTCGATTCTCTGTTCGTTTATGTTATATAAAGAAGTGATGTTTATTTTTTATTGCAATAACCTTTCAACAATGGCAACTCAATTTGAAGGTTACATTGAACTCTTAACAATTTAGCTAAGGCTAAAAAATCTTCTAAGGTTGGCCACCCTAGCTTAATCTTTAGACGCTGCCTGAAGAATGCTGCTGCATCAACATCTTTTGATTACTTGTGCAACAGCAAATGAGCAGCATACTGGGGTTGCATGGTGATAAGAGCACAACTATTAGTCTATTAGGTGCATACTTAATTTCTACAAGAAAAACCAATAGATAAGCTTTACTAACTAACCATGTACATATTTGAAGGAAAAAAAGTGTTTACATAATTGGAGAACAATGTGCAAAGAGAAACAGCAAAAATGCTACGTATAATTGATTAATAAATGAATGTGCATTAAGGACATATACTGCAACATATCTCCAAAAGCAATAGTATTAAGGACAAGTGGTGTCTAAACAAATTCACATGGTAAATTATTCTAACCAATGATTTCATAACACAATCCGCTCAAAGCATCCTAATCACAGGACTTCAACTGGAAATCAATGGAAGGATAGTCAAAGAATCAATCAACATCCAAGTTCTGAAAATATGGTTCCTGCCAAGTTGAGTGTCATTCCTTACTCGTGATTCAAGAAAATAGGAGGGTTGAGGGAAGCCCTTGGCTCTAATAGTAACTTTCTTTTGGCATCTTCTTTCAGTATCTTTGGACAGGCGTTGTCAAATTGGATTACAAGTTTGTCCAATCTTGGAGCATTCCTTATTAGATGAATTGCAAATGTCATTTCTCTATCCTTGCAACTAAAACCCTGTATCTCAGCAACCTTGAGGTGGTGTGTGATGCTATCTGGTAAGTGTCCTTTCCAAAACGAAGACTCGGGATATGCAAGACAGATGAGTTTATGCTCGGAAGATTTTTCTTCAACCTAATAATCGAGACATAAAATACACATTAAAATGTGAAAATATATTGTACCAAGTAAACTAAATTGTCCATAAAAGCTAAAATGCGAGAGTAGGGGCGGTGATAATAAGAGAGTAGAATTTGTTCAAAATTGTTTATAATGGAGAATTGAGCTAAAATAAGGACCCTCAAGTAAGAGGAGATGGGGCCTCAATAGTTGTTAAATAATGATTTTGAGATTGCTGTGTAAATTTCGTCATTAGTGACTTAAACTATGTAATAAGTGACATTATAATACATCAAAAAACGATATCAAATCGAGAAATTCAAAAATATCATTTCGTTACTTGTCATAAAATTTACACAACTATTTTAAATCCGTAATTTAACAACTGTTGAGTCCAAACTCCTATGTACATAAGCCACAACAGCATTATAAATATCAATAAAACTGCGAAAACGTGACATATAGTTTTTGGGTAAGTGAATGGTTAGAATAACATGAAACAGTCCTCACCCGATTGATAATATGCACTTCTTGTAGCTTGGTGCAAATTTCAAAGCAATAACGAAGTAAAATATTGTCATCCATGCTGTTCAGATCCAAACTGGTCTGCAATGCCTTCAAGTTGTACAAGTTCCAGCTTGGAAATATTGAAATTTTCTGGTCATTTTCAGTAATATTTCTCTGAAAACAGGAAGAAACCAAAATTATCAAATTGTATTTAACATTCTTGTACCAACACTCAAACATGCCTTAGAGTTTAGATCTGAGATCTTTTTAATAATAGGGAGAAAAGGGAAATATAATGAGATCAACAGATATAATTAACCTAATTCAAAAACAAACATTATTAATTAGGTCATGCTCAAAATATTATATTCAAATTCAATGAGATAAAGAAAGAGAAGGCAACTCACCTTTATGCCACTTAACCTGTCCAAGAAATCTGAAGATGTGGAATAAAGCCGAAACACATTAAGGTTTGGGCAATCAACGTAGGTAGCCTTGAAGACGACACATGTCACATTTTTTAGAGACAAAAATCTCAAGCTTTCAGCACGTAGCGCAAATTTATTTAGAAACAAACCTTCAGCTTCCAGGCACTTGAGTCTTTTATCACAAATGTCAAGATTTAACAACTTCTGACAATTTATAAGTATCAAATTCTCCAAGAATATGCAGTTGAAAATGATCTTAACAAGAACATCGTCCGTTAAACTGACCGAATCCAACTTTAATGTCTCAAGATTCGCACAACCCTTGAAAGCAGATGCATCAGAAATCGCCATATATTGTAGTTCTACCATACGAAGTGTTCTACCACGAAAGAAATCAACTGGCTCTGGTGGGCTGAATTGGAATATCAAGTTTCCAGTCAATACTTCACCACCAGTAAGCGAAAGTTCTTCCACTCCTTTTTCCTCCTTGAGATAGTCAATCCATTCTCGTAACTTCTTGAAAGAAGGGTTTCCTTGATTTAGAACCATCCGACAAACGTTGATGACACTGTTCTTTTGTGAGTAGAGAACATCGTTTTGAGCGTTGAAGATTGAACGTGGAATTAAAGTTATTGAATAGTCATACGGATGCTTCACAATGGGATTGAAATCAAGGCGAGTTAGATACTTCCATAAGGATTTCCACCTACGGGATAATATGCTTGTCGCAACTGCTTCGTTTGTGGGAAGATATGAGATTATTGAGCACAGCAATGGAGTTGGAAGATCGCTGATTAGCCTCTCAGATTCCGATGATGCCATTATTTCTCTTGCCCTACAAGTTTGCCCTCCCCATGTGATGTTGGGCTCCATGAAACCTGTGTTCGATATAAGTAATCTTTTCTCAAAAATAAAAAGAAAAAGAGAAAAAAAAAAAAAAAAAAAAGGAATCCAAATAAGTTGTGTTCTGGATGAGTAAGAATGTAGCAAGCCCATTAGGCTTTATAAGCCCAATAGAATCTCAATACGCAGAGTATCATTTTTTTGGGTTTTTTTTTTCCCCCAATTCAAAGAGACATTTTAAGATATTTGGAAACCGTGAGGAATAGAATGACTTCAGAATTATTTGAGTAGTGTAAGAACATGGCAAAGGTGTTAAACATAAAATATGTCTTAAAGGTGATCAATGTCAGCTGAAATTTCTTTTTTTCCCGTCAAGGGAGATTTAAACCCGAGAAGAAGAGGATAAGCTGAGAATCTAACCAGGAACATATCAACTGAATTAGGTCTTGAAGGCGTGCAATGTCAATTTGGAAAGAGGCTGAACTCACTGATTCAGCAAAGAATAAGTTGTTAGGGAGCATAAATTGCAAGAATATTCTTGGAAGATTTTACGTCCAGTTACTCAAATTCATAACCGATGTGGAGTTTTGGCCCACTACATATATCTCCTTGATTTAATTATACTAGATTATATGGTAAAAAAAAAAATTTCTGGTATACGGGGATGGTTTATCAAAATTGTGAAGTACATGGAGAAGTTGTAACATGGAGCCCAGTTCTCAGTTCTGTCGGCACTTCATTCCTGTACCTAAGATACGGTGATGGTAACTTCTTCAATGAATTAAGAAATACATTCAACCCAATGCAGGCAGTCAAAAGCACGAGATATTGCTAGTCCCCAGTCCAGCAATTAGTTTAAAGTAGCGAGTGGAGACTTAAGTTGGCAGAAACAGCCTAAGCACAAATGAGTTTTGCTTCAAGGCTCAATCAGTCTAGCAGCATAATCGTTTGCATTGATTACTGATATTTACTACCCCAGTCAAGATGTACATTTCACACAAACACGATCCAAAGAAGCATAGCGAATGATGCCCCCAGATTCCTCTTACAAAATAGTACCACATAGTCTTTTACCAGAATACAAAAGATTAAAACGAATGTTTTCTTTGAAAGCTCACATCAAGTAGCTTTAGGCAACAAACACACGTAATATAATCCACACATAATGAACCTGTACAACTCTTTTGGAACAGGATTTTCACCAGTCCCTCTTCGTTGCACCCACAATAATAGCAATTGTAGCAAGAATAGCCTGTGCATGCGAAAGAGTTACAGGTTATGAATATGTAGAACATACTGGCAGAACTAGAAACTTCTTGACTCATGGACTCCTAAAGAAGAGTTAAAACATATCTAATACTGCTAATCCTTCAAGTTCTATAATAGCCATCAAATGTTCAATGTGATGGCATATGTCTTGACTTTAAGTGAGCAGGGCTTAACACAACTAGTGATGAATTTACACGTCAGGTTGCACTCTCTTAAGTCAATTATCGATATAACCTCTTTTCCTACAAAACAAGAAAATGTCAATTTGTTTCCTTACATACTTCAGTGGTTCATCCAAAATGCAAAAATACAGAACAAAGATCAAACCAGTGCCATCAGACTAGAATATTTGAGGCAAACATGAACTCACTAAACTTACCACAGCAGACTCATTTTTTTTCAAGCAATAAGCTCATAATGAATTGGGCATATCCATTACTAAAGGACTCTAATATAATTCGCAAATATAGTGTTGCAAATAACATCCAAGAACAGGAATTCTGCATAGTGCACTAGCAAGCAAAAAATGACATCCTGATCAGGCAAAAATTATCAGAAAATTAAGGCTGTTGGGAAATCAGTAGCATCCCTCTTGATACAATAAGAAATTTGAAGGCTACTTACCGCAACAGTACATGTAATATATCCAGGCTTTTCTCGCGGATCAATTTTTGCACAAAGCAGAATAAATGCAGCAACATACCAGGGGATGGCAGCTAGAAAGAAGCCAATGATAAACCTATAGACGAGAAAACATCTCAGCACCAGCAATGATAACTAACTGTGAAATTTATATGTTGCATTAAATACATATTACATGTAAAAGAGATGTTCAAATAAGTAGCATTGTATTAAATCGTTATCTCAATCTAACATCATGTTTGAATCATGCATAACATGAAACATGTGTAGCATGACAACAGCCAAAACAGAATATTGACACCAAAATGGAACAACTCTTCATAATCACAGCAGTTCTTAGATGGCACGTAATCTACAATTAAAAAGATATTGATAAATACTTTGATTGCAAAAACAAAAGTTTTTTTAACTAGCATCACTTTGTGCAATATGTAGAGCATTATATCAGAACGTTGCACTACATAATAAGCTTGTGAAAAAGGTTTAAGAGGTTTTGCTAAGCCAAACTTATTTGTACCTATCTCAGTAAATCTGGTGTGTTTATGTGATGTACACAGTTTGGTACAATATCGAAAGCGTTGTAAGTACTATTTAGCATCTTTCCCCTGTATTATCAGAATGAAACCTACTATCAAATGTTCCAATCCTACGTTTATGCTTCCAGGCATTAAAGTCAAATGCTTTAATGCTAATTTTATTGCCAGAACAAAGCCTATAGACTACAGTCAATTCCTTTCTAAGGCTCCGACAGCTATTCATAACAGTCCATTTCTCTCAAGGTTTCCCTCTTGGAAACTGAAACAAAAAAAAATTAACAATTGACATAAAAAGTACAAGTAGACTTACAAATTCTTCTGATCATGAAATCCCACAAAATTTTAAGAGTCTTGCCGAATGTAAAATTATCAACAGATCTTTGGGAATGAAACATACTGGACTTACCTTCGTCAAGAATGGAGAATCAGATTTCATAAAGACCAAAAACAACAACAAATAAAAAGAATAAAACCTAAAAAATTAGACAATTTACTGGCTATGTACAAGATAGCTCATTAAATTCATTATCAAAATAACTACTTACAGAAACCAGCCTATGCCACAACCACAGCAAGGGAGACGGCGCTGTCTTTCAGTTACTGGTGTTCCCTCAGCAACAGCATATCCTGATATTTCAATAAATATCCATAGGACCAATGGTCAAGTTAGACAAATGTTTACTGAGTTAAATGAACGAGCGTTAGAGGCTGATCACATTGTACCCTTCCCATCATTAAAAAAAAGCGTTGAAGACTCGGATAAATAAATGCTATCAATACAAATAAAGATTACAAAAGCCATGTTTGGCCGCCCTTATATATATCCTACATAAATTCCATTTCAGTTCCAAAATTCTCATCAGAAGCCAAACAAAGCCTTTAACACATTATATCCAATACAGCATCTCTCATCTTAAATCAAAGGCCAACTGATTAAACAAGAGTGCTTTTCGACAGGAACAAAGAATATAGATTTAGCTAAGGTTGTGTCTGGTCCTCAAGGGAACTGAAATTGGAATTGGAATCATACTGTACGGAAATGTAACTCAAATCTGTAACACGCATATGAATATCTACTATTCTTTTCCCACTTGGTATTTCAGATCATGTTTTGTTTGTCAATATGGGATGGTCAAATTTTTACCAGAAGTAGTAAATCGCTTAATTTTCTTTGAACACAAAAATAAAAATTTGATCTTTTCTGACTTCTTTTATTCTTCAAGCTATTCTTGATTAACTATGACTTGGAGAAACTCATATCTACTGATCCAGAAATGCAAATATTACAAATATATACTCTGAAATAACAGAAGGGTTGAAGTGATTGAGGGCTTTAGTTTACCTGGGACAGCCTGATATCCATGAGCATAATAAGGTTGATCAGAGGCTCCAGGGGGTGGTACTGGCTGAGGGAAGCCAATCACAGGTTGAGGAGGGTAGTTAGCTACTCCTTGGAAAGTTCCATACTGAGCAGGTGGTGCTGTTGGCGGTGGTAATTCTTGCTTCTCTTCTTCATGGTGGTGGTGGTGGTGGTGGTGGTGGGAGTGGTGGCTTTCTTTTCCTTCTTCACTCATTTTCCTGACTCTACAGATATTTTCTTGAGTCGGTAATTGAATGAAGAATTTGGATCTATTGCAAGTGTAAATGAAAAATTAAAGAAAATTAAATGCAATAATTGAATTTGGATTTTTTTAAGTTGGGCTGGCAGCTAGTTTTTGCCTGAGCAAGGAAGAGTAATGAGAAATCAATTCTTGATCAGCACCAATTATTATTATTATTAATTTTTTTTTTTTTGGGTTTTGGACTTTCTTCTCATCTTGTTTGACTAAAGAAACAAGATTACAGGCAGTCCCGTGGGACCTCTTGTAGTCTGTTTGGATGGGTGTCTCAACAATTACAAGTAGAATCACACTATACAATTTGCCGTTCAAATTGGATCGCACCTCACAACAATCTAAACCACTAATTCTTTTAGGCTTTTTTCAAAAAAAATAAAATCGAAACGTGTAAAACGCGGCACAATTTAACTGGTTGATGGTTTTGTGCAGTTGGATTTACATCTACCAAAAAAACTCTAAAAAGGGAAGGATTTAAGAATTAAACCCAAAAACTTGGGTACATGTATATCGTTAAACTTCTGAAATAAAAATGAAATTTTAAGATACTTCTCTTTTAGTTGAGTGGGTGAGTTCCCTTTCCCCCTTACTCCAATTGTCAAAAAAGAACAAATCCAATATCGGGAGATCTGGTTGTTAGGAATCTAAGTATAAACTCCTTCAGCCCCTCTAAAAGTTACCATGACTTTTGGAGTGGATTTGTAAGGTTAAGTTTACACTTAGTCTCCATTCCTCCTTTCAATTGAAATTGAGTGGATAAATTCCCTTTCCCCTTTCCCCCAATTGTCAAAAAAAAAAAAAAAAAAAGATACTTCTCTTTTTCCTTTTTAATCAAAGGTCAAATACATGGCATATAATGAAAAATTCTTAAATGAACTTAATTTACAACATCCACTGTGAATCTTATGATTTAAACAAATAAGTTATATCACTTTCTTATATCAGTTTGTATCATTATATTATACTCTTTTAAACTACAAAGTTTATAAGTAAAATCGTAAATTTAATTCATCTAAATATTTCCCGTATATAATAAACGTTTGAAAAGAAACGGAAAAAGATTCACGAAATCCCACTATGAGGTCATGTTGGTACATTTTATATCATTTAAAAGTTTGATTAATTTGTTAACCAAAGCAAGTTAAGAGTATGTCAAGGAAATTTGGTCCTAGGATATTTATCAAGCTAGACTAAAAGAACAAGGCTTCAATAATACAAGCTGACTAAGTGCCAGAGAAAATATTTAAAAAAAAAAAAAGGGTACAGCAGCTGTTAATGCGAGATATATGCAGATGGTGAGGTATAACATGTTATTTAAAATACGACACTAGCAACACATATCGTGATAAGAAAAGAGGCGGATGTACACATAACAATCCTGTAATTATTTGCCATCATCAGTCTGGATTAGCTAGATGGGCAGAATCTGTCATATTTCAGATAACCACGATCTACCCATGTTTTTTCTTTTCCCTGTCAAGAACGTGAACATACTTCCAATTTTGTGTTATTGCCACTAAATGCTATATTTTTGCACTTTTTTCACTCTTTCACACGTACAATCCTACTCCTGGTTTAGATAGTCCTCCATAAGCATGGTGACTATATTTGCTACTTGGCTTTGGATTCCAGATCTTGCAGTCCACAAACCATGTTTGCAGGGACAGCTACATCAATCATCTTTGGGTATGACAAGTTTAGATCTGCCATTAAAAGAAAAAGTATGATATCTTCAGCCAATTTAATAAGGAAGTCTGATATTTGTAATTGGGAGGGGAAGAAAAAGAAAAGCATAAACTATGCAAATTCTAGCATTGCGAAGTATTACTTACTTTCCATGATGCCTTTGAATGCCGCCTGCAAAAACATGTGCAAAATTAGAATCAAAGAATGGACCGAAAGTAACCAAGAGTGACACAAATGATACACATTACAGAATAAAACAAATACAGATGAGTAACCAATTAATGGCATCAATAGGCTTGAGCAAGACATTGTTGAATTATTCTTTCCATATTTTCCATTTAGAGTTCCTGGTTATTCCTAATTCTTAGTGGATGATTATGAAAGCCAGTTAAATGCCTTGGTTTTGGCAAAAAAAAAATTCAAGAGAAAAACAAATTAGATGCCTTGAGGACATTACAGTTAAACTAAATCGCCTTTCTTTGTCAAAAAAGAAACCAGATTCTTACAAAAAAAATACACGTTTGTCTGGCCATATATTGCCTTATTGGACAAGCAACTTAGAAATTAGCAAATACTTTGACTACTCAGCACAATGAACTGTAATCAGCAAAAACAGGACAGTACCTCATCCTTGGTCAAGCGAGGATTATACATCATCTCCTCTCCCACGGTACTAACCTGGAAAAGAATGACAGTGCAAAAGCAACTTGCTTGTATAATGAGAACAAAGAAGACTGATGATTGTTTTCTTACCGTGAATCCCTTGTAGTCGTGAGCAGGATACAGCAATGTGTCTTTTGGCAATGTAAAAATCTATGGACAAGATGACAAAGTTTAGAAAAAAAAACACAGCTTTGGGCAAGAAGAAGACAGATTACACCAAGATTTTTCACTTTCTAGTGCTACTATTAGTTTTAAAGAATTCCCATATGCAAGATAATTAACTAGAATCCTTGCCTGTGTATGTACTGAATTATATAAAGTCTCTGAGCTTCCACCCTGCAAGAAAATGTGGAAATTAATATCAGAATCTCTAAAATGGAAAACTAGAATATTTAATCTTATTGTGCAACTCAATTCAACAAAAAGTGCTTAAAACCACAACATCCACGTATGGTTTGCTATACTTCTCACTTGGTGCTTAGTGCTCCATGTAAACGATCATAAAAACATTTTTAAAAGGGAAAATCTTTTCCGAATCATAGAAGAAAGAAGAAAAGAGTAATTGACACAATCAAGAAAATATAAATTGACACATCCTTTGTACCTGAAAATCTGTCCTACCACATCCACGAATCAATAGAGCGTCCCCAGTGAAAGCCATTCTTGGTTGAGGCTGATTTGGTCCATCTCCAGTAACATATGTAACACAACCCAATGTGTGACCTGGTGTTGCACGAACCTGCAATCAAGAGGCCAGCTGTTGAGGCAATCCCTATAGGCATGATTACGTATTCTAGCCACGGAACTGGAGCAGGACACTACATTCATAACTTAATACGCTTGTAAATTTTATCATCACCATCTAAATCAGATGTGAAACTCATCCGTGTACTTCTTGAATATCTCACTAATTAAAGCTTTTCAAGACTGCAAGATGTAAAGAATGGTTCAAGAAATAGATAATTGCAAAACAAGAATGCCACTTTGACATAACTTCATATCCTGTTAGGATTCAACAGAAGTTTACGATTGTCAAACGGTTACAATTTTCAAAAATGAGAAGCATGAGTAGATAGTTTATTCACATGATTGCACAGCTCAATCTTGCAAAATTCTGTATAACATATGCAAGAATTTTCTTGCTTAAATGAATATTTCCCATGAATTGTTAACTGAACAATTCTTTTTGTGTTTCAGTGTCATAATGACACAAGTAAAAACAAAATGCCCTACTATGAGCGATAAAAGCCCCATACTCGAAGATCAAACAAAGAACATCCTTAGACTCATACAAGGAATTTCATTTTCTAGTCTTCTTTTTCATTTGAGTATTACTTATTACTTAATAAGCAAATAAGGCTCTAGAATACATTCTCTCAGGAAAATACTCCAAAAAACTCTGTTTACTTTCTAGACTAAGTGTATACTAGAATTATTCATGTCCCTCATCATTCCCCCACATGATTGAGATCTAGAAGGTTCAAACGTATTGCCATACCCAGTATGATAACCATCCAACAAGGAGTAACTATATCCAAAGTTCAAGTGTCGAGGCCATATGCAGTTATATGCTGTTAAATCTTCATTGTGTCCAGCAGAATCATCTTATTGTAATCCCCATAAGGTATAATGCCTAACTTTAATAGGAAAAATCAGTTCAGTGGTACATCTGTTACATCTAACAACACAAGACATGATATGCTATTGAAATTAAGGTGTTCTATATACCTCAAGAAACAGATCACCAAAATAGATTTTGTCACCAGGGCCAATTAGAAGATCAGCCTGTGCATTGCTTGCTTTAGAAATGATAGATTTTACGCCGGGAACCTTACTCTGAGGTATGGAAAACAAGTATACCGCAGTTAGAGAAACTGTTGATAAAATCTATATTACAATTGTAAAGAGGCTACTAATGAACATGAAACATAAAATCTCGCCCTCCTAGCAGTATTTTGAAGAGTGACAATTAAGCTTGCAAAATGAAATGTGAAAAATTTCAGTTCAAGTAAAATATATAATGCCTACCTTGATCAAGCCAGTGCCAGTGACATGATCAGCATGCACATGAGTGTTTAATGCATAGATAAGCTTCAAACCAAGTTCTTTAACAAGAGATAGATCCCTATCCACTGTTTTATCTACTGGATCAACCAACTGCACATGGAATAATAAAATTAATTCAGCACATCCTTCAATTCTTGCAACAACAAAAATATAAACTAATAGCCCTTTTGTTCTCCAGGGAGCGATGTCCGAAGCACTCATAACTAGAATTTGAAGATGTAAATCTAATCTATTACACAGATCAGTTTGAACTTACAGTATGTCAATTATTACAGATTTTAATAGAGGATTCTACATCTCTTATGCGAAAGCTATTGGGCGAGTACTAAAAGTTCATCAAAATTCTTAGTTACAAACCTTTTTTTTGGGTCTCAACTGTACTACCAAGTTCAGACATTTCTTCATATGAAGCCGCTTTATTTCTCAAATTTCACGAAACCAGTCTTATAATCTTCATTTTTTACTATTAAAAAAATCTAGTCTTTTTGCATTCTTATTGCATCCAACCTCCACTAATTCTACACTTTTTTTCTCACAACAAACATCTGACCTAGTACTATTAGCTATTTTCCAACAGCTAGTAGTCCAGCATACCAATTTGTCACACAATATGATATATTCCTCAAAACAAAAACCAAAATTCCAACCAGCCACCTGCATTTCCCTTAATCTATACCACAAAAATTTTATAAAAAAAATTTCGACCCATAAAGATCACAATTTTCAAACACAAAAACAGAGCCCATTACCACAAATACAAAAACACAAATACAGAAACCCAGAAACCATATTGTAAAATAAACTAATTTATCACTACCCCTAAAAAAAATCCAGAAATCAAACAATAACCAGATTAAAAAATATTCAAAGCTTTGAAAAAAAAAAAAAAAGAAACAACATTTTTTATAATACCAGGGCAGGTTTATCAGGGTGAGAAGCATCAGCCAGGAGATAAGTATAAGTAGAAGACTCCTTCTCAAAAAGCTGACGGAAAAGAAGCTTCTTGAAGCCTGATAGTTGTTGAGACTCAGAAGACGCCGTCGTATAAGAACCCATTTGAGAACGTAGCTTAATCAAGAACAGAAAAGAGGTCCGAGTCCGAGTCCGAGTCCGAGGACAAAAAATGGGAGATGGTGATGATGATGCTGAAAATATAGATGAAGAGATACGTGGGAGGAAGCGAAACCGTAGCATTTGTGCTGTGAAGAATTGCTTACCAACTCGGAAGCTAGTGTAATGTCGATTAAATCAACATGGGATTTTTTTTGTTCGTTACGATCAAGAACATTTTTAACAGCTGGCGGGGGGTGATGACAATTTTTTGGACTTGTTAAGGGTGTGTGCTTTACATATAGTTGATGATAACGTTTGATTTTGTCGAATGAGTGGCGATTGGGAATGGAGGAATGTGGCTTTGTGCTTTCCAAGGTGGGATTTTAATTCACCATATGATATGAGCTTAGTTGAACTCCTCCTATCTCATTCTTCTCTTCTTCTTCTTCCAAAAAAAAAAACAAAAAATCCAAACCCTAGGGGCCAGACACCTAGTAAGATGGTAGATAATCAAATTGAGCTCGAGTTATGATTCAACTCTTAAGTTATCCCTTTGTTCTATCACTTCCTTTTTTTGTTTTCTTTTTCAAATTAAAGAAAAAAATAAAGTTTCGACTAGCACACAGTAACATACTACGTTATCAAACTGAGTTCGAATTCAAAATTATTATTTTGAGATCGAATTTTTCAATTAATTAAATTGAGTATAAATATGATTTGGTACTTCTAAACTTAGTATAAATATTTTTTTAAACTCGAATAAAAGATTAAACAACCTGAACTATAATTTATTAAGTTATTAAAAACTCAAACTAAATTTTAGAACTGCGTTATTTATCTCAATTAAATTCGTTTACTCTAGTGGACATTTTCTCATTATCATACTCACACACTCTTCCCTTTATTTAGCGTTTCTTAACTTATGGGTTGATTTTCTGTTTTCGTTAAGAAAACAAAACTTCGGCTAATTATCACTTTTTTTCCTTTTTGTTGGGTCAAGTAGTGTCGCATTGGTTTCTCTGTTTATTTGGACTGGGCTTCTTTGTTTCTCATTTACCAATAAATCGATTTATATGGACTTTTCCTTTGTGTCGGATGTGGCTGACCATGTCATCAGGCCTAACGATGAAAAACCTGTGCTCCTGTTTGATCGACAACAACTTTACCTCAAATCCAAGGCCAACACTTGTTGGTGGACTTTTAGAAACTAATGCTGATTTTGGGCTTTGTGTTTACATTGGGTTTGAAAAAATAAATTAGTGGAATGAATAAATCTGCGTCTTAATTCAGTTGATCGAGGACATTAGTTAGATAACCATAAAATTTATACAACGATTATCAACTGATAGGAACATTTGCTAGATCAACAATAAGGGGGTGTTTGGTTTAGGGGAATCAAGGAGGGGAATGGGTATCACAAGTAATGATACCCATTGTTGATGTTTGTTAAACAACTATCACTATCATTCAATGGGAATGATAGTGATTAATTGGGGTGTTAATGATTCCCTCCAAAATACTAGTCTATCAAACCCATTAACCCTTATTATTAAGGGCAAAAACACACCCATTAAAATATATATATCTTTTGAGTTACCCACTCTCTCTCTCTCTCTCTCTCTCTCTCTCTCTCTCTCTCTCTCTCTCTCTCTCTCTCTCTCTCTCTCTTCTTTTGATTTTGAATATTTTTTATTAGTACTTTATAAATTTTTTTATAAAAATTCTTTTTAATAATTTTTTTTTACATTCAATAATTTTATAAAAAATTGTATTGAAAATCAAAGATATATAATACTCTCTATTAATATAATAAAAATGACTTTTTTTTTTAAGATTATCATTTCCATAAAACTCAAATTAGAGCATGACTATATTTAAAATTGAAGAAATCTTTTTAAATTTTTTTCAAATATACAAAATAAGAACTAAAACATATGTATATCATAAATAAAAATTTTAAAATTTACTTGAAAGTCATTTCAGTACACCAAACAAATATTCTTATAATGATACCCCTTCAATATACCAAACAAATATTCTTATAATGATACCCATTCCATTATTAAACCAAACATGTTTGGGGGAATCATCAAAACCCATACTCATAGTAGGTTTAATGATACCCATAGTGATAGTGATTGAGGAATTTGAATCAAAAGTTAAAATTTTCAAGGGCACATGATTGCATAAAGAATGTAAACGCCGTTCATAAAACATCACCATGATTGCTGCTTCAAAATTCCTGGTCTTATTTCACTCGAGAGGTACAATATTCATATATTTACTTAATCTACATTCCTTGTTTAATCAACCTTTCCAACTTTGATCCTAACCAAGGACCAATGGATATGGTAAAGTGCATATTTTAGAATGGTAGATATGCGCGTGTTTTTGTGGGGTTTTAAACACCTCAATACGAAGAGAAGACACTAATTTAGCCAAACAGTAGAAACATAATGTGACATTCTACCTAACAAGGGATGCAATGGACGATTTGGTATTTGATAAGATTATAGACAGAGACTCCATTTGCTAATTCCCTCAATCATATCAATCAACGTACGACTTGTAGCAATAGGCAAGGATGGAAATTACTTCTATCTGATTTTGGGAATAGTTGATTTTATTGGATTTTCTGCCCATGTGATTGTTACGAGTGATATCACATATCACTCGTGGCAAACGTTCAAACTATGATCATTTAAAGTTTGAATTTTGTGAATAAAAAGCCTTATTTGAGGAGGTAAAGTTTAAGTGACCAAAAGAAAAAAAATTAAAAAAACAAAGCAAAACAAAACCACATACACACTCAAATGATTACCAATGGAGATTAGGAGTAACATCAATCTCCAGTAACTAAATCCTAAGCTGCCTAGCCCAGATATCAAAATGTAAGTTCTGTCTGAATTGCATTATTTTAAATAAATTTTTTTGAAAACAATACCATATCGTTATTTGAGATTTTAAGTATGTGTAATAAAAAGATAATTAAATAACATGAGTGATGAGAGAAAAAACCAGTAAAGATATAAAAAGAAAGTGAGCGTCACAATTAATTGGAAAATTTTCTCTTTAGTGACTAAGATATGACCAAATAATCTCCTTGTCATTTGGTATACGAGAGATTCTTGCGTGGACCAAGTCCACGGGCCTACCGTGGACCCAATCAGGTGGCTCTCTAATCCACCGTTGGATTCACGGTAGGCCGTAGACCGGTATACCCAAAAAAATTCCTTTGGTTTACAAAGTAAAAAAGAAACAAAAAAGGTGCTGGGCGGCGGAAGAGATCAATAGAGGAAATTTCCAAAAGTTGAGGACAAGTCGAGTAGGCAACGGCAGATGAAACAGAGCCAGGAATTTATTTCACAAGAAAACAAAAAAAAAATCAAGAGAGGAAATTTCCCCAATAGTTGAGGCCAAGTCGAGTCGAGTCGACAACGGCGGATGAGAGAGAGCCAGGAATTTATTTAACAAGAAAACAAAAAAGAAATCAAGAAATGAATCGAGAAATTGGTGAAATAGCAAGACTTATAAGCATACAACTATTTCTACAAAAAGTTAATTTCTTCAGAAGGCTAATTGTACAGTTGCGTTTAATTTTTCTATTATCCAGAAAATTAATTTGCAAAAAAAAAATATTGAGTAAAAATATGAATAATTGTGTGCATGAAATGAAGAAATTATGACAGAGCATATTTCATAGAAGAAGGGATAAAGCAATTGGGATACTTTGTACTCCTAAAAATCTCAAAATTGCCAGATAATCCGACAATTAAAACTCTAGTCAAAATGATAATATACAGTTGAAAATTGAAATTCTGATGGATGATGCATTGTGCCATGTATTCGTTGGAGATATAATACAATGCGCAATGTATTTTATCAGACAATAATACAGTGACTTTTTGTTATTATCCAAACAAATGCGCAATATTATTCACCAAACATAAAATTTATTGCGCAATGTATATTCACTGGACAATAATATAATGATTCTTTGTTACCATAACTATTAACAAAAATGATAAACTTCTACAAAAAATAATAAATTTCAATAAAACTCATAGTTTTTTTTTTTAATAAACCTTGTATTCGCCAATAATATGTTTGAACGGTTCAAATTCAAAAGGCAAGAATTCTCACCATTGGCTGCAGGCAACAATTAGCTGTAAACTTTTTTTCTGAGGGCCCTCCTCTTTTAGTTCTACTTTCTGTTCGTCCGATATGATCATGACGAGCAGCGGCGCATCTTCAGTATTTGGACCACAAAGGTTCTATTCAACGTTGGATCAAGTTTGACTGTTTCACAGAACATGACCAGTTCCTCTCTCTTCCAACCACTTTTGTTTCCCTTTGACTTTTAGTTGTGGTGTGGGTGGATTTTTCCAACGTTAAAGGACTTTTACGTGTTATTTCACTCTATCTGCGAAAGATTTCAATTAATCATTCTCATTCGAAAGATAATAATAGTTATTTTTTAAATATTAATAATAAATATTATTACTATTAACATTTATTCTCCTCACTAATTTCTTTAAACCAAACACCTCTAAAATGTTTATTCTTCATCTTTTGCACATGCATAATTGTAGAGGGTGTATCACATTTACCATGAAAATTTCACACTATCTGTACATTGGAAAAAATAGTCATTCAACTTTATGCAAGTTGAATTCCACCTTATATTTTTCTGTACCATATCTACCAGCATGGCAATGCTTAAAACAGATCCAAACATGAGATCAAGATTAACTCCTATAAACAGGAAAAGTATACAATACACCACGTGCATTGCCACGTGGTGTACTAGAATCAATAATTTATCGCCATGTGGCAACGGTGGGCCATACCTTGTATTATTTGGCGATATGTGATTGGTTCTAGTACACCATGTGGCGGGCGTGGTGCACGCAATACTCGCTCCTATAAACAACACTTTTCCTTTAGTATTGTCATTTGTGCTGGCCCTGGGAATTTGGGTCCTAAAATGCAAACAAAAACAATTATAGACAAGCAAGTTTAAATTTTACATTTTTCTTTTAAATTTCAAGCGTATGGCATTGATTTAACTCAACTCGCAAGTTAATTTGACTCAGCTAGATTCACCCTCTTGATTCGATTTGGTGTGATCAAATTTAAATCGATGTCGAGCAGTTCAATCATGCTTTTTAGCTAAATTCGATTGCAAAAATACCTGACATATGTATATATTATGGTAAAATTTATACTTTATCACCTTTAGAAAGTATTATTTATAATTTGAGCTCAATTAGGCTTAAACTTAAATTCGAGTTCAGGCTCGAACTTTATGTTAAGTACTTGTCAAATTTATATTAAAGTTTAATTCTAATAACTTTAAGTTGAGGTCAACTCGCATAAAATTCGATTCGACTAATTTGACCACAAACTGTAATCTTAAGTATTTTTATTTAATCTAAATTAAACTTAAACTCGAATTCGAGCTTGAACAAGAACTTTATGTCAAGTGCTCGTCAAATTTAAATCCAAGTTTAATCTTTATAAATTTATAATTCGAGCTCAACTCGCGTAAAATTCAATTCAACTAATTTGGCTGACGGGTGAAGCCTCCGGAAGCACCCATCCCTTAGACCAGGTATAAGCACAGTAAAGTTGCATTGTGTCTGCGCTCGCTGCTGTCAACACGTTAGAGTCCACCGTAAAAATTGGCTCCAACACGTGGACCGAGCGCGTAAATCCTCAAATCCTCGGAAAGATAGGCCACAAATCTCATAACGTTCAAAACTGTAATGAGTATACACAAATAAAACTCAAAAATCAACCCCATTTATTTATGTATTTTTTTACATTAATTAATTTAGTCATTTATCCATAGATCATCTGATCCTTCCCCTTCTCTAACCAAAATCGCTTTCTTACATTAATTCAACTGCTTAACTTCACCTGCACGACACCAGTTCATTGCATCAAAAGAAGAACGGATCTTTACATACTGTTGTATTCTTCTCTGTTCCATAAGCATTTTGTTTATATAGTTTGGATTTACTTTTAATCCTCTTTTGGGTTTCTTCTGGATTGTTAGTGCAAGATTGGATCAGGGTTGTCTGTATTTTTTTTCTTGAAAAAAAAGTTTGAAGGTGGCAGAAAAATGGCAAGTGTATTGGAGGCAACAATACTACATCATGTAGCCATTGTGTTGATAGTGTTATGGATGCTTAATTCATTCAATTATTGCACCCCAGTTGCTTATATTCTCTCCTTTATTTATCTTTTTCTGGTAAGTTAGCAGTTGTGTGCAAATTTTTTTTTTTTTGGTTGTGATGGTTAGATTGGATGTTTAAGATGTTAAAGTTTTGATTTTGATTGTTGAAGGTTCATGAAATATATGAAATAAGATTGAGGAAGACACTGGAATTTGAGGAGAAAAGAAAGTCAAATCAAAGAAAGGTAGGACAATGCATCTGGAAAAATTGTAGCAGAAAAGAAGTAGCAGTAGCATAAGCAGTTTGTTCAATTTTCTTTCTTTCTTTTTCCCTGACTTTATTTGTAACTGATGCGCAACTTTTAAGTGAAGTGTATATTGGAATTTTGATTCTTTGATAGAAACAATAAGAATTGGTTCTCAGGGCCCTCTTTTTTCCTTTTGGCTTTTTGGCAGATTCTTTCTGATTCTGAAACTGTACGGTGGTTGAACAGTGCTGTTGAGAAGATGTGGCCTGTTTGTATGGAGCAGATTGTTTCACAGAAAATTTTATTGCCTATTGTGCCATGGTTCTTGCAGAAGTATAAACCTTGGACTGTGGTATGTTAATTAAATTCCTCATTTTCCCTGTCGAAGCTGTTGTTCAGTTGTCTGTCTTGTTGATGATAGTAATTAGATGTTTGTAATGAAAAAGCCAGCAATACTATGATTTTACTTTGTGTTTCACTCTTGTATATTTTGGCAATTATGCAGAGGGAAGCAGTCGTTCAACAATTATACTTGGGGAGGTCCCCACCCATGTTTACAGAAATGAGGGTTCTTCATCAATCTAATGGGGATGACCACTTGGTATGTGGTCTGGCTTAAGTGAGATGGTTTGCCAGAACCGTTTTTATCTAGACGAACTTGGTGCTAATTTCGTCAAACTATTTGTCAATTGCAGGTACTTGAGTTGGGACTGAACTTCCTAACTGCTGATGACATGAATGCCGTACTTGCAGTTAAGCTGCGGAAAAGATTGGGTTTAGGGATGTGGGCAAAGCTGCACCTCTTAGGCATGCATATTGAAGGAAAGGTAGGTTACCTGATTTTCAGGTACAGTCTTGTAGCCTCTATATGTCATCTTGGAAGAATCATGCCAGCTTTTACAGCATGCTATTTGTACTGTATGTATATGTATGAATCTACTTTTTATTTAGCTTCATTTTTGAAAATTAAGGATTTCTCATTTCCAAACTTCTAATGCATGTCTTTTCTGTGAATGAATTGCTGTAGTCATGCTCCAATACTAGGCTGCCGATTGCTAAGCAAAATGACTACTACTCATAATAGTTCACTTCCTAAACAGAAATATCCTAGATAATTTACACCATTTTGTTTTTAGGTCTTGATTGGGGTGAAGTTTATACGAAAATGGCCCTTCCTTGGTCGTGTGCGTCTATGCTTTGTCGAGCCACCATATTTTCAGATGACCGTGAAACCAATATCTACTCATGGCCTTGATGTTACTGAACTTCCAGGGATTGCAGGATGGCTGGTAAGTAAATGTGGAAAGATCTGTTTACATCTCTCTCTATATATTATATTGTGTGTGCCTATTTATCTATCTTATACTAATTATCTCCTTTGCTGTTTATTAGGATAAGCTTCTGAGTGTTGCCTTTGAACAGACACTGGTTGAGGTAATATTCTAACGCCTATAAAACTATATCTTGCCTCTGCTTAATGGATAGGAAATCATTTCATGTTGTTCTTTTGTTACATTTAATCCTTCACTTTCATTATAAGCACACAATTTGTTTGAAATGGTTTTAACACACTGAATGACTACATTACCCATGGAATTTTGCAGCCAAATATGTTGGTGGTTGATGTGGAGAAATTTGCTTCACCACAAGCAGGTACTTATCACAACCCAAATTTACTAATTAAGTTTGCAGACTTTGTTTCGGGTTTTCTATAATGCTTAAAATGTGCATGTAACCAGACATATATTTAATTGGTGGGATTCATCTGATGTTAAAGCTTAGATTTGTGATTTTAGAGAATTACGGAGCTTATGGTGTAAGACTTAGCTGATACATTTGATCCATCAGAGGTCATAGTAGCTTGGTTCTGTTTATGGTATTGTTATTGGGAAATTTGTCTGATGATGTTGGTACAATGAGGGTATTTGATCTAGTTCCGTCTTTCATACACAGGATTATATGATGCCTAAAGATGACATTTGTTCCTTTGTATTGTATTTGTGACTAATTTACTTTGTTGGTACATTAGAAAGCTGGTTCTCTATTGATGAAAAGGAGCCTGTAGCTTATGCTATTGTTGAAGTAATCGAAGCAGCTGAATTGAAGCCTTCGGATATAAATGGTGAGCTCAAACTACTTTAATGACAACTCTTAAGAATGACAATTTAATAACACGTACGTGTATATACTAAATGTGTTTTTCAGGATTGGCTGATCCTTATGTCAAGGGCCAGCTTGGCCCTTACAGATTTAGGACAAAGACACAGAAGAGGACACTCACACCAAAATGGCATGAGGAATTTAAGGTCCCCATCTGTAGCTGGGAGTCACCAAATGTTCTTGCAATTGAAGTTCTTGACAAAGATCGTTTATTCGATGATAAGATGGGGTGAGTGCTTATTTTCAATTTGGTTTTACTGCATTGAATAAGAATTACATCTGCTTGTTGTGCCTACTGGAAGTTTTTCAGCTTGTGTTGAGTTTCTTAGGCTGTCATTTATACTGTGATTTCTACTTTCTTTCTCTGTCTCTTTCAAAATTTTTCAATCTCAGAATAATTTCAATGGAAAGTGTCACTATTTTCTCATCGCGTGATTGGTTTCATTTTATACTTGGGCCATCTTAGTTATCTTAGTGTTGGTCTCTCCTGATTGAAAATACCACAAATCTTATGTGTCGACTTTCAATAAAATTTTACCGTTCAAGGCCGCAAAGTCTCTTCCGAATGTTTATAAGATACAGAATTTTTACTGGTATCTAAAATTTTTGCTTTCTTAAACAGTTATGAATGTGATTAGGTTCCATAAATTTTGGCAAAATAAGTTTGATGCATGCTCTCTCTCTCTCTCTCTCCCTCCCTCTCTCCCCCCCCCCCCCCCCTCTCTCTCTGAGTTGAAAAACTGTGACAGACATGGAGGTGAATTTCTTGTCCTCCTTCATGAGATGGGTTTGTGTTCTAAAGCCTCTTAGTCTGTACATCATTACCAAAACTAGATATTTTTACAGTTACATTAATATATAAAGGAGATAAAGATGTTCTTTTTCTTTTGCTGTGGGGAAGAAACTGGAAGTGAAAAAAAGAGAGTCGGGCTGGTGAGGATAATTCTTTTGACCCCAGGGTTATGTTTAGTTATGTTTAGAGAAAGGATGTTTGCTTTTATATTTCAGTTGATCCTACTAGGATTGAATCCTTTTGTTTAGTTAACTTGACACATTATTGTTGCATTCACTTATTATCTGGTTTTGGATGTGTTGTTGCATTCGTGCAAATAATATGGCACAGGATAGCTTTTGGAGCCTTTTGACCTGTGGCTTCTATACGCATTTGTGAAAAATATGTGTGAAGCATATGGATTTTCCTCCATTCTTGATAAAAAAAAAACCACTGACAATGATGTCCGTACTATTTTCAGGGAATGTTCCATAAACCTAAGTGAGTTTAGAGATGGCCAGCAGCATGATGTATGGTTGTCTCTAGAGAATGTTAAAGTAGGAAGGCTACATATTGCGATTACTGTGGTTGAGGGGCATGGAAAGGTAAGTTTATTCATTTAATGTAGTAGTTATTTGATTTAAGATGTGATGATCCCATTCTATTCTCTATGACACAAATATATACTTGTCAATTTGCTAAAACCTGAATATCCAGCATTTAAGAAAAAAAAATTGATAGTTTCAGTTTCACAGATGAGGTTATTTTGTACTGTATCCCTACAAGCTTGATGGAACTAAGATATTCTATTTTTATGGCTTTGTGAGACATAGCATTCATTCTTGTTGATATTAAGGTGCTTGATGTCTTTGTGATACATAGTGCAATTCTTTCTGAAAATGTGCTCTTTGATACTAAGGTGCTTAAGTAATAATGCATGTGCAGGGGCCTGAAGTAACATTTGGAAAGGAGAGTTTAGATGAATATAAAGGAGAGTCATTTGCACCTGATTCGACTAATAAAGTTTCTTTTTCATCGGTCACATCTGAGAAATCCCCAAATGTGGCAGAGGCTTATGAGCCTATTAATATAGAAGGTCAACAAGAAACTGGGTTATGGGTTCATCGTCCAGGCAGTGAAGTAACTCAAACCTGGGAGCGAAGGAAGGGGAAGGGTAGGATCCTTGACACAAAGATTCATGGTGAGGGTGTTGACTCCGCAGGCACAACAGCATCTAGGTCACGTAACAATGGCAGCATCAATGCAGAAGAAAGTGCAGATGCTCAAAAAGCTTCACCAAATGCTGTAAGAAGGGGCTTACATAAGATCAGTTCATTGTTTCATCGGAGACAAAAAAGTGAGGAGAAGTCTGTTTGCTTTGAAGAGCCGCTTCCCTCTCCACGTGTTAATCTTAAATCCATGGATTCAAAGGAAATTGGAGTGAATTTTATAGTGTATGACTCTGTTACTGCTCCATCTGCTCAAAAGATACCAAAACCAGATGGAAAAGAAAGTTCTGAAGGTAGTGGGCCAGAAAGTCCACACAAAGGGAAGGTAAAGGACAGGGCAAAACGCATTTTTAAGCATTCTGCTCATGGCATAAAGCATGCACTTTCCAGGAAAGGATCAAAGAACTTTTCTTCTGAATTAGAATCACAACCTGCAGAACTGGATGTTTCAGCGGAATATAGTTCTTCAGAAGAGGATTCTCTTCCATCTGTGTTTTACAACCCTCCAGTTGAACCAATTTCAGTCGAGTCCAATCCCATCTCTAATTATGACAAAGACTATTCTTTTCCTAGTGACAGCAGAATCCTGCCTCCTTCAAATGATGCTGTGATGCCAGAAGAAAAGGTTATTCCTGAATCTGGATTAGGTGATAACAAATCAGGTTGCATTGAGAAAAATGAAGTTATAGAAAAGCCAAGAAGTCCCAAGCTCTTTGATGGAGATAAGAATTTAGAAAAATAGTATCAGTTTTTTGCAGGGTCAAGAGGTAATCAGCACTATCGAGTACTAAAATGCTTTCTGGTTGTGAATTAAGACTTAGCTTGTAGAGTAATATTGAATACTGAAAATCGGCTTTGCGGCTGCTGGTGTTTTTTCTGTACAGCAGTTCTTTCCCGGTTAACACTTAAAAAGCTATACATGTTTGATTGTACATAGTTTTTGGTTCCTGTAATTTGTTCAATCTATTGGCTGAAGTTGAAACCAGAATCTCTGCTTTTCATTGATGACAATCTTGATAAACAAACTCGGCAATTTAACTCTTATGACCTTCTGTGTCTTCTGTGATGAGGTCACTAGGTGTTGTTTTTTGGGGCTTAGGGGGGGGGGGGGGGGGGGGGGGGGGGGGGGGGGGGGGGTTGGGTTCTTGTGTGCTCAAATATTGCTGTTTAGGAATTGCAGCGGAGATAGATAAGAGCAAAATCTTGGAAATACATCTAACATATTCATTAAAAAAGCTTGCAAACGATTATCTATATTAATGGATAAACTTGATAGAGTTAGGGGGGGTCAACTGGACCTTCATTGAAGTATTGTTAGGGAAGCGTGATTGGTTATCTTGCTTAATTTCAAACAAGAAACTTTCTGATCGTAGCAATGATAAATCAGGATTTACAAATTGCTACTAAAGGAAATCATAAGAATGTACATATGTAACAGAAAGCCTTATAAACCATAAGTTTCTTGCCAGATAGAACTGTAGATATGATCTGCCGAGGCAATCTCTGAATAATCTGTAGCTCCTCCATATTGAGCCATTGTATACCCCATACCATATTCTCCAACTTGTTCATACCAGCAAGAGATATCTTGATCACTAGGAGGAGATGAAGATGACATCTCCGCATCCATCCAACTGAAATCAAGATCATGTGATGCAAAATTATCCTGAACATCATACATATGTTCCTCATGAGTGGACATTAATTGATCAAATAAACAATCTTGCGGCTGGTAACTATCATTGAGTGAGCCATGGTCATTGATCAAAATTGGGTTGATAGCTGCCTCTAAAGATTGAATCACACTGGTTAATCTTTCATCATCACAGCACTCAACTTGCACTGCATCCTCAAGAAAGGATATAAGAATTGTATCATCCCTTTGTGGGATCTCAGGATTTAGGCCCTCTTGATCGTTGTTGATGCAGGACATATTTTCTGGTGTGAATGATGCCATATGGAACTAGAAATGATCTGATATGAAAGAATTGGAGATGAATACTGAAAGGATGTAAACAGCTCAAAATTAGCTTCAGTTAGTACTACACTTTTGAGTCTTTGAAGAGAGTTGAGCCCTATAAATAGGTAGATGGAACCTTCAAGTCATGTACATGTGCTACTATAACTTTTTAATCCAGAGGGGCCAATGCACATGCATATAGTTTTAGTCTTGTTTGAACCAATGCATTATTTTGACATGATAGTAGCATCATCACCAGACACATTATGTTTAAATTTATCTTTATCTCCAGCTTAATTGAATATTATTGGATTATAGGTGGCCTAGCAGACATTGAGAGAGAGAGAGAGAGAGAGAGAGAGAGCTAAAAAATGAACTTGGTTCTTTTGACACCGACAAATAATTCTCCATTTCTTTATTGGAAAGATGGGAGAACAACTAATTTCTTTTTTTTGACAATTTGGGGAAAGGGGAAAGGGGAAGGGGAACCTACCTACTCAACCCCAACTGAAAGCCAGAATGGGAAGAGCACCTAAACTACACCCCACAAACCCACTCCAAAAGTCATGATAACTTTTAGAGGGGCGTAGGAGCTTAATTACTACAACCTTAACAACTAATTTCTTGATTAAAAAAAAAAATACAATGGACACTAAGTTCAGCACCAATTTGAGGTGACAGCCCAAGAATCCCAAAGAAATCATAATGATTTGATAGCTAAAGCAAAACGGACCGCTCATAACATAAGCAAGTGGTGTGTGCACATTTAATGAAGAAGCAGTTGACTATAAATGGGTTTCCAAGTAAGCAAAATTGGTAATCATTAGGCATGGAACAAGACAGATTGCATCTCCTACATGGCCAAAATTGTGGATCATATCTTTTAATTAGCCAGCATTAAGGTTCCAACTTTGATCATGGGGCCTGTATTTAGGGTATATGTTAATGTAACTATACCATCTTATGTCAATTAGATCTAATCTCAGATGATAAAACGTAACCAAATTTGAGATTTTTGAAGTAACTGGTAAATTGATTTTTAAATTAATTTATTAGCTCATTAACATGTGATTTGTTCATTTAATGTCACATTAGTAGGCAAATGACAACTACTGAAATTGAGTGCCGTGCCAAAGGGGAAAAATAAAAGAAAAATCTCATAATCCAAAAGGTTCTCAGAAAATGCAAGGTGTCGGTCCACATTGAATGATGGATGGTTGTTGCCACCAATAATTGTAAACACTTAACCCACACTTTGCATTTTGGTGCACAAACATGGTGATAGTGTCCACAAGGACAGAAAACACATAACCAGAAGGATAGTGATAGTGTTTGTTGGGCTTCACAAGATCTCAACATCTTGCTTTCTATCATATTGCAATCTTGACGGTGTTAGGTTTAGGAAATCAGGGAGGTGAATGGGAGTCAACAGTAATGATATTCATTATTAATGTTTGAAAAGCAATGACACTATCCTTCAATCAAAATAAAAGTAATTAATTGAGGGTCTTTATGATTTTCACAAAATACTATTCTGTCAAATTCATTAAACCTTTTGAGGGAAAAAATATCCATTCTATTACTAAACTAAACATGTTTAGAGGAATTGTCAAAACACATATTCATAGTAGAGTTAATAATATTCATAGTGATACTGATTGAGAAATTTGAACCAAATGACTTCTCAATATTTAAAAAATAGCAATGGACGTAAATTATGAATTTTGCAGGAAGGCATATAAGATCTCATACTTTTGCTTTCAATGTACCTAGAACATGCATGCATGAATGTATACCACTGGCAAAGATTGTTTATTGTCAACTTCATCAATCAACATCATCAATCTCGACCTATGATAAATAATATGATGGTGGCAGCACTACCAACAGGTTCTATCCATGAAACAAGCTGGGAGTTTCTTGTGGGGACGACAATTGGTATCTTTTCAATATTTTATGGCATTCAAACTTGAAACTGGTACCAGCCATTTTGTTGTTAATTAATTGAGAGTATCAATTGAGGCAGAAGAATTGGAATTCAAACTCAATGCTTAAATACTAACATGGCACTCTTTCAGACCAAAAATCTTATTAGTGGAGTCGTGGATTCGGTCTAGTTAACACTCCAAACTTTATATTGTTCCAAATTCTCTTTCCTAGACTTTTTTTTTTTCCTTTTCTTTTCAAGCAAATGAATGGTTGAACTAGTAAACAAAGTGAATTGGAAAGTAGAACAAATTGCTTAGCGGTTAGGAAAATTGCTTCTCCAAATCATTTTTGAATTAGTAACACAAAAACCCTGAGGGTTATAAATCATAATTACCCTCAGTATTCATGTTTAGAACTCTAACTGGTAAAAGTACCATTAGGTGTTCAACCATGGTAAAAAGAAGGAAATAAATAACATTGTTTAATTTCTGTCATCTTCCTCCCCCCTCCCCCCCCCCCCCCCCCCCAAAACAAAAAAAAACACAAAAAACGCCACCCAAAAAAAAAAAAAGGTTTTGTCAAATTAGCCATTCGGGATTGTTTGCTTATATTTAATAAAGAAATAACAATAGAACATATTTGCTATACTTCCAGTTTTGTCATCTTTGGAGGCAGCTTTGGATTAGGGGAAGCGGTTGAAGAATTCAGTACAATTTAATCATCTGCATATCATAGTTAATTAATATCACTTCTGATTGCTTAATCCGTCTGATTCTCCAAGAATACTTGCAATTGGAGCCATGGATTTTAGTTTCGTGACATTATCTGTTAAAAACGGATTAGTTACTTATTTAACAATCAAATAGTATCTGGATTCGGAGTTTATTCCTCTTACTATACCTTATTTATACAGCTGAAATTTGTGATTTAATCTGCCTTGAATTGCATTTCAAGTGACATAATTTTTTATATGAAAAACATGTATAATATATGATGATAAGAAATTCTTTCCATTTTGGGTATGATTACAGTAATTACATAGTACTTAACTCAGTACATTGCAAAATATTATAATACTAATGAATGAAAGGGGCATTTGTTTCTTGCCACAGAGTACTATTATAAGCACTATATTCTTGATCCTCAAAGGAAATTCCATGGAAATTCTGAAAATAATAAAAATCTTTCTCACTTCCAAAGTCTGTTACACCATTCATGTCATCTCCACAGGGATCCATATACCAACTGGCCATACCATCACTTGGTGAGGAAGGCACCATGTCCATCTCCATCTCCATATCCGCCCAATTGAAACCTAAACCATGATCAGGTCTAGGATTATCATGGCCATCAAAATGTACGAGATTATTGTCAGACAGATCACTTGTCCAATTATTGTCTCCAGATGATGATTTCTGATCATAGTCGATGCTGCGCTGATCAATTTCAGCTTCTAGTGATCTAATCACACTTGATAATTTTTCATCGTCGCAATCTTCAACTTGTGTATCATCAAGAAACGACATAAGAAGGGCATCATCTACATGAGGGAGCTCAACATTTTTGAACTCATCATGGCTGTTGATGCATTCCATTGTGCAATTTGAGCAAGAAAAATAGAACCCTTTTTTCCTAGAACCGAAATGATACGAATGTTACAAAGAAAAAGGTTGAAGACGATGCAAAATCAACAACAGCATGGCTTTAAATAGGTGAACCTCAAGTCCTAGGCAAATGAAAAAAGAATTAAGTAAATGGAAAACTAGTGTCACATTCCACAACCAAAAGATTAGACTAAGAACATGGAGGCAGGTCGTGTGGTACATCCTCACGTGGTCACCCTCTGATTATCAACTCACTAATGAAGTAATTAAATCTTCAGAAGCAACAATCAATTCTTTAATGCCTCCTCAAAAGGTCGGTCAGTGGTCGAATATTTGAAATTAAGTACATAAACACAATGCTTAAAGTCAATGTTTATTATAGAACAAAGGAAATCGCGTTGTAAGAAAAACTAAACAAACTTGTATATTTGGTGTACCGACTAAACAATTATCATGGCCCCATTGTCACGAAAACACACTAACAAGAAATGAAATGAACCAACCAATCATGTGACCTTGGACAGAAATCAAAAGGACTACCACCATGGATGGTAAAGAAATGCAGATAAATGTCTTTGTCTACCAACAAATGCTTTTCAGGTGCCCATTATAGAATGTACAAATCCGAGAATGTGACTAAGAGATGGAGAGTACAGCAAAGCAGACAATATCTTGAAGATTATGTTAGATCGAATCGAATACCAATAAAGTTACGTGGGAGAAGAACTTATCCTCATCTGCAGCAACTAAATTATACACGTAGGCAAATATATAATATTATAGGGTCCCTCAGTATTGATGTTTAATAGCTCGATCTGACAGCCTGTTGGGGAATCCAAGTTGGCATCATTCATTGTGATGTTTTTCTAATTAGAATGTTGTAGCCTTGTAGGATCAAATAGTTTTCGATTAAAGCATATAAATTTAATTTTCAACAGACAAATCCCATTACTAGCTAAATTTAAATTTTTAAGGATAGACCAAGAAACTTTTAAATGAGGATGATATGAATACACACAAGAATCTATTAACTTATGAATGATGTAGACATGTACTAATGAGATTTAGATTTTATTAGTATAGCAATTAACAAAAGATTTGTTCTTCGAAAACACAAAGGATATAAGTATGAGAATACAAGATGGATGTTATTGGGAAAAATAAGAAATAAAAGAGATGGATTTCGATATCATGGATTTGATCATACGTAATTGATAGGTTTTATTGGAGACTGTTAATTTGCCATAACTAATTGCTTGATTAGAATTCTGGGCAATTCACCATCTGTCATGCAGCTTCGACAGCCAAATTTTTGGCACGAAAAGATGCTTAAAATTTTGGATCAAGAAAAGCAAGGTGGTCCCTCATGAGATAATGCATGGAGAACTTAATCGGTAAGATTTTGTCATCTCCATTGTTGACCACTCAACACAAGATTTGGTGCACATGTTGCCACCAAAAATTGTTGGGTGGAGTTCGATCACATCTTCCTTTTCTGTTGCTCGACATAATTGATGGTGAAAGCACCAAAAATCCATGCGAGCTGATCAGTCATTGCACAAATTCTCGTGGCACCACTCAACTTGCCATACCTAAAAGGTGTTTGTTTACATCAATGAATATAAGATCTGATGCATTGTGGTAAAATTTACAATGCATTATCACACTTTTACTAATCCATCAATTAAACACTTATACGAAACCAAAATTCGTGCATCTATAGTTGACCGAAGATACTTGCGTAAACCTTTCGTGGTTGCCATTTTCGTGATATGAACTTTGGATGAGACGAGACTTCAATTATCTGAAGGAAGGTTTTATACATTTGCAAGGAAGTCTAACATCATTAATTTACTCGTCTAGTAGTGTGTCACTAATTAATTGGTCTGTGCTTCCATTCTCTCTCTCTCTCTCTCTCTCTCACCACTCTTGGTGTATAAGTGGCACTGACGAATAAAATTTAGCATTCAATTTTTTCTTGTACATACAATCTTTTCTTTTCTTTTCTTTTTTTCCCTTTTCATAAGTATGGATATTTTGAGTTAAAAATACGTTTACAGTTAAACCTTTGCTTGTCAAGAAAGAATAGTTGCATAATACTAGTATTTATTGAGGAACGTATTAGACAGCCAGTACCGTAAAATAGTAGCATATCAACCATAAAATAACCCCTTGAAGACACACCAAAAAAAAAAAAAAAAAAAAGCTAGAAAAAAGTTATTGTACTTTATCTTCATTCTCTAAATTTTACACTGCTCTGTACTTGTTTTGCAGTTTCATTTGTCTTTCCTTTATTAGAAAATGCTATTGTGATATTGCACTATTAAAAAAAAAAAGAATTGTAAAATTTCTCAATTTTTTTTTGTTGAGTTTCTTTATTTACACTTAAACTTACGATCTTTTTTTTCTCATACAAATAAGTAACGCTATGTCACTGTAACATTGTCCTTCCTCTGTAGGCAGGCAAGTGGATCATTCTGGGGAAATGATCATCTTTTTTTTTTTTTTTGGTGAAGCCAGGGAAATTATGGGAATCTGATACGACAAGAAATAAAAACTTATGAAGAGGTCAATGATTGAGTAATTTAGAGGAATCTATGGCTCCATTTGTTTGGTTTTACTTTGGAAACATGTTTTTTAAAAATTTTATATACATTTTCGTGCTACCTTTTTATCTCATAAACACATTTATTGAGAAAAATCTTTAAAACTGTTGCACTAATATTTTTTTAAAAAAATACCTAAAAAACAACATCCAAACGAAGCCTGTCTCTAAAGGTCTAGCCAAGAATCAACTATCAATTTTTTTTTAAAAAAAAAAAACCTAAAAAACAACATCCAAACAAAGCTTGTCTCTAAAGGTCTAGCCAAGAATCAACTATCAAAAAAATTTTTTTTTATAAACCTACACTATTACATGGGGTCTAGCCAAGAATCAACTATCAATTTTTTATTTTTTTTTATAAACCTGCACTATTACATGGGGAAGGAGAATTTTGGCGTTAGTGGGACTTGAACCCTGACCTCTGGAATGAAGTCATAGAGTTTTAACTGCTCGACCCTCTATTCGTTCCCATCAATTATGAATTGGTTTAGCAATAAGCAACAACTTAAATGCTTGTTTGTGGCATGCAACGGGAGGACCCTAGGCTTAGGTTTTGAGGCCTAATTAGGAATTCATAGTTATCTGGCTTTTATGTCAACCGGTATAGTTGGGTTTTGAAAACAAATTTAGGATGAATGAGTTACTTAAATATTTTTGGGCCCAATCAGTTAGCACAGTAGTTTTTCTATTGGCCCAATAATACAGCTAAATTGATGCTGTATATTATTTAAATTTTACCATCACTTGGGCTGAATTTCCCGAAGAAGTATGATGTCAAATGAATTTACAGACCCCATATTGGGGGCCCAGTAATACCAACTAAATTGACGGTGTATACTATTTGAAGCATTCCATCACCTGGGGCTGAATTTCTTAAAGCATAAAGTCCAATGGTATATAGACCGTATTGGCCCAATCAGCATGATTCGGTACTTTTGGGTTGGGCTTCTGTTTGTTGCCACTCTTAAGCAGAATATTGATTCTGCGCCATTAATTTCTATCAGAAAAGAAAACTCTCAGATCTCAATTCATCATCTTCTTCAAAATTATTTCACTAGGAACTATGATCATAAGCATTAAAAGTCACATTTCTTATCCTCGTCTATCTTTTGTCTATTTCCTACATTGGCATATTCTTCACAAATTCTGATAATGTTTCAACCACGTGTCACCTTTTGCACCTCTTAAACAAACACACGATTAATACAAAATCCCAAAATCTACTTCTTCTAAAAGCATCTATGGATGTTGTCTATTGTCAGCTTCTGTCCGAAAGTCTAGTACTACTACGATTATAAAGTTTGTTCACTACCCCATTATTATTTGCCTAAACCAGTTAAGGAGGCATGGCTGGTTTTCTTGATCTTTTTAAACTGTCATTTATATGGAGTTTGCTCTCAAATGGATCAGATTTGAACATATGGGAAGGAAATTCAAGTGGCCATGTTGCTGTATTTCCTCCTACATGCAATCGGATAGAGTGTCCAAGCTTTGATGTGATTCATTCAGGAAATGGGTTCGAAATTCGAAGGTATAATTCATCAGTTTGGATGTCAACCTCTCCCATTGATGATATTTCGTTTGTGGAGGCCACTCGAACCGGTTTCTTGCAGTAAGTTTTCTATATATCACTACCATCTTCTTATCTTCAATACTTATCTTCAATAGTTACAGTTTCGTCTGATTAAGTTACTGGATTTTCTCAGCAATTTGAGAAATTTATATAGATTATTACAGTTTCGTCTGATTAAGTTACTGGATTTTCTCAGTAATTTGAGAAATTTATATTCATTATAATGTGTAATTAGTAAAAGATTGTCTGGTACGTGTCCTTTTGTGTATGACAGTTATGCTATTTACTTCTAATAAAAGATGGTTCTGTACCTGAGAACAGTAACTGTTAGAGATACTAGATATGTGTCTTTCTGATCATCTGATGTAAAAACATATATATCCAAGCATGATTTTAATTTGGAGATATATATTGGTGTTACGAAACACTTGAGATTAAAGATAACTTAGAAGGAAAGACCTGTTTAACTTTAACAAGATATGGTACTAGTAACTGTATAGAGAGGGAAGTTGTTTCCTATAACTGTTACTCTAATTAAGTAGAACTACTAGTTGACGACTGCTTAGTCTGATTCAGTTTAGTTACTCTAATAAGTCTTTCTCATTGTTCTTACAAGTTTTAAGGCTTTGTCTTATTCAGTTCTGTTATATTAGATAATATAGCCTTAGAGTGATTTCAAGCTCCAATCAGAAGAACTGAGATTTATTGCAATCACCAAAAATTATTTTAATGATATTCTATTGTTCAAACATCAAAGAACTAGAGTTTTAGTTTGAAAACCTGAAAGGAAAAGGGAAAAATAACCTGTATTGAGTTTCAGAATGTAAAGTTAGCAAAATGGAACTTTTGGCCTTTAGTTTATAGTTAAGTAGAGGTTGAAGGACAATTAATGATTAAACAAGTCCAAAGGTTTCCCTAAGCAGTTAGTTGTTACTTCTTGGTACTAACAGCTCTAGCAGTTTTTGTCACGCCCGGGGCCCGTCGGCCCAACGTGCAACCAGAGTCTGAGCAGCCAAGTCCAACTTTTGGGCTCCGTTCTCGCTAGCCCAAAATAGATATCCCAAGTTGGATTTGAGTGCTTAGACTCAATTTATACATTGATCCATGTTACTTCACTTTTTCGATATGGGACGGGGTATCACATTTACGTAATCCAGTCCAATACCATAGGCCCAGTCTTAACCCGTGCAAAGACCACACGAGATTCGCTCTGATACCATTCTGTCACGCCCTGGGTCGGGCCTAACGCGCGACCAGAGTCTGAGCAGCCAAATCCAACTTTTGGGCTCCGTCCTTGCTAGCCCAAAATGGATATCCCAAATTGGACTTGAGTGCTTAGACTCAACTTATACATTGGTCCATGTTACTTCACTTTTTCGATGTGGGACGGGTTATCACAGTTTTGCTAATTGAGGTATATAACCAGTCATATAAGACTTCATGGTTCATCTGGTAACTGCCTCTTCCCCTGCCAGTTTTGTTTTGTGGAACAAGACAAGGGATCTAAACTTTATGCCTGATACTTCGTAAGTAATCAATGTGGTTTAATTAGATCCAAAGTGAAGAACCTTACCGGGGCTGGACATGATGGGGCTCTCTTGAAGGGGAGGGGTTCTCTGGTGTGGTCCATGGGAATTAGCATTGCCTAAAACTATAGGATTTATGATGCTCATTCAGGTTAAGTGGGAAGGGATTTTTGGTCGCTAAAACATTAATTTGATTGTCCCGATTTATCCTTTTATCTGAAAGGTTACAGATTTTTTATGTTTACGATCCTCTCCCATGCTTTCAGTAGATATTCCCTATCAAGAATCGGATTGTCAAATGCAAATTCATTCATTGTAAACCTTCTTTCCTTCCAAACTTGCAGGCTATTTAACTACATTCAAGGCAAGAATGAATATCACCAGCAAATAGAAATGACAGCTCCAGTCATTTCAGAAGTCAAACCAAGTGATGGACCATTCTGTGCATCATCTTTTACTGTGAGCTTCTTTGTTCCAAAGGAGAACCAGGCAAACACGCCACCTGCTAAGGGCCTTCATGTACAAAGATGGGGAAAAACTTATGTAGCAGTAAGGCAGTTCAGTGGATTTGTGACTGATGAAGATGTCGGAAAGGAAGCAGCATCCTTATATGACAGTGTTGCTGGAACCATTTGCTCAGATGCCATTGACAAAGCCCATGCAGGAGAGAATGCAACTATGTACACCATTGCGCAATACAATTCTCCTTTCGAGTTTGAGAACAGATTAAACGAGGTTTGGCTGACATTTTACATGAATGAAGACAACATTTAAGAAATCAAAATTTTGTGCTGTTTTGATCCTAGAGACCTAACTAGAGAATGGCTGCACAGTTTGTATAACAATGGTGATCACTTGCTGATCATCTGTTTAACTCTTGTGTAGGCTTGTATGACCAGTGACGTATTTCAAATAAAGCAATAATCAGCTGCTACTTTACTCTGTGTAGGACATACAACTAGGCCATGTTTATCCTATTTTTCCGCTGAAATTGAGTTGCCAATAAACCATACAGTATATGCAATGGACACGCAGCATATATTTGAATGGCAAATATTGTTTTGTTGCAGATAAATCAAGCCTAGTGATTGGTTACATATTAGTTTCTCTTGAAGCTAATATTTCATAGCTATGAACACAAAATCAAAACACAAAACATCACATTGACATGAAAGAAACACATGAGATTGCACAGCTAATTTACTGCAAAGTTGTGCAAAATTTATCTTGGATAAGTAGCCTTTAAATAACCAGTATCACAAAATTTGCGAGTGATTAACTTCTGAGTAGAATTAGCAATTCGAACTTGTTCTCATCAGGGGCATCAACTAGACCGTTATATAATTTGCAAGTGCCATTGAGCAGTGTTTTAGCAACAGCATTATTATTGTCCTTTTTTTTGTGAAGTGTGAACATGAGATTTGACAGAACAGTATACTTTCTGCATCCTGCCTCCCACGCTAGCTTGTTTTATCTCAACAGCCCGCCTCCCTGTCTGCATCATGTTACTCCTCTATCTAGTTAGAGATGGCTTTCGTCGGTCTGGGCCATCTAATTTGACTCAAGAACACGATAATTTTCTTTAGAGCACGAATATCTGATGCAGAATCCATATACAAGTTGCATCAGGAAGAACAAAGAATACTTCCATGGTGTGCCACCTATTATGGACAAAAATTGAAAGACTTGTGTCAGTTACTTTTCAATCAATGATACAAAATAAAATTGGAGCCTTTAAGCATGTGCAAGTAGCCGCAAAACTAGTATGGCAGCCAAATATAATATCTGGAATATGAGAAGAATTTTTTATCTTGTCCCATCCCTTTTGGAACATGAGAAAAAAATTTTATCTCGTCCCATCCCTTGCTTCCTAATGAATATTGTGAAATACGATAGAAGATTCCATTATCCTATTATCTATACCTATAAGAGACCTCAAATTTTGTAATATAGAAATGTAGTATGAGCAATTTTCACAACTATGATATAATCACGTGTGGACACACGGGGGGTGGCTGGGGCTATCTACCTCCAAGATACTAGATTTCATAATACTTACTCACAAGATTTATAAATATTTAATCTAAACTCTACTAAAATTTATATTTCGTTGCTGTAAAATTTTTTGACAAACATATGTTAGCCCATCTAATCTACATTTACAACAAATTTTATCTACCAAATCACAAGTTCTGCACTGGGAACAATGATTATGTGCATGTCATTTACGCCCTAGTCTTTCTTTTCGTAAGATATTGCTACTGGTAAATTGTTTTTTGAAGTTGTAGAAACTCCAATATTTTGTTTCAGAACTACTCAAAATTATCCGATGTTTTGTGCAGCAGGGAGGAAATGATAATTTGACCGACATACTTGCATAGACAGCAACAGATAATTCGATGATAACTTGATATGAGAATGGGGAAAATTCTAACCTAGTATTGTACTATACCGTGTTTGGTTCATCTTTAATTGATTGGCTCAGATTGTAAAATTTTCAAAAAGCAATTGGAATGTTCTTTGCCCGGTACGTTCGGTTGGCAATGTGTATACGATAGTATTCCGGTGCTCGCCAGACTCCTACTCGTCACATTCCAAGTATCGGTGGGGCTGCTCTGCTTGGGTTGCTGGGATTAGTGGGGTGATTTTGAATATCCTCCAGTTCAAAAAAAAAAAAAAAATAGAATGTTCTTTCTTTGAAAAATAAGCAACAGGAGGCATCAACGCTTTTCCTTTGACCGAGTTGCTCTTTGCCCCTTTCATGCAAAAATTAAGGCTCCGTGTGAATAGTTATTTTTTAGAATATTTTTTAAGAAATATTTTGTTTGTTTATTAGTTTTTTTTAAAAATGTATTTTTTAAAAATTTTAAATATGTTTTTTAATCACCTTTTTATTTCACGTACACATTTATCAAGAAGAATCTTTAAAACTGTTACAGTAATTATTTTGAAAAAAAATACCTCAAAAAACAACCATTCAGACGCAAGTTGTAGCAACTTCAATTATTTTTTTCAATAAATGTGTTTATGAGATAAAAAGTTGATTAGAAAATGTATTTGAAGTTTTTAAAGAAATTTGTTTTTGAAAAACACAAACAAACAAATACAAAAATTCTTGAATCTCTGGGCATCTAGCTCAACTAGTTAGATTTTTGGCCTTTTTTTTGGGAAAAGGTGAATTCATGTTGGTAAGATTTGAATTCTTGATTTTTGGAGTGAAATTTTGGAGCTCTAACTGCTCTACTCAACTCTCTATTCATTCTCGACTTTTAGCCTTTATTTTCTACCAATTTTAGGCTTTTTTTTTTTTTTTTGCTTCAATAAATGTTCTTTCATTGGATCCTAAGTGCTTAAACCAGAAACCAAAATGAAAACGATAGTTAGGCCTTCTGTCCTAAGAAACGAATGGATGTAAAATCAGAACCACAAATCCTTCTAGATTCCTATCTAAATGGAGGACACGGTTTCCACTTTGACAAGGAAGCTGAGGACGTCATTAATGAAGGAATCGAATTTGTTCACTGTTTCATTGCACTTTTCTCTTTTCTAGTAAGGCTATAACTGCTATGTTCACAGTTTTGTCGTTAGGATTTTTGACTTCTTGCTATCCAAACATTAAAATGGGAAGACAAAAATTTCCATTGCTTTAACTTATTAGCATCTAATTGGCAGTTTGGCACCGCTTAACTGCTCCTAACTCCTACGAAAAGCTGGGCCTTGTCGGTTATGATGTAAATGAGTTGAGTTTGTAATCAAATGATTTACACAAGAATATGTAATAATTTTACAACACTTACTATAGAATTTTTATATTTCAAGGAAAAAAGTATTAACTAAATAATTTTTTTAAAAAAATTTCATTACAATACTTACTATATTATTTATACCACTTACTATACAAAAAAAAAATCTATTTTAAATTCGAGATCGTGTCTCACAAAAAATAGAAAAACCTACCATAAGATTCTGATGTATCTACAACAAAATTTTCCCTGTAAAAATTACAGCAATTAAATTACTTTCCATGATTTAGTGAAAAGCAAACTTGATTGGGTTGGACACCACAAAAACTTTAAAGTCTAAGTTACAGGGTTTAAAATCCTGCCTTGCCTATTGACAAAAAAAAAAAAAAAAAAGTGAAAAGCAAAGCCCTCAACCCACTACTTGTCCTTTTGTAATCCACAAATTCGTTCTCCTATACAACTACATCACGAAGGAACGTTCTATTTTGTGTTTTTTTTTTTTTTTTGGTTATTTCAAGATTTAGTACTTGTATTGTATCCAGTATGTGTCACTTTATTCTTCATTACTCCTACCCGAAGGAAAACAATCTACCAAAATTTTTGCGCGTTTACATAATGCATTTGTCACGAATTCAGCTATATTTTTTCTTTTTTGGCCCATCTAAAATTGAACAAACAGCACATTTCAATAAATGGAAACTTTATTGTGAAATCCTTCCCCCCCCCCCCCCCCCTCTCAAAAAGCCTTTTATACAGAATTAAGCAGATTTCACCATACCTAAGCATTTTTGTTTTGACTAATTAATCTTTCTTTTTTCTTTTATGAAGACGTAAAAATCGAAAGGGAAAAAAAATTTTATTGCATGAACTTCCTGGCAATTAAAAATTTGCTACATAAAAATAAATTCGACGTCTTCTTTGACTCTTCCTAAGCCAAATGGTATCAGCAAATCGCACTCCTACTCGGACATCATTTACCTTTGTTTCTCAATCCTTGTTCTCTTTTAGTAACTTCTTCACGTGCCACCTTGATCCTTTCGTCCTAGACTTGATATCTAGATACAACTCTTTCCTGGGAAAAAGAAAATACCATCCACGTCCAAATGTCTGCATCTGTTTGCCGGGCTCAAAGATTCGTTTCCATCAGCACTGACCCAATACAATAATTTTCTTTTCGACCATCCTAAAATCAGCATACTTTTCATAAAAAGAGAATTCAAAATCGTGAGATGGTTCTCCCTCAAAAAGTATTTTATACATTACAAATAAAAAGAAAAAGTAATGTGATTGTACATTTTCCCACCATTTGGTTTTCTTCAATTTGCCAATCTGATGGAAACAAATTGTTCTTAAATTTTTCTTTTTTATATTACTGTTCATTTCCAAGTATATTTTCTATCATCAAATAGCCAAAACATTTTACAAAAATTCTGCAGCTTGAAAGAAATGCTTAATGGAGGATTATCGTTTCCAAGAAAAATAGCGTGGTGCCGCCAAATCATCTAAGTCTGAACACACACACACACACACACATTTTATCAAAAGAGAATCAAAATTTTTGAAAAAACTTACCATTTTCTTTATATAGCATCATCACAACATTTTCCTCGATAAACGTATTTAAAATTGACCAACACATATCTAAGGAATACACTGCGAAAACAAGCAAATTTCTGGAAGACATGCATCAGAATAAAAAAGCAACAAGAAACCTCCTGAAAGTCCATGGTTTTAAGGTAGAAAATAGGTGTCTCGTTGACGTAAATTTTCATTGTCCCAACTCTCAACCCCCTCAGAGCCTAAATCCACTATAAAAGGAATGCATGGCATTTAGAAATCACACAGTCAGATTTGAATCAGAGCAATCTCACAGAGGACAGGGAGAAAAAAAAAAAAAGAGAGTGAGTTGAAGAGAAAACCATAAGAGATATGGAAACTAAAGGTGTCCCAGTAATTGATATGCAAGACCCTTCTGGTCTACCTGAGAAGCTAGTGACAGCATGTGATGAATGGGGTTGTTTTAGGATTCTGAACCATGGAATCCCATCGGAAGTCATGTCAGAGATGAAGGCTGTTTGCCGGTCTCTCTTGGATCTTCCACTCCAGATCAAGCAAGGAGATTCTCCTCCGGGACCTGGCCAGAGATACACTCCGCCAAACTTGGCGAGTCCATATTTTGAGGGCCTGAATATCTATGACATGGCCTCCCCGGGTAGTGTCGATGATTTTTGTGCACAAGTTAATGCGTCCCCTCATCAAAGGTGAAATTCTAACACCCCAAAAAAAAAAAAAAAAGGAAAAATGCAAAATGATAAATTATCTCAGAAACAATAATAATATTTTCGGTAACTTACCACATTAATGAGAAAATTATCGATTTTTTTTTTTCTGATGGAGTTAAGCTACATGCTTATAGCACTGTCTTATATGTGTAGAATTGCTCAAAAATTGGATTTTCTTGCAGGGAGACCATATTGAAGCACACTCAAGCTCTATTTGATCTTGCAAAAGATCTTGGCGGCAAGATACTTGAAGGCTTGGGTTTAGCAGGACTAGAGACATTCAAGGATTGGCCTTGCCAGTTCCAAATGAACAAGTACAATTATAGCCCAGAAAGTGTTGGGACAACTGGTGCTGTAATGCACTCAGACCCCGGGTTCCTTACCATATTACAGGATGATGAATTGGTTAATGGCCTAGAGGTTGTGAACAAGTTCACTGGGGAACTCGTCTCCGTGGACCCTATACCAGGCACCCTTGTTATCAATATTGGAGATGTTGGCATGGTAATTATCATGAGAAATTTATTTACTACCATCCTAATTACATTTCTTTTGACAATTCTACCTATATGTAACCATTACTATTGTATTAGAGGGCAATATTCACCGTTCAAATTAATTAAGTACGCAAAAGTGACAATTTTAGTGTATGGAAGATTGATGAAAAGCATGCATGCAGGTATGGAGCAATGGAAAATTTTGCAACGTGAAGCATAGAGTGCAATGCTATAAGCCAACCGTTCGTATCTCAATTGCACTGTTTGTCCTAGGACCAAGAGGTAGAAAAGTGGAAGCACCATTGGAGCTGGTGGATTCAGAGCATCCTCGTCTTTACAATCCATTTGATTTTGAAGAATATCGAAAGCTACGCATGTCCACCATGTCACCAACTGCTGGAGCTCTCGAGTTGTTCCGAGCCACCAATTGATACTTGCCAATTGGACGTGAATAAAGAGAGAATTAGGCAGATTCTGAGTGTTCATTTGTTCTTAGCTATCACTACTGATTACCACATCACTTCTTGTAATAGTTATCCTCCTTTGACATGGGGGGTTACTGATTGGTTTATATATTGTTGGATACATATATCAGTTTTACTCCTGAAATAAAATGTTTGTCATGTGAATTTATTTATTATTTATTTTGCAAGAAATGTCATGTGAATTATGGTCATGCGCGGAGCACACTTGCTACTAGAAATCGTATTAAGACAATGCTTAATTCGGACAAAATTTTGCTGAATAGTTTTGTTAACGAATGCTACAAAATGTGTGGAAGGTGATATGTTGGACCAAAAGAGACTAAAGTTGCTCATTGTGGTTGAAATTGCACTAGTTCCGAAATTGTAATCAAGGTAGTGAGGATTCTTATCTGTCATTATTCAAAACCAAGCGTCGGGCAACCTTAATTTTCTTATCTCAAAGCGTAAGAGATTTTCAAGACAGAAAGAGTGATTAGAATATTCTTTAAAAAAAAAAAAAAAGAGGAGTAATCAGCGTAACTGTGTGTCATACTTTGCAAAAAATAAATCTTTACTTTCTCATCTTAACTTCTCACACAGATTTATAAGGAACATCAGAATAGTAAATAACCATGAATTTTGAAATGAATACATATATGAAATCTTCAACTTTTTGGTTGAGTTGTCATCATCAATTTAATTTTCTAGTTTACAAAATTGACCATAAAACACACACACAACGGCACGGCGATAGCGCCTCACAAATGTCATTTTTCACAAGTTCATAGTCTATATTTAAATACCAAAAATTGATGAACGAAATTAAACCTGCAAGGCAAAAAATAGGCCTAAAAAATGACGTTGTTTCTCATAAAAAATGGTTACAACACGGTTTTGCATAGTTACACTATCACACTAGACAATTACACTATAATACCAGATAATTATACTGTGTTCAAGTTGCGAAAAATGAAAAGGGGGCAAATTGTGAGGCATGCATGGGGCCTCAAAAGTTGACCCCATGCCAGTTTGGACAAGTTAGAGAAGGTATGACTCATTAGTGAAGATATGTAATCGGTCAATTAAAACTTGTAACTATTTTTCACTTCAAAATGACATCGTTTTTTAGTTTTAAATTTGGCCATTCTAGTGTAATCTCAATCGTCCATTGTTAGTTTTTTTAATCTGGTACGTAAACTTGTTGGAAATGAAAATTGTGATGCCCATGGCCCACACACACATGCGTGCGCACAGATGTGTGTGTGTGTGTGAGAGAGGGAGAGAGAGAAATGGAGTACTAAATAAGTACAGAGAAAGAAATGGTGTACTAAATAAGTAGATCAATTTTTTCTTTTGTCAATGGGGGTCTTTTTCACCGCATCTAAAATTGTTCGCATTTTATTTAATCTCTAGCCTAAGACTATTCTATGAACTTTATGCTCTCCGTGGCACATTTATTTCATACAGATGTGATGTTTTCTTAAGTAGATAAGCTAATTAAGCATGAATTTTTTGCCTTATATTATCTGTATCTCTTAAGTCCTTTGACCTTTTTGTTTAAACAATCGTCATTAGATCAGTTGGTTGAATTACAAAATCGAAAGTGGAAATGATATTAAAACCTCCTTTTGCAAGAAACTAAATGGATTAAATTCTGAATTGCCAGAGCTTCTAGATATGGATTTCAGTGGACACGTTTGCCACGTTGACCATGAAACTCTGAGGGTTTAATTAATCGACAAGCACTAGAGAATCAACTTTATTAGCATTTTTTTTTTCTCTTCTAGAATACTTTGTTCCCAAGTGCCCATGCAATGATGTTTCCGATGAAGTCGAAATTAGTTAACGACACATAAATTTTTTTCAAATATTGATAATATTCATTAATAATTGATAAATTTTTTCAAAAAATTTATCATTTTTTTTTCTCGTCATCTAAGTACGCTTATTATATTAAATTCTTCAAGGCAGTGCTGAGGACAAAACTTTAAGAATGATTAATTGTGCAAGTTTCCGTAATGAGCTATTTTTACCATGCATGTCATCTGGGCAAAACTTAATAATGGGAATTTGGCAAGGGACTACAACGTCTCAATGAATGGTGTGTGCTGTATATTAAAAAGGGCTGGTTAAGGGTTGGGTTGGTAGGGGTGAACAAATTTGGTAAATACCGAATTACTGACCGAATTCGAATTGAATTCGGTAAATCGAATTCGATAATTCGGTAATTCGAAAAATCCAAAAAAAATCAAATCGAATTCGGTCAGTAGTTAAAAATAAAATTTTAATTCGGTAATATCGAATATATCGAATTCAATTCGGTATATATATACCGAATTTAGCATTAATTGGGTTTAGTAATTTGATAGTGGGTTAAATTACTTGGTCCTTGGGTTGAGCCATTATTTCCTCCTTAAGCCCATTATTTTTTTATTTTTAATTTCTTTTTTTTTTAATTTTTAATTTTTAATTTTTTTGAATTCGGTTACCGAATTAATATACCTATTTACAGAATTGAATTCGAAATCGAATTCGGTTTGGTATTAATTGAATTTGAAATCGAATTTAGTCGGTAAATTTGAAAAAAAAAATACCGAATTTACCAATTTTAAATTACCGAAATACCGACCGATTCTCAACTCTATGGTTGGTGGGAAAGACAATAGAATAGTAAGACTGGCATATATTTTTCTGGTTTTAAAGATGTATACTTTACCTTTGTGTGTGTGTGTGTGTGTGTGTGTGTGTGTGTGTGTGTGTGTGAGAGAGAGAGAGAGAGAGAGAGAGAGAGAGAGAGAGAGAGAGAGAGAGAGAGAGAGAGAGAGAGAGAGAGAGAGAGAGAGAGCAGTAGGGTGGTTATTTCATTACGAAAAATTCTTTTGAGCCCTTCTATACACCAAATAAAAATTGCCATATTGAAAAACAAAGTTGGCACCCCGATTAAGCCGTGACTCTTCCCGGTTATGCCCTAGTTTTTATGTGGTCAACAAATTCCGCCTCCTATGTCATTACCTTTCGTTCTACATTCTCTATCAGAAATTCATCATGCTAATTTCCTTTTTGTCCGTCTCAAAATAATCTTTAAATGGAAAATCTAACTTATAAAATATTTCCTCCAAGCAAAATACTTAAAACCAAGATAGCAACAGATAAAAAAAAAATTAAAGGCAACGATCACAGATATTCTACCTACTTGGTGAAATAATAAATTGCTAGAGTGATGAGAACGCAAATTTAACTTTTTTAAATCACTGTACATTCGCAATTTTCTTTTCAAGTCTTAAGAGTCAAACTAAGCATTCAACTTTCACAAGTGGGGAAGCACTGTTTTCCTCACATAAACAAAATTAAATATATCAATTCTGCAACTCGAAAAAGAGACATGCTAAATGGAAACATGTTCAAAATCGACCAGCGCCAACGTAACAGGAACAAGTTACGAGAAACAAAAGCAAGAAGTCACAAAGAGACAAGAAGCCCACCAGAATTCTGACGGCTTGAAACTGAACAGATCTCTGTTGATGTAACATAATGTCTGATGTCATTAATTATCTGAGGATCGAGATCTCTCAATGGTTATTAAATTATGGATAATGGGATGAGTGCTGTAAAAAGTTATAAATAGCATAATGACATTTCTTGAAATTCTTTTGCAATGCCATTTGCTTGAAATGTATATCTTCTATAGTAAATAGCAAAATATTTTTTACATTTTTTACGTAGATCATCAACCAAATATTGTAAAGGAATCTCAACTATTTCTGTGACAACTAGGCTCCACCACCCATTATCCGGTGACCCCTTAACAACCTAAAACCACTGTACAATCCAAGACCCTAATAACCCAAAACCTCTATAAAAGGAATACATGGCATTGAGAAATCACACATTGAGTTAACTCAAGCTTCGTTTCCTGAAGGAGATAACTCAGAGAGATCAAGAAAACCCCATAAGAGATATGGAAACTAAGGGTGTCCCAGACATTGATATGCAAGACCCTTCTGGTCTAGCAAAGAAACTAGTGAAAGCATGTGAAGAATGGGGTTGCTTTAGGCTAGTTAACCACGGAATCCCATTGGAACTCATGTCAGATATGAAGGTTGTTTGCAGATCTCTCCTGGATCTTCCATTGGAAATCAAGCAAGGAAATTGTATTCCGGGACCTGGCCAAAGATACACACCTCCAAATCAGGCCAGTCCATATTTTGAGGGCATGAACATTCAGGACGTGACTTCCTTAGGGGCTGTCGATGATTTCTTAAGTCAAGTTGATGCCTCTCCTCATCAAAGGTGAAGTTCTAGCCAGTCACTTTAAAAAAAAATGCTTCAAAAAGCTTAGCTAGTCCTTTAAGTGGCAAAAAATAATAAAAGTCAAATAAATAAAGAACTAAGATGTTATTATAAGTTAATTTTGCTGAAAATTTGCATATTGTATTTCTATACAGGGAAATTATATTGAAGTATTCTCAGGCCCTTTACGATCTAGCAAAAGAACTTGGTGATAAGATAATGGAAGAGTTGGGTATGGCTGGAGTGGACATATTCAAGGATTGGCCTTGCCAGCTCCAAATGAACAAGTATAATTATGGCCAAGAAACTGTGGGATCAACTGGTGCTGTAATGCATTCCGATCCTGGATTCCTTACCATATTACAAGATGATGAATTGGTGAATGGTCTGGAGGTTGTGAACAAGTTCACTGGGGAATTGGTTCCACTGGACCCCGTACCAGGCACCCTTGTTGTCAATATAGGAGATTTGCCATGGTCAGCATGCAATTACTAATGTTCTTTCTAGTAACCATCTTATAATTCTTTTGCAATTACAAATATTCTTTCTAGTAACCATCTTAGAATTCTTTTGCTAATATTTGGCAAATTACCATCTTTAAAACTCTTTTTAGGCCAGACAAATTTTTTTTAGGTACAGGAAAATACTGCGGTGACCACTCGGTCCTTAAAAAATAATAAATCTTTTTAAGGAAATGATAAGTTATACGTACGTATCAAGAAAATTCAAATGTGTTGAGTCAAGCAAAGTGTGTATAGTTTGCATTGGTAAATTTATAATACACACTATGCAAGTAACCTGGGCAACCTTCTTCTATCCATGTTTTATCCCTTTTCATTTTTCTAGTTTTATTCATGCATGGCATGCATGCAGGTTTGGACCAATGGAAGATTTTGCAACGTGAAGCACAGAGTACAATGCTACCAACCAACCATTCGTATCTCAATTGCACTGTTTGTTTTAGGACCCAAGGATGAAAAAGTGGAAGCACCATCAGAGATGGTGGATTCGGACCATCCTCGTCTCTACAATCCCTTTGATTTTGAAGAATATAGGAAGCTACGTTTTTTCACCAAGTCACCAACCGGTGGAGCTCTTCAGTTGTTCCGTGCCGGGGCCGCCAACTAATACATATTACATCCGAAAATTTGAGAGAGATGTGTGGACAATATATGAGGGGCTAATTATTATTTAATAATTTTGGTGATATTATTATCATCATTGTTCACCATATATGATGTTGTAATCCTTTGTTTTTGGAGTGGAATTGTTTGGCTTATTTGTAATACTAATTATATATGAACACCTTTTCTTGAAGTAAATTAATATGTACCGTTTGAATTTTGGCTATGGAAGAATGAAAAACATCTATATCAATAAAATGGTTAATCTATCACAAGATTGTGGTGAAAATTTCGCTAATTAATGCTCCAAGAATTTACAACTGAGTCCACCATTTATTACGTACTTTCTCCATCTGAGTGTTTTCCGTTAAAATTTATTTGGTATCAAGAATTAGGAAGGCATCATCATTGTGAATCTACATATATATTCAGTTTTTATATATGGTCAAGAACGGAAACTAGGAAGAAGCCAAACAAATGCCCACAGCCATAGTTTTGGTGATGAAGTTCAAGTGACATCCTATGATACGTATGAATTTCACTGGTTTCTTTCCAATTCTCTTGATTCAGATGAAAAGATCAGTGAAAAAGTTGGTTCAAAGGGATTTGGTGCCTATCAAGTGTCATTGTCCTCAATTTCACGGCCATGATTCAATGTAAGGGAATGAATGGTTGAGATGTGTCATTTTGACAAGTTTTTGGAGGAAAAAAAACAAAAAACGAGGTGTGTTTGAATAAAAAGGGAGTTACACAATAATTCTGAACAGTTACACAAAAATGCAATGCAATTACATAACTCTAACTTAAGAAAAATGACAAAACTCTAAACTTGAGAGCCCCGAGCCGAGTTCAAAGTGTTAAAATCATTTAGTCTTGGTTTGAACTTTCCCTGATGGTCAAAATGTGCCCAAAAAGAAAGTGAATTTCCAATAGCTATTTCTGGCCTCATTTAATTGTATGCTTACTTACTAACGCTCTACTGCTTATTTAACCATGTTGACACAACGTTACTATCACTCGCGTTTCAAATTTGGGCTTTTTCAGTAGTTGAATTATGATGTTTATTAATAGATATCACTGCTTCAAACAAAGGAAAAATGAGAATTTGCCACATATACAACATTATTCAAATTATGTTACCCATACACAAGAAAATTTGGTGATCCTATTGACATTGTAACATAAATTGTTGAAGAAACAGCTGATGTTTCAGTTAACCTAGATAAATCATCAAAACCGAAGCTCCTCAATCTTGACAAAATCCTGTTGCAAAAGAAAATCTTACAATCAGCATGTCAGAACTAATAACTAATATGAAAGACGTACTAGTTTTACCCATGTTTGAAGCTGACATGCATACATTCATTTGGTTGCCGTAATTTCTTTTTCCTTTACATATTTTGGTTAAAATGTCTAATAAATTGAAGTGAAAGATGAAATTGGAACCTGTGATACTTCTTTCTGTTTGAATAGTTATTTTTTGAGGTGTTTTTTTAAAAAATATTACTATAGTATTTTTGGAGATTCTTCTAGATAAATGTGCTTCTAAGTTAAGAAGTTGATAAAAAACATATTAGAAGTTTTTAAAAAACACATATTTCCAAAAAATAGAACCAAATAAACAGATTATTTCTATAAATTAAAATTCAAAAACAGATATTATTGTTGGTTTGACAAAGCTAGTGAGTGTTTAGTGGAAAGAAAGAAAAAATGTGGCTTTTCATATTTTCAAAGGTGGAGCATTAAGAAAAGGAAGTATTTAATGTAATCGTTCCTTAAATCAACATGCATTGTCAAAAATGTAAATAAGTGATTAGGTCATGGGCTTCGACTCTTAATGTAGAGTGACACATAAACGTTACACACCTAGCATAATGTATATTAGTTGGGTTTTTTTTTTTTTTTTTTTGGTAAATTCTCTACGTCATTGCTTAAACAAATAAAAAAAACAAACGATTCCCATGCCACCAAGTAATAAGAAACGTCCATGAATTTCCTCTGGGATATGAATGTCGATTTTTTCTATTTGGGCAAATCTATACTTTATCTCCTCCTAACTTGGATTTTTTAAAAAAAAAATAGACAAAAACAACCGATCGTAATAAAAATATGCAAAAATTAATAGCTATCCTCATTTACGAGAGCAAGGAAGATTAAAAAGTTCTATCTATATTACTCAAAAAACTGTTAATTCTCTTTTTTTTTTCATCTATCTTTTATAAAAGTCTAAAATACATATTTCCAAATTATAATAAACTAATTTGTCAGTCAAACAACAAAGGCTTGTGTATAAGTTACCACATTTTTGGCTAGGGAAAGGTGTGTCAAACGTCAACTACCAAGTTATGATTTAGGACTAGAAGACTAACATCAAATCCACGACTTTAGTAATGAGTCACGTGACAGGTCAATTTCCATGGCTCGCCATGTAAGTCGCGAGTCCTCGTTTTCATTCCTTCGCTGAAGAATCCGCAAAAGAGAAAACGTGTCTCACTTTCCGTCTACTTTAACTCCAGCAGTGGCGGCTAAGTCCTCGTAACAAATGAAAATTCTGTTGTAGATTATGTTTTATGTGATTTTACATAAAACGTGCAACGGTGTATGTTAAATATTCTATGTCAACAGCGGCATCAGAACTTCCCCTTATGCGAAATGAAGGCCTTTATCCCAAAAAAGCCCTCTTTCCTCCATGTGTCGTTCTTATATAATTGCCACGTATATAAATTTATATGTATATACCAAAATAACTAAGTTTGTAGATTTTTAAAAAATATCATGAATTAATATGCATGACAACTGTGCAAAAGCGAGACAGAGATGACAGATAGTTTTTCAAGACAAAAGATTTGAAGCACTTTCTAAGAGCACAAGGTTCCACTTCCATCAACTCAATCTCAAAATTTTTGTCAAAGGAAGCTGATTTATGTAAAAATTGTACAAAAGAAGAAAATAAGAGAAACAAGTGTCAGCAACATAAGCGACTTGAAGATTTAGCAATGAACAAAAGAAAAGATTTAAGCAATTGCAATTGCAATTGTGTAGGGTAGCTTTCAATTCCAACTTTATTAAAGAAGTCAGAAAGAAAAATATGATTGAAAGATTTAGGCTTTTCTTTTTCTTTTTTTTTTCTTTTTTTTTTTAAAGTAAAAACATATTAAGGTCTACAAGTAAAACCATGTATCTAATACAAATTTTTCCTCAAATGATTGCGAAAACATACATTGTACATAGCACTCGAGATTATTAGGATCTTTTCTGTGGGAATTTTCACATCGCAGTCGTGATAATATTCGAACCAACATGCATTGGATACTCCAGCCTCCAAATGTTGAACGTTATGGCCATCTACATTTACTTTCTCAATATTAAAATGAAGATCTAGAATGCTTTTTGCACCATGCAGACTGCTCTTTGTATCATGTAATGTCGAGGCTGCTACCTGCACCTATCTTTTTGAATTGCAAGTGTGTGTTTGTATTAGTTGTAGGGAAAAAAATAGCACAATAATAGCAAATTTAAAATAATAAAACCCTTTTCCTGGCCTTCTTGATATTTGTCATGAATAAATTAACTTCTATATTAAAGTAGTGGGCTTCTAGATTTGTCATCCATGCACAATGAATTAGCAACTTCTCGTGAAAAGACTGACGATTATTGTTAATTATCATGTCAGTATGGCCCCGTGACAAACGATTAACAATTACAGGTAATTACAGGAGGGCAGATTTTAGACATGCTGAGCTAGAAATTTCAACATATTTAGCATCCATAGTATTTTAAACTAGATGGTAACTATTGATTTACAATTAAACAGTAGTGCTATTTTTTCCTGAAAATTCAAAAAAAGGACAACTACTAATTGTTGCACCAACATTCGAAGGAAAGCCTAGAGACATGAGACAGAAGTCCTGCCTCAAAGACTTGAACCAGTTCATTTCAGTAACCCAAGAGAAATAAAATAGCCATGAGCTTGATGTATTAAACGTTTCACCCTTCACTACAAATCCGCTGTATAGACAGAAAAAGATGAGATATCTTTTCCATTTAACTGTAAACTTAAATACAACGGGAATTCATGCATTGCTAATGTGCCCCATCATATAGAATATTGAAAACAAAAAATGTAAGGCACGGATTGTACCTAGCGAATTTACCCTAAAAATGAGACAGAATTCCCAGAATAATATATGTTTCAATTTACAATAGTTTGGGAAGGTCCATTGCTGGTACCATTCCCATATGCAACACGTACGCCATTAGGAGTATCATTATGGAAAGCTTCAGAACGCAACACACTGACCCTTTTTGAACTCTTTCCCCTCAACTCTCTAGTCAGAGGCTGAGGTGGCAAATAGTGTTCCGCAAGTGAGCCCTTCTGTTCTCGAAAAAATCTTGTTTGGGCCTTGCAGGTTGAAAACATGCTACATGCTGGAGTTTTCTGAGGTGGATACCCTAATGCATAAATGTTGCCAAGGATTGATGAGAATGGATCGATATTGCTTGCATCAGCGTAGTCCACTGTACTGAAAGAGTCCCTTGTACTCTCAGTGGTAAAAGATGATGCTTCATCTGAGCTTGTGAAAAGGGACCAATCACTCAATGTGGCATCCAAAAACTCTCTGCTCATTGGCTGCGCATAAGTCTCAGCAGGAGGTCTATTCCCATTTCCACTCCGGTGACCTGATGTGTAACTTGAAAAGCCCATGCCCCAGTTATGATATGAAGGAGGCTCGGCATCAGCAACACAGTGACTCAATTTGCTTTGTCCTGGTTTTGAGGACTTCTGAGCTCTTGATGGCCAGTGCTTTGGAAGCCCAGTAGCTTGCTGGCGGGTGATTTTCCTTGTTGCCCTAGATAGGCGTGGGGATGACCTAACAAAACACTATTAATATTTGGCAACACTTTGTTCAAAGAAAGCTGGACTAAAAAACAGCTACATTCAGTGCCTTTACAGTTCCCTCACTGGTTCAGTAGAACCTAGTGGAAACTGAAATGCTAAATTAGCATAATTGCACCGCAAAATGCAAGTGTTTTGTTTTAGGAGCTCTGCCAGTTTTGGCTGCCACATTGCATCGTCGAAAGAGAATCTAGTATCACTAACAAGTCAAGTCATATATAGTGTGGATTCATGCAAAAATGCCATTAAATGACTTAAAAAAATTAACAAAATTAACATTCAATATTTAAATGTGGGATTTAATGCTCACCTCATGTAAAATAATATATATGCTCCTTCTGACATCACCTGAGTCATTTCTACAGGCTGTACCTGCCATTATAGCATGACATTAAGCCTAAGAGACCAACCATCATATTAAGTAATTATAGCATCCAAAACTGCTATTAATAATGAGAGTAAGATAATTAGAAGGATTTACCTCAGTGTCATCGATCCTGAACCAATTTCCATGCAGATTCTTGATATACGATATATAATGGCCAGAAAAGGATGCATTTAGCGTATCCACATGCACAACGACAGCATAAAGCATGTAAAGTGGAGGTATGTCATCTGTTCCAGTCATAAAAGGGATCATATCTAGCATGTCTGTGAAAGTGATGCACTTGTTTATTTTCCCATAACTTCCCTCCTGATAATTATCATAAAAAGTTAGACCAATGCAAGTCAAGAAACAATGCAAGGGACACTCGTAACCAAATTGCAAGACAAGAATAAAAAACCAAGATATACTTTATATGAACAATCCCTTAATATTTTAAGAATCTTATCACTCCAAAATGTTACTAGATTGCCAGATTCAACACTAAAAACTAGTTTCGCTCCTTCTAAGTGCCTGAGATTGAAAATCTTCAGAGCCATGAGCAAAACTGTCCTGGAAGTCCATAAAAGTTGTCTAACAGTTTAATTGAGGCACCAGCTCAAGTCATACAATGAGTAACTACAGTAAACAAACAAGTCAAGACTATTGCCAGTACCCGAAATCTCTTCAACACGATAGTCAATATATTTGGAGCCTCCTGTATGCTCAATTGCTTTCGAGCTCGAACATAAGCAGCACACCTGGTTAGTGAAGAATTTTAAGAACCAGTGAACCACAAGAAGTCACGAACTTCAGTTCTAACAGAATTACTATCAGAAGCCTTCTAACCAGGTTGTGAAACAGAAAAGCAAGTTCAACATACCTGCCACATCTATACATATTTTCTCCATCAAGGTCTTCTGGACTTGTAAACTGCATCAATGCATCTTCTAGAGACTCCACCCAACCAAATATCTCCAGTGTCAGATCCATTATGTTCTCTGATCTCTCAGATTCATGATGACACCTTAAACACTTCACCTGGCAGTCAAACGATTAAATTTAGCAACCATAGCAACTGGCTAAAATTACAACAGGAAGCAAAAAGATAGTTGACATCCCACAGTAAGAAAAAAGGTCTAATGGATATGGAAGTACATAAAGACCTTCGATCTCAGGCGCCCACCAAACATATGTTGTATAAAAGTTGTTTCCTGTAATCTGGGATCAACCACATTCTCTCCACCCAATCCTTCCAAGCATATCGATTGCATTGATGCAATAAGAAGCCTGGATTAAAAAGACATGATATGAGTTCATTCCGAGACAAGCAAAGACAAACAAGCATTAATCACTGACCGCAAAAATTCATGAGCATCTTCTTGACTTCCATCACAAATCTGGCGATTAACACTACGCATGTGCAAAAGAATCCTGCTCGGAGAAATTGGACCTCCACTTTCTCTTAACATCATCACATGTTGCTCAAGTTCACACATAAGGCACCAATCTCTGACACAACCTGGTATTTGTAAAAAGGATTGGTGAGGTTGTTCTTCAAAACAAAAAGAGAAATACGCACATGTACATACATCTAGATACATATCCATCTAATGTACAATTAAAGCAGGCACAAGTGTGTGTGTGTTAGGGCGTAGTCTAAAGTTCCAGATAGCAACTTAAAGACATATATACAAGCACAATTAATTACAAGCTCTAGAATGTGATCTCCGAAGCAGAAACACAGTGAGAGGCTTTGTGCAGCTCAGACACTGTAATACAGCATTTGCATAACAACTGCAAAGTAATGTAAAAAGTAATTGTTAAAACACTTACAAATAATAAAAAGTAATATGAAAATTGCTTCAGTACAGTATTGCATTTAGAGTCCATATATCTTCTATATCTATAAATTTTTTTTAGAGATATTGATATGTGAATGCACAGGAAAAACAGGGGATTTTGAAGAAATACCTGTTTCCACAATTTACAAGACCTCTAGGAGTCATGTTGAAAACTTCATACTGAAAGAACTTCACAAAATCTTCATAAGGAAATAGCATCTGCGGCATAAACAAGAAAATTAATCCAATAAAACTTCCATTATATGCCCAGGCCCGTAACAGACCGATTATATTCATCAATCAAGCTGCTTAAAAAAATAAAAACAAAATATTTTTTTTAACTGTTAAAAATAGATATATCACTCCTATTTAATACTATCGCTCTATCTGTTTAATTAAGATAGAAGTGCTTCCTTATTTACGACCTTAACTTTCTTATACCGATCAGGATTTACTTCTGAAGTCTCTTGTCTCTCAAGTTTTGATGATTTCATGAAACCAATCATCTTCATGATTCCCAAGCCAGTACCACCATTACTTCCTTGCGAAGGGACAGCATCCTTCATTCCACCGGTTTCTATATCATAACTGATTGTTAGGTAAACATCATAAAGCACTCAGGCCAAATCAGAAAATGATGCTTCTTTCAGACTTACTCGAGTCATAAGCTGTTTTCAACCTATGATCCATATCTAAACATGTTTGTTCTCTTGACATTGGTTTTGGTGATTTATGAAGCTTCGTTCCCTGAGAGTGAGATGCAATTTTACCCTTATTGCTTCTCTTAATTGCAACCCTTTGAGCTGAACAACATGCCTCTGCTACTTCATCATAAGAAGTAGCTTCCTTCTGCAAGTTTTCTCCATCCACTGAATCAGACAGAGCATTACATAAACTCATTTCATTATTTGATGACTTTGAGGTGGCATAACTATTTCTCTCATCAGAAACACGCTTGCTTTGCCGTTGTAGCATATGATGTTCTTCCTGTGTACTTCCTGAATTTGCATTTCCATTATTCACTCCGTTAGGAATATTGGCATCATGGTCCTGCAAAGAATCACTTTCTCTTGACTGCAACCAAGGGTAGAATAATTTTCAGGACATAACCAACATAAACAAAAAAAGTGTATTATATTACAACTATTGAGGATAAGAACCTTATGTCTCGTAGATACTTCCTTCATTGGTATATTACAAGAGAAGGGAGAACAAGAAACTGCACTCATATTTGCTTTATCAGAGCAATCTGATAGGTGCTCAACACCTTTATTTAATGTGTCTCTGCTGCTTTTACAAGAAGGTTGCTTGTCCACAGATCTTCTCTCCATCAAGGGGGTCCCAGAGTTATATACTTTCACACAAGCTGTAGTAGGTAAGGGCAGTGAGGGCAAATAACTTGTACTCTCTGAAGAAGTTTCTTCAAGCATGGGCTGATTGATATTGTACCCAAGGGATTGGAGATCCACTCTACCATCGGGTGAGACTCCACCATGAAATCCATTGACTAAAGCAAGTTTAAGAAAGTTGCTGCGATTGTTATCCAATTGCTGGCACTCATGCTTGTGCACTTCCCTCCAATGAATAATCTGACATTTCCCCGAACTACAAACACATTAAACTCAACAAATTAGATTAAAGAATGTCAAGTTGACAATTATATTATGCTTCAGATGGTGTAAACAAACAACAAAGATAAACAGCTGATACATTTTTAGATATACAAGTACGAATACATCTTTCAAATCCTTTATTTTCAACTATTCTAACCTTGTAATGCATTGTAACAAAACTTGTATAGTAAAAATTATAGACTACCACATTAAGCATCTCTGGCCAATAAAATTTCAAGAACAAGGAGTTAACCATACTTAACATATTGAAGATATATTTTATTTTTCTACTTAATATCCTGATCTGACTTAGACGCGAATACATAAAAAATCAACACTAAGAACGTACCAGTACCAAACGGACTTGCACCGTTTACAGCGAGTTGTACTTTGACCAAAGCATCTCACACACTGATGAGTTGAATTGTTTGGCAAAGGTAACACAGGGATAACACTAGCAGCAGTTGTTGCTTCAGCTCTAAGAGATTCTTCAGCTGCCTGTTGAGTAAGCAAACTTAATCTCTCTTTCTTTTTTGATGACTTGCTCCATTTTCCTAGTAAGATATATGTAACCAGAGGAAGCACAACAAAGACCAGAAACAGCACTGGTACATCAGTTTCCCTCGGTTCAAGCATGTCCTCACCAGAATATTCATGTCCAGTTGTCTTCTGAAACCTCTTTGGCAAGGCTGATCATACTTAACTACATGTAAGAATTATTGAAGCAACGTGAAGACCAGCTAGGTAGATACATTGTCAACTTCACATTTAATTCAATTGACTAATATATGATGTAAGTCGGTAAATAAGTGAATATCAATAAATCATTAGTGTTATAGAGAAAGTATATATCTCAATTGAAAGTTTCATGGGCTCGACTCATCCTTCTCCCTGTGGTTAGTAAGTAATTAAATTCCATGTAAGCAAAGTGAACATCAAGATTTAGTAATTATTTGAAGGTCTTAGTACATATGCTCCTGGCATATGGGAGACTAGCTCCACATTCTAATTGAAGAGAAATGCCGGAAGAGAAGATAGCTTACAGATTACATAGTCACTTTGGCAGATGTAAATTGATACGTAGATCACTTAGTACACACATCAACAGGATGACCGTGGTACTAAATTGAGGATCGGTCAATCAATTCAACAACCGAGAACAAAAGGCCATAAAAAGAATTAAACTGCAAATAGAAAGGCACAAGGAATAGTACATTCTTTATGCTTCTTCAACACTTGTAGCAAATGCAAAATATCAAACAAACTTCTACATTTCTTCCATCGACTTAAAACAATTCTTGTAGCTCTCTTTTCTTTCTGCAAATGTCACCGACACACTCAATACAAAATTACCTGAACCATCATATTGACATTACCAACTGTCAGATACACTTAATAACTTTAGTTCATCAATGTACAAAACAGCATAAAGAAAAATTCAAGAAATAAACTTCGTTCGATGCAATAAAATGAAGAGACAATTTATTCACATTACCTCACATTCACAGATAATCAGCTCATAATTAGTTACATTTGCTAATAAAAAACCCAACATACATTGAGCACAAAATCAATCCAACACAAACCCCCATCAAGAACAAATATTGTGTCCAAAAAACAAAGAAAAAATTTTAAAAAGAAAAAAAATTTTGACTCTAGGCTCTAGCTCTAAAACACCAATTAGAGAATGTAATAGAATGAGAAGTTCGAGGGGCTAAAAGTTTTCATTTTTTTCCACATTCTTACTTCTAATTCAATTAAACCCAAACTCCAAACTCCTCAGACTCTTACCAATTCATGGTACAAATCAAGAAAGTAACAAAAACCAAGCACAATACATTCCCTTATCCCATTGCCTCCAAAAATTAAAACTACAGCTGAAATTCTCTCCACAAGAATAATAAACATAAAGTATTTTTGGAGAAAACTGCATAAATTTACCAAACGCAGATGGAATTAAACACTAAATTCAAGAATTAACCAGCAAAACAAGTAAATAAAAATTAAAGTATACCTTAATTCTCCCATAATAATAATAATAATACCAAGAAAAGCCCAACAACATTTCCTCCCCTTCTCCTCCTCCCTTTGACCTTAAACCCACTAAGAAAAAAAAGACAAAAAAAAAGAAGAAAGATTCCCACTTTTCCTCACATGGTAAGTGAGAAAACGGTTACACTTCTTTCAGCTTCTTCTTCTTCCCACCTCTTGCTGTCTCTCTCCAAAGCTTGGCCTTATTCACTTCACTCTCTCTCTCTCTCTCTCCCTCCTTCCCTCGCTCAACTTTTAAGACACGGTAGAATTTCCCTCCTTCCCCTCACACAGAACCCACAAGAATATTCACACGTGTCAATGACACATTCGTCAGGGAGACCCACTTGGACACCTAAATCATATGGGCCGTCGGATTTGAATGTGTGCGTGCGGAAAATTCGAAGATGGGAGTGCATTAGTAGTACTCTAGTGTAGTAATCCTATACATACTACTGATGTAAGTAAAATTTCGGATTATCTAAGGAGACAATGGCAGGGGTGGGGTCCACCATTGCGGATGTTTGTGATTTCCAATAATTTAAGTGGGTTGCCACGCGTATGGGCATGATTAGGTAATGAGATTGCCTGATTTCGGTTTTAATGCACATTGATTTCAAAAGGTGTTGAACAAAGCCGACGAGATTGTCTGCTGCAGCAATTGTTGTAACCAGAATGGATATTTACCAGTGGTCTAGATTGAGTGACTATTTATATATCTTGATTTGGGTAATTTTTGTTTTCCTTACGTGGATGGTTGATTTCAAACTTAAATTTTGTTTGGTAAGAAAGCCTCCATATAGTTATTTTTTAGTACTATAGTAAATTTTTTTTATAAATGTATTTGTGACATAAAAAGTTAATTGGACAACGTGTTTGATATTTTTTAAAAATATATATTTCTAAAAGATATAACCAAACAAACGATGCCAAAATTTCTGCAGTCCATGTTAACCATGTATCAGTTGATGACCAGTCTAGTTCGTTACCTACAATTCTCAATAAGTTAAGTAATAAGAAACTAAAATCTTCTACAATTAGCAAAATTATTGTCTCGTACAATTTGTGATCGAGATCGAAATAATAAATTTCTATCTTTTATTCCTAATTTGCAAGCAATGACTATGAATCAAAAAAAAAAAAAAAGAAACAAAGAAAGAAAAGCCCTTAAAAATTTACTTTGATACAACTTTGATGAATTATGATGCACAAAGTAGCTTTAAAATTTATGAGTTTTCCACAGATTTAGCTTAGATTATGGCTTTAAATTTTAATTCTTTTCAAAGCACTTGACAGCACACCTTTTTCTTTTTCTTTTTCTTGTTCTTTTTTCTGGTTTCCTTGGTTCACATGGTTCAATTATATTAATGTATGTAGTCCTTTTGGCTAACACCTTTTCTTGCCATTTAGAAGTTTCTACCCAAAATTAATACCATGTTTTCTTTAGGAAGCATCTTTCTTATGCTTCCCCAAACTAGTCTTCCACGATAAGTTCTTTAAAGAAATGGGCTAAATACTATGTTATTTCATCAAGCACACGAATGGAGTTTTACTACATTGAAAAGCATTTAAGTTCATTACCATAATAAGTGATGGGGTCTTTGTTTTAGTGGCCAACTCTTTCCTCTTTAATCCAAAAACTAATGATTGGAATCATAGGAAGCATGATTGATGTAGGTCCTAGGTATGTTCTAAAATCTCATCAGATCATGTTAGTTTATTTGTACTTTGGATTAACTACTTCATACCTCCTATCAAACAATATTCTATTGACTCCACAAGGTTGTAAAAGATCGTGGCCTTCTGGCTTGTTCTATTGTATAATATAAGAATTTGTTACTGAAAAGTTTTCTAATTGTGCTACAGAATTACAACTATTATCAAGATACATAAACGTGTAAATCTAACATTCCGTCTAGTTAGTTGGTTTTAGTGGACAATTTTTTCCCTCAGCAAGTTCCAAGTTTCAAAAGCCTTAATTTCACTAATTAATTCTATGTTGTAGTCTTAAATCTAGACCATCTTGTGCTTACTTGGTTGAGCTATGAAACTCCTTATAATCATTTCTAAGTCAAAAGGAAATCGACATTCGAAGTAACAACCACGAGAGGTATGGAAAAGAAATAGAAATTTTCCACCATCAAATTCACCTGCCATGTTTAACTATATCAAGAAGAATTTGCTATAAAGAAGGTAGATTTGAAACCTCTTTTTCTGAAAAAGTTCTAATAAAGATCTAAAAATTCAATCATAATTACAGAAGAGTCTCACATTACCTAAAAACCAACTCTATCAAACTCTACTTTCTAATAGATTGTGGCAACTTGTCCTAATGCAAGTTTCCATACACCCACATGAATAAAGGAGAAAGTTTCCATACACCCACATGAATAAAGGAGAAAGGATATCTTTATCTACTGTCCACCTATTAACATATTCCCAACAACTTTTATAGTGTGTATATTTTTTGAGATCAACAATTCGTATTACAATGTATATTGCCTCACACAAATGGGGTGAGACTCCCAATAGTGTGTTAGGTATGGCTACAAACTGTTTTGTCACATGGCTCCCTAATCCTACATCTACCCTATTACCCTCCTTCCCCTCCTAAATGCCAAGGTCGAAGGTTGACACGGGAGAAGGCCCCTTCCTCGACCACTAAAGTATGTATATTTGTGGAAAGCAAGATTCACTCAATTAGATAACCATGAAATTCTTAGATTTGACTATTAAACATTTGTAGTTAGAGAAATGAGCACTAATCTATTACTATATAATATGTTAATGTTTCTTCCTTTTTTTTAATTTCCAATTTACCCTTAAACTCCTTTAGTACTAAACAACGATTCCACCTAACATTATTTACTTAAATATGGGAAGATAAATTTTAACTAATTAAACCCCTAAAATCTCTCACCAATTTAACATACAATTGAAGACTTAATTGAATACTTAACTAATTAAACCATTAACTAAACTTTCGTTACTCTATTTCTATTGTCTTTAATCTTGGATATTTACCAGGAAGCTTACATGGGTCAAGACTATGGTCAATCTGACTTACATAAACTATTAATATTCAATCCCATTCATTATCTTAGCTTGAAACAGTTAAAATCATTTTATACATTCCCAATTGGTGCTGGAGTTGGACTCTATAAAATGGTGGATAGTTTAGAGTGATAGGCTAGCAACCATTGCAATCAATAAAATGAAGCTAGATATCTATAGCTAAACAATTATTCTGGCTAAAATTAAAAGGAAATAAAAATATACAATGCCTAGCCTCAAAATCAAATTGAGTCATATCATGTTGACTATTATTTTAGGTGTTAAAGGTAATAAAAGCTAATTGGCTTCTTATTTTTTTTCTCTCAATTATACATATTCCCCTTTTAAGGAAAAAAGAAAAATTTTCTTTGTCAAAACTGATAAAACTAACCTAAAATAAATCATAGGACTGACTGATGAACGAAAACATAAGATAAAGAGTTAAATTAACCAAATCCTAAAGAAGCACAACATTTCTTTAAAAGTCTTTCAAGCCTTTTATAATAAGAAATTTAAAAGTTTATTACCAAACATTACAAAGGTTATCATAAAATACACTTGCAACAATAAAAGTTTTGAAAATAACAGAACGAGAAAACTAAGGTATAAAAATATTATCAAATAATCTTTTGTTTTATTTTGGGTTAGTTCATGAGTTTAGACAAAGACAACTTTTATTTTTTTCTTAAAAAAAGAAAATGTATAATTGAGTAAAATAAGAAGCCAATTAGCTTTTATTACCTTTAACATCTAAAGTAATGGTATACGTAAATTTATTATAACTATTATAAAGCACTCAAAAGGTATGGAGTACTAGGTAAAAGAAATAAAAAAAAGAGAAAAAACAAACATCAATAAATGAAATTATGAAATAAAAGAAACATTGGAGTTTATACTTATAGAACTATCAAAAAAGCAAAATGAATTAAAAGAAATTTGCACACTTTTTATAAGCCAAAAGAAAAGTTGAGTAATTAAATTAGCACACTTTCATCCTATAGTTTTTTTTTTTTTTTTTTGAAGTTAAGATATCAAAGGTGTTTAAGTTATTTCATATTTTCTTTTCTATAATTTTGAGATTTTAAATTCCACATGATTTTTAAATAAATTTTAGTTAATTTCTTTTTTCTGTATAATTTTTTATTTATTTCTAAATTTTGGTTTTTTTGTAATGTTATTTATGATTGTTGGTTCTTCAATATTTATTTTAGATTTTATTGCAGTTAAAATTATATTTATTTATCATTATTGATTTGAATTTTTTTGGGTTTTGTCCAATCATTAACATATTGAAAATAATTTCATATTTTGCATATAGTTTTTCTTAAATTATGTGAGCTTAGAAAGCTAATGATCATGGCATTTTATATGCTCTCAATTCCAGTTTTCCTTTATCTTATATAAGAACCATTTCTTATATAATTATGAGAACGCAATCACTTTCTTTGGAATTTCATTTTGTGCCATAGTTACTTGAGTATATAATCACAACGGATTTATAGTATTATTACACTAAAATCTTACTACAATAGCATTAATCTGTCTTAAGAATTGTTGCTCAGTGAACACATAATTGCTTAGAATAACAACTTTACGCGTAATATATAGGAATGATATTCATTTTAAACTCAAATTCTATAATTCCGAATTCAAATACCGTATTATCCTACAAATGTCTAATTTCTCATTTTATATTCTATTAAATGCACATTTACATTCCTACAATAACTAATTTCAAGTTTGTTCATTAAACTTTATACTGCAATTCATTTCTTTTTAATTTATATTTGAACTTCTATATACAATTTATGAGTTACGTCATTAGCTTTATTATCCAATTGGCACACACTCAAAGCACGTGCAAAGCACATGCACATTCCTAGTTTTTTACTATATAAATCAAGATACTATTAATCATACAATACTACCAACTTTTCATTTTAGATAATGAGTAAGGAAATGAGCAAAACAAATTGGATTTGATTCTCATCCATCATCTGAGTGAAGCCTGAGCCACCCGAGAAAGTATCTCAACTCTTCTCGGGCACATTTAGAACAAAACCAATTTGCACGATTCTTGATCTTGGAATAGGCTATGGAGGTCACCATTTAGTGAGCCAGATTTCAATTTAAAATAGATAAAGAATTCCCATTTCTTATGGGCATCACAATTTTATGTTAAAATTTGGGAGTGTTAATTTTGGTCGAACCGACTTGCGCTTGGTCATCTGAGCCCTTCAAATTCGGAGTCGTGCCTAATGTTAAAAAAGTTGGATTGAACTTGAATTGTAGTTTTAGGCTCAAGTTTACAATGGATAACCTCAAACCTTACAAAGTTAGGTCCATTCTCGACCCCCTTAAACTTTATATTGCGAAAAATGGATGTGTAAAAATGATCTTATCCCAAATGCACTTCAATTTAAATTAAGTTGCTGATGAGCCTAAATGACCCATCTTAAGCCTAAAATCCTTCTATTTCAAGTAATACGAGTTTGGACTTGTCAAAACCTGACTTACATTAATTGACACCCCATTGATAATCAAGTTTTAGTTTCAACAGGCCTAATATGTACAAAGTTAACTCAATTCTAAAACTTGCCCCAAAAAACTTACCTCAATTAACTGACATACAAATTTTGGACAATTTCTTATTAGTGAATGTAGATACAGCCTTGCTCCAATAGGAAAAGATGAATTTTTCCCTCCACAAAGCACATATTGATCACATTTTACATGCACTACCCACAACATGAATATAGATAGAGCATGTCGTAATGTTCCTCAACAAAACATAGGACCATGAATTTGTCCACAAGTTTCGGAAAAATTCATACGTAAGACTTTGGGAATAAATTCATCCAATCCATAGACTCGTAGCATACCTTTGCCATGATTTCTGGAATCCCAACCAATTCGCTGACCACCAAAATCCCAATGAATAATACTTCACTCTCCCACCAGAATGTATCCCACCAGAATGTATCCCACGAAGGCCTCGCAAACACTCTAATTCTTCCCACCACAGCTGTCGCCAAAATGGAGCCAACAACTAAAAAATCATACTGGAGATTTAGCAAAGAAGATTTTTTTCCCAGAACCCATATTCGAGAACTTCTCCGCCTACTGCTCTGTCGTGGCCAAGATGCCTCAGAGGCTGAAAGATCGCCTTTTGGACCGCTCCTCGGACGATACAGAGCTGGTGGTCCTCAAGAAATAGTCGAAAAATTCAATGCACCAGTGCCTCACTTGGTGGGATTTGATCTGGCTTGATTTTGGTTTTATTGTGGGCTTAGGAATTTTTAGTCTAACTGGTCAAGAAACTCATGATCATGCAGGCCCGTCGATTGTTTTATCCTATGCAAATTCTGGGCTTTCTGCTTTTGCTTTTAGTTTTTTGTTATACTGAATTTTCTATAGATATCCCAACTGCGGGTGTCACACTCCGTACCCAGAGTATAATACTCGTCATGCCAAGATTACGTTATGACATAAGATAACAATTAAACTTAAATTGATAAAAAATAACTATTTCATTACACCTTACTCAATTACAAAGTTATGTGATACAACACAAAGATAATTCTCAACAAAATAAAAGTTCATCTTATACACTTCCACTAAGATCACCAAAATACTACCAAGTGGAAGATCCTATACAAAATAAATTACAGAATCTTTGCTAAGTATCACATCCTATCTTCCAAACTAAAATCATGAGTTGGTCTAATCCTCCTCTACAAAAGTATCGTCCTCTGCAAGAACAATTAAGAGGCGAGCGAATTAAATCACTCAGTAAGTGGCATAAGTACTCCCTGTGGTTTCAAAGTGTTATTCATACATATACATTTCATTCACAAGTCGTTATCAAATACAAATACAAGATAATAATATGACCAAGTATACTTAAACTAAAACATATATTTTTCCAAACGAATAAATGAGCTCTATCAAAGGGTTTCATTTGACCCTAAATATCCAGTTGTTAACTATTACCGGTTAACACGGTCCCAAAATTAACTTTAACCGGTTGGTACGGCCCCAAAACTAACTTTAACCGGTTAGTACAGTTCCAAATGCATCAAGCATAAATTTAAGGAACTAGTCCCATCAAAGGAGTACCATATTAAAAAACTCAAATAATTCATTTCCAAACATTCATTCATATAGGCCACATTATCAACTTTATAAGCAAAAGCAATTAACCACAATTAAGCCAGTCATTTATATAGCAAATAATCTTTCCAAACTTTTATCATTTCACCAAACTCATTTTCAAAATGTCAAAGAGTACAAATCCCACTTATCTCGATCCAAACTATTTAGGGTAATCCGAGAAAGTAGGGTCGATATCCTCGCCTAAAACACAATAATAAACATTAAATTAATCACTATATCTATTGAGAAAACCGTATACGAAACTTATTTCTTACAGCTTAGACGAAAACGGAACACAACACACACTGCTGGTGATCTGCGAGTCGAGCATGCCCAGCCATACTCGCGGATCCCCACGATTAGCCCCGCGGATCAACCCCTAGAGGGCTGATCCGTGGGATGTCCTCGGCCAGCCGAGCCCAGGCAAAAAGCGAGCCGTGGACAACTCTTGCGAGATGCGGCTCTGTCTCGGCTCAGGCTTCACTTGCAGCTCACTCACGGAGAGTTGCCGCGGGTAACATCCCGCGGCTCAACAACCCCACTCGCGACTCACTCACAAAGAGTTGACGCAGGTGAGAGCCAAGTCACCTCTGGCCATGGCTCACTTCACATAACCCACGGCTCACACACGAAAACTTGCAAAATCACTCCCAAACATTCCCTGCCTCCCACACACCACAAACAGCTCGTTTTTCCAGATTTCTCACATCTCCACAAGCCAAAAAGAAGCATTTATGCACCCAACCTTCACACAAACATCATACAACATATGACCTCTAATTACCTACTAATCATCAAATAAGGTTTCTAATTAATCTCCCAACATACATAATCATTCCATTCAACAATTTCTTTACAACATACCACACTCAAACTTGCTATCTATGATCTCAAAAACACACTCACTACCTCTAGCTACGAATTAATAAGAGGAAGGAATAGTTACCTTGGGTTGGAGATAAAGAAACTCTTCCTAAGTTTTTCCCACTTGATCCTCCTTGCAATTCTCCTCTTCTATCTCTTTCTTCAAGAAAAGAAAACAACTAGGGGTGGAGAGAGAGAATTTGGGTAGAGAAAAATTGAGATAAATTGGGAAAAAGAAGAATAAGAAAAGCCCTAAGACAATTGGGGATATATTTTTCCTAAAATTGTAACTAAAACCCTCAACTTTTAACTAATCATCTATCATACATTATACATTGGGCATTTTATACATAAGTCTCTACTAAGGGCCTTGGTGTTACAACTGGAGGGTCTTTTTCGTTTCTTAGGATTGAGTCGGGTGATTTTCTTGCTTATATTGCTGCTGGGAATATTTTGTTAGAAGCAATTGTGGGTGCGGCGGGATTAGGCCGTTCATGGTCATCATATTTTGCTAGCATTATTAGCATTAAGCCTGATCTTTTAAGGTTGAAGATTGATTCTTTTGCAGTAGGGTTCAATTTATTGAACCCTCTTGCTGTTGGGATTTTGGCATTGTGTAATGGGGTTGCCATGTCAGGGTCTAGGAGGACTTCGATTTTGACATGGGTTAGTTCTTTAAAAAGTGCTGGGGTGATTGTTTTTATTATAATTGTTGGGTTTATTCATGCTGATACTTCGAATTTGGTGCCCTTTTTCCCGTATGGGCCTAAGGGTGTGTTCAGTGCTGCTGCTGTTGTGTATTGGTCTTATACGGGTTTCGATATGGTTGCTACCGTGGCTGAGGAAACGAAAAAGCCCTCGAGGGATATACCATTGGGGTTAATTGGTTCGATGCCTATGATTACCATTATTTATTGATTGATGACTTTGGCACTGGCTATGATGGTGAAGTATACGGAGATTGATGTTAATGCAGCATATTCGGTTGCGTTTGAGAAGACTGGTATGAAATGGGCCAAGTATTTGGTGGGTATTTCTGCTCTTAAGGGGATGACTACAAGTATGCTTGTGGGATCAATGGGGCAGGCCAGGTATACAACTCAAATTGCACGGTCGCACATGATTTCTCCTTGGTTTGCTCTAATTCATCCAAAAACCGGAACACCAATTTATGCCACACTTTTGGTGACTATACTTAGTTGCATTCTTGCTTTGTTCTCGAGCTTGGATATCTTGTCAAGTGTGTTATCATTTAGCACGCTTTTCATTTTCATGCTTATGGCTGTTGCATTGCTTGTTAGGCGGTTTTATGTTAAGGATGTCACTCCAAGCAGTGATCATGTCAAATTCCTTGCTTGCCTACTTGTCATCTTTGGCTCATCAATTGGGATTACAGTTCTTTGGAACACGAACAAAGGAGGATGGGTCGAATATGTTGTGTCAGTTGTTCTCTGGTTGATAGGCACCTTAGCAATCGCATTGCTTCCAAGGAGGAGGTAATCCTAGAGTTTGGGGTGTTCCCCTTGTTCCATAGTTGCCATCTTTGTCAATTTTGATAAATATCTTTCTCATAGGATCTCTTGGTGCAGCAGCTGTCTGGCGGTTCATCATAGCAAGTGCTGTAATGCTAGTTTACTATGTTTTAGTTGGTGTGCATACAACTTATGACATGGCTCATTTGGAGGAACCAGAATCAAAAATTGAAGAGGGAAAGGCAAATTTGAATAAAGAAAGCTCATAGTGGGAATGATGCCTTAGCATTTCCATGCGTTGTTAGTAATAGTTTGCAGACCATTGATTTGTATTTATCGCTAAACATGCATAAACCTTCTGAAATGAATGAGATACTTGGTATACTTCAATTCATATTTAAAGATTTTAGTGCTTAGAGTTTAAAGTGTATAGGCAACCTAGCTCAAAATTCTATGCCCTTAAGAATATTTTGTGTATCCTTTTTCTGATGTATTCTCATTACCTAGTGGTTTTAAGGTTATTAGGTGATTGGATCTCTTACGAAATTGCAAAATAATAGCTTTTGGCTGTAATTCAATCAAAGATCAGAGATCCATGCATCTAATGTATTTTAGACCAATTACAGTTGTGGTGTTATCTACGTCTTTTTGTTCCTGGATGTGCTTGAACCACACGATGATTAATACCCTTCCTAGCTTAATAATATTTCTTTTGTCTGGTGAGCTTTGCTAATACAATGTGAACTTGGTGTGTTTCATAACGTTAGGCTTTTTGACAATGTGGTCATAAATGGATGATTAAAGATAAAAGAGATAATTACTTAAAGCATTGAAATGATCCACTGGATAATAATGGTGGTAAATGTCTGAGACAAGCTATCATATTTGGACTTCCAAGTATGAAGTAAGAAATTTTATTTCCCAATACAATTGAGATAAAGTGATGATATTTATTAGTGATTACAGATTCTCTTCAAATCACATTTGTTTCGTTATGCTTTAATCCTCTTTAATGCAGGCCCGTCTGTTAAATTTGAAGACATTGGTGACTGTTGGAATGCAACATGCATTGGCTTCTGTTTTATGGAACTTGAAAAAAATCATGGATGTCTAATGAACCTTTAAAAGCGAAAGCCTTGAACCTTTTTAAAGTGAAAGAAACTTCCAGGTTCAACTGTGATCATTGTGCTGCAAATAGGGAATAGGGATCAGTTTTGGTGTTATTTATTGATGAGCGAAGTGGTCTTCATGATTGTGAAATCCCTGGTTATCATTTCCTCCTTGCCCTGACTTCATGTATGCAAATTGCAGTTACTATTCTAACGTTGAGGATCCTGGTGACATGTTCATTCTAGGAATTTTACATTCGTGATCATGATGGATTGCCACCTACTGATAGAGCAACGCTACGTGGCTGATTGATCTGAAATACAATTGCAACAAATAGGATATGTGCATTTTGCTTGATAGAGTATGATGTTCGTAGTGCCATTCCATTCACTTGATAGTTCAGGATTTCTGGCAGAATCATGAAGTTTGCACTTTATGGTAGATCACACAATTATGTAATTGAAGATGTTCACCATTTTTCTGTAGGTTGATCTTTTCATTTTCTTCCTTTCCACAAAGGCAAAGGTTGGGGGTTTAGCAATTGAGGAAAGCTCAAGGCTGATCACATTCTAATTACAATATGTGGCCAAAATCTGAATGGTAGTTTGGAACTCCTCCTATATGTAAAGTTGGGTTATCTGGCCTCTAGATAAATGGTTCTTATATTCTGTTCTAAGATTAGGAAATGGTTGTAAGCTATATTTTAAAACTAAATGACAGAATCTTAATTGAAGTGTTGTGTTATGACAATAGTCGTTTTATTTCAACTAATCATTGATTAATCTCGTGGATATCAAGTAATTTATACTTTTTCTGTGGCAGTACAGAATGTTTTTACATTAGATTTCATGCAACATAAATTCATCTTGCCATAGCCATCTAATATTATTTTTTCCTGCCTTATGGACGTAACCATCTTTTGTTTTTTTACTTTCATCTGTTTGGATGGATTTGGCTCCTTTGACATCAGCTCAGCACTTGAATCTTTGTGTTTCAATTGTTCTATCCCGTCAGCAGTTTGTCCATTCTTTTTTCAATGAAAGGGCCTGAAAGATCACAAGATATTTCATTCTTGTTCATGACGGTTGAATAAGGAGAGCAAACTTGGAGATGTGCACTGCCATTGAGGTAAGGGCATTGCTCTGCTGATTTTTTTGTGTTTTAGGTTCAAATCTCTGTTGCTTTTCAGTATGTTATACTGTCAACTTTATATTTCAGGAACCACTCTGGGATGAAAGATATTTCTAATCCACATGGTTTGTCCCCAAGCTGTTATTTGATTTATTTCCCTTGGTGAAGAAGCAGCTAACTTCCCGTTCGGTAGAGAGAAGATCAATTGCCAGCTTCAGTAGACGCTGGAAACTGTGCTTGATATTTGTCCTAGATTAGGATTCTGGTTACTTGATGGCAGAGTAATCATAACTTCTAAATTGAAAAATAATATTTTTACCAAAATGTGTACTCAACAAGTCTTTAAGTAGATGTTACAACTTGCTGGTTCGATACTTGGCACCATCATTGGTATTCTGCAAATCGATGAAGTATTAGGCAAGTAGAATTTATTAAAAAAAAAAAAAAAGTATACGTTATGACCAATTATTGTGGCAAACTATCTAGAAGTGTAAGTAATCCCAAGTGTTGTACAAAGAACCAAGAGAAATCCTTTCCTTGACATGTATTGAAAGTGGCAGCAGGTTTTGATATCGAATGTTATCAGCTTGCATAGGCTGCCAAATAGGCAAACACTGAAAGGGGATTTGAGGGTTATCCAAATACTCATTTTACGTTAGTAAAAGATCCTCTTCGGGACTGGGCATCAAATCTAATGTCAAAGTGGCATGATTATTGCTATTGGTTATCATGTGGAAAGTGTGTAGACTAGCTTTTCTTTTTCTGAAACAGCCTAGACTTGCTTTTCACTTTGAGTAAGTTATGATCTTGACAGGGCAGGAGAATGACATACTCCTGTAATATAAGAAAGTCCTATCCTTTAGGAGGCCAAATCAGAAAGATTGCAGATGAGATAGAGTTCTTATCCTCAATTCTTTTCAACTCAATAAAACCGTGGCAAGAGGACAACAAATACCAGAAAAAGTTAACACTTGGGATTATTGTTGTAGGATTCGCATTAATGTTGCTAGCTTTTTAGAATCCCTTCGGATAACCACGAGGAGTTTTGAATTCAAAGCCGCAAATATGAATCAGATTGTAACTTTCTCTAGGTAGTCTTCTTTCCACACGGACATGATCCGCCGAATCGACGTGCAAAACATCCTTGATAGTAGTTCCACTAACTATTAATCACACCATTTTAGACTTTCCATCATGTCATTGATACCCTTTTTCAAAACACATAGCAAGGATTAGTATTGTTGATTGGTCGTCTTCTTTGTCAAATGGTACATAATCAAGCTTCTTTAATTGCCAATTAAAATCCAAATATACATCCCATCATGTCACTGAATATCCTGCCTTAACGAGGAGAATATTTACGTTAGCATCGTTGGTTAGTCGGTGTCTTGGGCTAATAGCTTCATGATGAATCTTGACGGTCCTTTTTTGTTACTAATTCAAGAAATATTTACTAATGCATTTGTATCCTACATCCCCTAACATATTGGTGAATGTTCATGAATGTAATATCTGCATGTGAAGTTGAGCTGATCGAAAAATTCATGATAGGTTACCTACTGCCCCTCATTATATGCAAACCCTATAGCTAGTGAATGTGCAGTATCCTATGCCAATATCTAATAGTAATTCTTCTTTCCCTGTTTCGCACCTCTCTCAACAAAGTAATTTCTATGTGTCTTTATAAAAGAAAAAAATTAATGGATAAGGTTGCAAACTCTTGCCCAACAAGATGAATTATGAATAATAGTCCGCATGGCAGAAGTTGTCCAAGTTTTTTGACCGACAAATGGCGGCCTAGTCGGCCATGGACCCTCTTTGTGGCTATTAAATTTCGGCCGTCCTGAAATGTTCCTTTCTCTTTTGGCTTCTCAGAGTTCTCATATGGAATATTCAGCTCCCCTTGCACCCACCCTGGCAATAGAGATTAAACTAATAGCTGTATGACTATAGCACTTTTTCTTCCTCTCTATTAAATGCTAGTTTGAATATATATATGTATTCGAATATTAGCCTCAGAACCCATGACCATATATTGATCAGATGAATTTCAATATCAATAAGGGTCAGATGCAGATGCATATGCAGCTTCACGTCTTGAGTTAGTCATCTCTTGCTTTCTTTAGGCATCAGAAGAGGAATATTTGACTAATTCTACACATTCAGATCGTAGAATAATAACAAAGATTCTTCCAGGATATATGCAACATTTATTTTACAAGTTCCCAAAATTATACTTGAGAGCATCGGAATCAGAATCTAAATTATTTATCTCCAATTTGTGGAGTATGAATTTGTTCATTCCACTAGACTGAATCAGTTAAGAACGACAAAGGGCATAATTATCATTCCAGAGTACCAGATTACAATGATCAATCACAACCCATGTGAATGGAACAAATTGATGGTTTTCATTTTTCAACAGTTACACTTTTTTTTTTTTTGGTCTAGAAAACATGATTACGATTCCTCTCTCTCTTTTTTCTGACTATGAAGCTCTTCTGAATTCATTTCTAAAACCTTCTGTGACAAAAACCACCCGTGACCATGAAAGATTTTTTCTAATTAATAACTACCAAATTATGCTTCAATCTACATTTCAAGAATTAGAGATCACACATGGGAAGACACAAAGTAGATAGGAGGTTCAGGACCCTGAAAAGTTCTTTTCGCATTAAATATCGTTTCGGTATGTAGAGATTACAACAAGATTTGAACGGCCTCACAATCAATTTTCACAGATTTGACTTCATAACCAACGTAAAGCATGGAATGGAGAAGCAACCCATGTAAATTAATTTCTAATTTATATATTTGTTGTGGATATTAATGTTTCAAGGACTGAAAATAAATGGTTTTGGAAAAAAATCTTCATCTAGAAATGTAGAAATTGACCAAATAGAAAATGAGTGATGGAACAAGAGAAAAGAAATGGTCCATTCTTTCTATTAACAACCAAGATCCTATATGACATTTCTTTGTCAACCTATATACCATAAGCCAACACGTGCAATCGTAAACAACTCATTGGTATTAATTGTGTCCCATTAAATTTAGTCCAAGATTTTACTTGGCATTTTCAGTTCATATTGGTGGTGTGGAAAATGCAAGAAACTTTGATTCGACCCAACTTGACTGAATCCCATTTCACACGTTAGTTTTTGAAAATTGAGATTGTTCTGTGGTCCTACTAAGTGGTCATAAATTCTAAGGCCTTGAAAATGATATGTTCTTCTCATTTCTGGATGCTGAGTTTATTATTTTTATAGTGCAGCATACGGAATTTTATCGGTACAAAAAAATTGTTCAATTATTAACGCTTAATTAATTAAATATATTTAACTTTTATATAGAATTTTTCTATAAAAGAAAATGGGGGATGGTATCCTTGATTCATTCAAAATCTGACCAGCACCGAAAACTTGAAAAGGAAAGTCCCACTTCTAGAACAAAAGGAAAAAAGAAATAGTTGTCATTTTCAAGATGAGTTGGTTGTGGTTAACTAAACTTAAAGCGAGAAGGTGGAAAGGTGCATTTGACTATCTGCTAGGGGTTATTTCTTTTGAAATATATAAAGGCAGCCAATAATTTAGGAAGATTTGTCACTCAACGAGCTGTATAGTCCTTCGAGTCACTATCAGATTGAGGAGGTGATGAGGATATATATAGTCTCTCTCTCTCTCTCCCAAATTTTTTTCTTTTACCTAACTATTGACTTACCTGTGGGGAGGAAATGTACTTTGCGTTGTATACTAGGAATTTCTTTAGTGTCTGTCAATTCAAGCTAATAATCACAAGTGGCATCTCAAATCAGAAGGGTTTTCAACTATTTGTTTCTCAAGCTACTATAAAGATAACAACTTTGAAATCACTAAAACGTTTTCCCTTTCGAGGAAAGATGCATGCATTACAATTTGTAACCACGTACGTATATGCAATTTGAAACAATACAAATTCAAGAACATTAGTCAATCCTCGTATTGTTGTATTGAAAATCTTAGGTGGTGTCAATATGTTTTCCTTTTGTTATTAGAGCAATTAAAGTTTATATGTTGGTTTTGAGATGTGCCCCTAAGTTAATAGACCTCATTGGCTACGAGATATATGTCTTAGTCGTATGAATTGTTTAGAAATTCTTATGTCCATTCTTGAAGATCTTCTCAATACTACACCCCATGTGGTAATATCAAGAAATGATGACACAAGATTTAAGAAGATATCTGAGACCTTGTTCCAGTTTGGTGACCTTTGATGTGAATATTCAACTCTGAAATCACATCAAAAGAACAAAAATATTGATAATCTGTACTATTGCATAGGTGTATAATTATTGCTGATTCCATGAACTTGGAAGTGTAACAGCTCTAACCTTTAGGCCCCCACCCCTCCCGTTTAGGAGCTACATCTGCCATCTCTTTATGCTTTTCTAGGCTGAGCTGCGAGGTGGGTGCTTGACAAATAGCTTTCAATGTACTGTGAATTACCACTGTTGATGGGCACATTCCTCCCTAAAACGTAGGAACAATAATGTATTGTAAAAGAAGAAACCAATTATTGATCCTATTCTCAATTTGGGACCAAAAGTGACTCATATAATGTTACCTTCTCAATCATTTCTAGAATGAATCAAATGACAATACTTTTTTCTCTTTTTTATTTTAATTCAAAAGAAATTATAAGTAGTATTAAGTGAAAGGGAAAAGAAAAGATGGTTTGAAAGTCAAATTAGAAATCTTACAGTTGCACGGCTAATGTTCTTGTAACTTGAGTTGGGTTTTGGGACGATGTGCTTATAAGCAAGTTTGGAAATTCACTTCAAATTCCAACAATAAAGAATTGAGCTTTTGCTTTTATACCAACATTTTGAATAATAATACCATAACCTTTATAAAAAAAAAAAAAAAGTGCGATATCTACATGTGATATGATACTTTATTTTCACAAGAATTTTTATTCTACCTGATAAATATAAATGTAGAAAATTTACATAAGCTCCTTGTATGATTTGTTTCAAGAAAACAGTTATATTTTGCTACATTACTATTTCTATAATAATATAGCAAGAGTCAACTTTCTACGTGATTCTCTTTCATTTCTCAATAATACCCTTATTCCCATGTTACCATCCACTAAATAATAACATCCCATAACATCCCTCATCGCCATATAACAACTCATTTTCTAGTCAATTTCTTTATTTCATTTGTTTTTCTTGAAATTGCACATACTTAATATGTGTTTGTCCAAATAGTTTTCGTAGGATTTCTATTTTAAATTTTTGCCACATATGAATTAACACACTTATTTTCTTTTTTATATTAGATCTATACTATTATAACGAGAGGAAAGCGATTGGGTTATTCTCTTTTTGACATTATTTCTTGTGAATACTACATGATTTACATCAAAACTTTGATGTAACTAGACATTTTTTTTAATCGACGTACCATATTTTATCAACAATTATTTTCTGACATTGTATGTGACTTTTGCACAATACATCCGACATGAGTAAGAGCTACGAATAACATGAAGCCACGTCACACGTCAGGACCGTGCTGTCCCCAACAATATTTTGTCGACAATTATTTTCTGACATTGTATGTGACCTTGTACAATATCAGACATGGGAAAAAGGTCCGAATAGCATGAAGCCACGTCACCAAGTGGGACCATGTTGTCCCCAACCATACACGCGTCAATAGCTAACTATAGAACTGGAGGCTTGTGCTTTTTTAACACGTGTGTTGATGGTACCAACAGAGAATAATTTTTGTATAGATTTTAATCTGCCGTATAGTTTTAAGAAACATCATATAATTGATTTCTGATTTTTTTCTTAATATAGAGGCACTATTTAAGTCATATAACTCTTGTTTATATTGTATGAGGAGTGAAGTTTTCGAATGAATTCGTAAATCGAGTCTATTCTCAAGTGCTTGTCTATCAATAAAATCGCAATCGAATATACTATTTAGCTCATATATATATCTTGTTCATATTGCATGACGAGTAAAGTTTACGAATGAATTTGTGAATCGGGTTCGAGAATCAAGTTTACAAAATGACTTGTCTAGTACATGTAAGAATTTCTTGCAAAAATCAATCAAGCCATCAACATAATTATGAATGGGAGAATATAAGAAAGAAAGGAAAAGGATTCCCACGGAAAATTAAGAAAAAGTTGGAATAGAATAATGTTTTGATCAATTCTTGAAGGATCTTGGAAACATGGGGCGTAAAGGGTCCTACTGCAGCAGCCATGGCGAAAGAGGCAGTCTGACTGACCGTCTAGTCATCCATGATTTCGACAATTCCTGATATTCAGTATGGCTGCCTCCATCAGAAAATATGCTCGGGACAAATTCTATAATTTATGCTTTGCTTCATAACTCTTGTTATGAAACAAGAGAACACATGTATGCTTCCTTGTGGTGGTGGCATCTTTGTGTACGCTACCTTTTTTTTTTTTTTATCCCTTTTAATAGTTTTATATCAACGGTAGAAAGGGACTTAACAAAAAAGAAAAAAAAGTAGAAATTCGAGCTAGCATTTAAATAACCTTAATACACAAGTCCAAACATGAATTTATGTGTGATTTGTCGGGTAATTTGCGGCGGTTTGTCCCTTAATCAAGTAAAAGAAATTAGGAAGACTAAATCCTGTCGATAATGTTGCGAATTTCGACTATTAAATATGATAAGAGATATATAAATGATGGTAGCATAAGTTCATTTAACTTTAAAGTTTAGAATTTAGTTAATTACTTCATTTTATATGAATAAATGCAGAAGTATTTCTCAAAGAGTTCTCCCATATTGGAACAAAAAATTGATTTCTATGGCATCCATCTATGGATCCAAGTAATTAGTTTGTTTGGAAATGTTAGTAATGGTTCCCCACGCGATAAAAGTCTCAATGTCATTTTCAATCAAATTTGAACAACAGCTGGGTGTGTTTTGTCAAGTCATGTTATCAAGATTATTTTGTAGTCGTTCTTTTTTCCTTTTTGGAACTTTGAGGACTATAAAGCTTTTTTTGAAGAGTCATCGTGCCTTAATTGATGGGTGTGTTCATACAAAACGTAAAGAAAAAATAGTGAAAAGTCCTGAATTGATATGCATTTCACATTCGCATGGCATTTAGGGCTAACAAACTCATAAATGTAAAAAAAAATAAAAGGAACATTAAAGTAAGAACTAAGGAGATGTTTGGTTTAAGGGAATTAGGGTGGAAAATGGGTGTCAATAGTAATAACACCTATGGTTAATATTTACAAAATAACTATCACTGTCTTTCAATTAGAATGAAAGTAATTAATTGAGATTTCTATAATTTTTCACATAATACTATTCTATCAAATTTATTAATTTTTTTAGAGAGAATAATACTCATTTCATTATTAGAGCAAACATGTTGGGAAAAATCGTCAAAATTCATACTCATAGTAAGATTAATGATATTCACAGTCATAAAAATTGAGGAATTTCAACCAAACATCCATTAAAATCTAAAGAATATGAATGAAATTTTTATCTAACCAAAAACAATTTCAAATGTTTGAAATGTGAACTCTAGTGTATGAGCATATTATCCATGCACCCCAAATCTAAGACTGAAACACTTTTTATCTCGAATCATGAAATGGTACTCTTTATCTTTTCGAACAAGGAGGTGGTCGTAGGTGAGGTACGATTTTAGATCTAGGGCCTCGAGGTTTGTCTGCCGTTGAGGGTGGGGGAAATTCTAGAATTGTACACAAATTCTTGATTACAAATCTAACTAATGTGTATAGAATGGGTTAAGAAACCCCACAGCACGTGGTGGGTTACTTGAACAAAAGAACTTTCTAACAGCAACGGAGTACGTTATATGTCCTAGAACAGTAAACCTATACTAGATGTCCTCATGATCATATTATCCATTCAATTTTAGGACACCTACATAATGATTGGACTGCTGATTTGATTTATTTAACCCACAATTGGGATAACAAATTGGTATTATTCATGTATTTGTAACATTCCATTGCAAAAATCCTCCTCTTTTAATTCAGATTTGAAGGCTGGAATGAAGCTTAGTGATGTTGGATGTATATATATACTAGGTATTGATAATTTGGAAATGTTGTACAATTACACAAAGTTGTTAGTTTATTATTGGACAAGGATTCATTAAGATGTTGCAGAACTTAGCATTTCTGGACTATTGGTATCAATTTGGTGTTTTATTTTCTATTTTACTTCAGATCAAAAAGAGAAAATATATCAGTTATCTTTCTTGGTGGTGCTTCGCACTAAATATCATGCTTGGTGCTTCTTCTCATCTTTGATCTTCTCTATAATTCATCAAGATTTATAAAAGTTGCATGGTTGGAATCATAATATTTTAAGTCTGTCACAATTGATTGATGAACATGATCAACGAACAATTTGACATGCCAATTCTGGCATTAACCCTTTTTTCCCCCTTCCCATATTTATTTTGATCCAGAATAGGATTTTGTTCACCAAAAAAAAAAAAAAAAATGAAATTAAGTGTTCATGCTGAAATAGAATACAGGTACTTTTTTAATTTTCTCTCTCTCTATGTTTTTTTTTTTGGTGGAGGAATTCTTAAATGCACTTCGTCCACGGCCCACCCATGAATCTTGTGATCTAAAATAAAGTTAGATAAATATCATTACATCACCTTCTTATGTCAACACGTACCATTATACTTATGTAGCACTCTTTTAAATTACAAGATTTACAGGAAGAGATGTGAACTCAGTCCACCTAAAAATCTTTGGGGGTCATAAATTTTCATTTTCCATTACTAATGCAGTTTGTCTTTTTCTTTTGTTTTGGGGAAGGTGGTGGAAGACAGTTGCAATTCATTTACTTCTTTTAGCATCAGTCAACTAATATTCAACCAACCGATGAAATTTCTTACTTCTTTTACACTTTGAGCAAGGGCAAAAATGACCCAAAAAAAAAAAAAAAAACCTTTAGCGAATTCCTAAATTTTAAAAACTTGATAGAATTTCCTAAATCAAGCTTTAGAAATGTCAAGAATGAATTAACTTAATTCCTCATAGGATTTTCCTTCATTTATCGTCATTCCAAATTGAGAAGACAAAACTTAATTAAATTAAATTGAATAGTTTTTACCCACCATTCTCTCCTAACACTCTTAACATATCCAAAGAAAACAAAAACAATCTCTAGACTAGTAAATGTTGATGTGATCATAACCACCATATTCATGGAATTCAGCACCACGTTTTTCACTAGTTTAGATGCAGGAAAAATAACAGTTTTACATTACATTCTTCCCCCTTGGTGTGCCACATATCTAGTCATTGTCTCACGCTTTTGTAGTAACATGATTTGTATGCAATAATTTTGTATGTTTGTAGAAATGCAAATTCGTTGAAAGAGTGTGAATTGGACTATTTTTGTGTACAAAAGTCAAAAAGAACAAATGTTACATTTAATAGTTTTGTATGTACCTGACTATTTTACTCCAAAGTACTTTATGATAACTATATTTGTCATATAATTCTAATGTAAGCATAAATTCGATTTTGACAAATTAACAATTGGTGTTTGTAAACACAACTGGTGACACAAGCATCGCGCGACCCCTGATCCAAAAAAAAACCACTATAAATAGCCGCGCAGTTGCTTGAAGCCATGTGTTCAATTGCCTTTAGTTCATACTCAGGTCCCTTCTGTACACAGCTCATCCCTCCTCCAATACACAGCTCGTGTCATTGATCATATCACCCAAAGCCAATCTCTAGTTTTCCCAATCCATTATCCACACAGTCCTATTTCTTTCTTATATATCATCTCTTAAATATCTAGTATCCCCGGCCAAAGAAAGCCAAAAAAATAAAGAAAATGGTGGTGTTACCTAAACCAGCAATGGAACAGTTCTGCTTAGTCAAGAACTCGTGCAAAGCTACCGCATTATTCCCTGGTGTTCCGGTGATAGACCTTTCAAAATCTGACTCCAAACACCTCCTTGTTAAGGCCTGCCAAGAATTTGGATTCTTTAAAATCATCAATCATGGTGTTCCAACTGAATTCATCTCCAAACTTGAGTCTGAAGCTATCAAGTTCTTCTCTTTGCCTAAGTCTGAGAAAGAAAAGGCAGGGCCTCCTGACCCTTTTGGCTATGGTAACAAGAAGATTGGAACTAATGGCGACGTGGGTTGGGTCGAATATATTCTCTTAACAACCAACCCTGAGTTCAATTACCGAAAGTTTGAATCGGTTTTTGGTGTCACCCCAGAAAAATTTCAGTAAGTTCTGTTCAAAGTAGTGTCGAAATCTCTCTTGCTTTTGTTACCTTTTGTTTTGATGAGAATTCTTTTTATTGTTGTTGCAGTGGTGCTGTTAATGATTATATATCAGCAGTGAAGAAAATGGCTTGTGAAATTCTTGAACAATTGGCTGAAGGACTGAATATTCAGCCCAAGAACGCGTTCAGCAAGCTGCTGATGGATGAACAGAGTGACTCTGTTTTCAGGGTAAATCACTACCCACCTTGTCCTGACGTTCAAGAACTGCATGGCAGGAATTTGATTGGATTTGGAGAACATACTGACCCACAAATCATTTCTGTTTTGAGATCCAATAACACTTCTGGCCTTCAAATCGCATTGAAGGATGGAAATTGGATTTCCGTTCCACCTGATCAAAGTTCTTTCTTCATCAATGTTGGTGACTCACTGCAGGTACAAGGCTAATTTCATTGTTGTGATATTGAAAAGATGTTCGTGTCTATTTACATGTGCCGTGTTGTGCAAGAGGAGAAAGCAATTCAGTAGATGAAAAATTGGGATTGAGTTTTTCTTCTTGATTAGACTTACTTTTTAGGTCTTTTTGTACTATAACATGATTCTCCTCTGATAATATGCATTTTTGCTGTAGCCTGCTGCAAAACATGCGGTTTTGACTAAAATAAGATTGAACGAATCTTGGTAGATGCCTTTAACATCAATGCTTTCCTTGTCACTTTCAACTAAATGCTGCGTACGGGATAAGAAAATTCTAAAGTTTTACTTTCTTAATTTTCTCTTTCAAAGCTGAAGACTGAGTCTTTTTATTTTCCATTTTCCTTTTTTTAAGGGGTTTGGGGAGGAACATGGGACTAGGATACATGTAACTAGCACTTTTTTTTTATATGAAATAAATGTTTTGTGAATACTATTTTAATGGGGATTTTTGTGTGCTTTTTGTGGTGATTTTTTTTTTTTTTTGCAGGTTTTGACAAATGGGAGGTTTAAAAGTGTAAAGCATAGAGTATTGGCCAACAGTTTCAAATCAAGGGTTTCAATGATTTATTTTGGAGGGCCACCTTTGAGTGAGAAGATAGCTCCATTGCCTTCACTTATGGAAGGTGGGGACAGCTTATACAAAGAATTTACATGGTTTGAGTACAAAACGTCAGCATACAAATCAAGACTAGCAGATAACAGACTTGGCCTCTTTGAGAAAATTGCTGCCTGATAATCTTTACTTTCACGAGTCCCACCTTTGGTAGGAAAATGGGCAAATCAAGACTCATAAAAAAATATATAGTATGTAGCAATTAGGATAGTTTGGTTGAATTTCCCACTGATGGAAAACTCTGTGTTCTCTTTCCCTTTTGTTTATCATTTGTTTTCCTCAGAGTCCATGTAACCACCGCCATTTGTAAATATGCGTTGTTCAATATTTATCATCATACCCTCATTGTCAACTGTCTAGTATTCAATTGTTGTCACCATCGAAAGGATTGAAGAAACATAATCATTCATTGAATGATAAACTGAAGAAACAAGGAAAAGTATTTATTTTTTTAGAATAATGAAAAAAATTCTATTAAATCAGAGGATATTAGGACTCTGTAATTGGAACAATAGTGACAACTCCAAATTTAAAGAACTGAGTACATCATCAATCATCTGGCACCCATTCAAGAATGCAAATTGGATACTTTATTCATTTCAACTGGCTAATTATAATCAGAGAGGCCAAACACCGCAAATTAAGGTGACATTTCCTCACCACTACTGCCTTCTTGATACAATGGGAGGACAGTTAATTTCAATCAGAATACACGCTATTTGGTATAATAGGCGTTTTATTACTCGGATCTACACATCCATCTGCTCTATTACCATTAATGCTTACCTATCACTATTCCAAAAGCTCAATGATTGCAAATTTTGCACCATTTCTTGATGGGGGCTGTTTCAATTTCTTCATCTTTGAGGTCAAAACAATTAATAGAAATCGTAAATGGTTTCAGAAGTCATTCTTGTCCTTTTGTTTCTTGGATGCGTGGGCAAAGCTAGTTAAGGACTGCCTATTTATTGCAATGTTATACCTTACAAAATTGAAAAGTTTGTATCTATTCGTCTCGGAAACTATAACTGAGTATGAACTGTCAAAAGAAAAAAAAAAGAATCCAATGCATATCCAACTGGTACCACGTGGAAAATAACAAATCAACAATGATTTTCTTGGTTTTAGTTGTTCAGGAGAACAGCACATTGTTCTAACTAACCTAGTCAACAAAGTACAACTTAGATTTTAGAGCTAGATTAAGGATCCGGTATTCAGTTTCAGTGTGCTGTGCACTCCATAACCTGCTACCTCTGCCCCAAAAAAACAAAGATGCTTATTAAACCCTTTTATTAAAAGAATCACATTTTTTTAATCAATTGCTGTTATATTACATGTTTGTTGTTTCACACAAGTGGCGTGAGACTTCTAATGATGTGCTGAGTGAAGTCCCAAACTGTTTGACATACACAATTTGGAGGTATGACTCCCTGAAATTACCTAAACCCCCATCCTCGAAAACTCCCTAACTATTGCAGGTCTTGAGATTTGATTCCAGAACCTACAGTATGAAATAACATAAAGACAACGCTATGGTGCCAAGAAGGTATCATGATGACAGAAAAAAATGGTAGTATTTTGCAGATTAGTAATAAACTTTCACAAAAATTTTTCATTTATTGTTTGTGCATCTTCTTTGGCACTACAACATTTTTCTAAAAGAGTGAAAACAATGGATTTGAATAGTTGTAGTGAAGCATCTAGTGACTTAGAGAAACAACGTTATTACTCGAAGGAAAAAAATCTTATAATTATTAAAGGAATAGATCATATAATTATTAATTACAAGCTCTAATCTTATGTCTCGCCCCATCCGACAATTCAAGAAAATAAAATTTGTTCCAGTGAAAAAAGGATTGTTGTAATTGACTGACAAAACTATCCAATTCCAATGCTTAAACCATTTGCTATAGAGACATAAGCTGCATATGCTCATCGTAGTCATACATTCCAATGTATATATATATAAAAGAGTCATATATTCCGTAGAAACTTGCCAAAGAAAGACTTGTTTTCATGCAGCAAGTTATTGCAACTTGTCCAACCAATTTAGTATAAACAATCTCTTCTTGATTATAGTTCAAGGTGGCATGCATTAAAGGAGATTGAAACAAAAGTACAAACCGATTCCACCACATGAATGAAGCATTATGTTTTTATATTTTCCATGCATCTTATTGTTATAATATATATGTTACTAACAAATGCAATGTGGAAACAGAAGGATGAACGAATCATTTGATTACTTGATTGAGGCAGACCTCTAATTTGCGAAGATAAAAGCAAGAAAATGTAAAGTACAAAAAAGTTAGCTTCGCTCAAGGACTTGTGCACTGTACGTTGAAATTTCCAAAAAGAAGACTAGACCACAAACACTATGAAATTAACAGTTTTAGATTGGAATGGAGGATTATGATTGTCCTCTCAAAGTACTCACTGCTACTGTTGGCCTCGTTTCCAGTCTGGAGTTAGGTGCCATTCTGTTATCCGTGGTACACTTCAGCTCAAGCATGTGTTGGAATGGCAGGAAACAAATATCCCCAGATCATCAACCACAAATCAACCTTTTTGTTACAAATATTGCCTACACATTCAGCTACATTGTCAGATTTGAGGAAAATCAATTGTTATCCATTAATAAATAATCAGCGTGATGTTTTTCACTCTAATATGTGATCCCAGTGTTGTTTCTATTGTAAATTACATGTTTAAAATCCTATATAAATTGACTTGAAGATATGTTACATGGACTTTTCACTCACCCCAAACATACCCATGTGGTGTCATGTCGATAGATATGATACGAGTATGAATATGACATATATTAATTGAAATTTATATTTTTTTGACGTACCCACGTCAAACTCTTTATTCATACCTGTATCTACACTCTCCTACACTCTCCTGTATTTGAGTCTATGTAACATAGGCTGGAAGTAATGGAAAACAGATGTCCTGAACAGACTACACTACACCCTATCTCAACACCCTAGAGCATATAGGTCCACTCAATCAGTGATTCCAACACGATTAGTTTAATTCATCACTACCTCGTAAGGGTGTCCAGAATTGTTTTTGCTTTTATTGTTGTAAAATTTTTAAAAAGTATTCCTATAGTCTCTGCATAGTTTACACACATCTTTAGTGTGATACTTAGTAATAGAAATATTTTATTTGGCCAATAGTACTAAGTATTACAACGTGTGGTCTCAAAAAAGGAAAAGAAAACAAGATAGGAATTTAGGGGGAGGATGGTTGAAGCTTAGTGTTGCATAAACAACAGGCATGGGCTCGAATTGTTTCCCATCAAGACTACCATCAATTGTTGATTTGAATGCGGAACAAACAGGTCCCAAGTTAGGTAAAATGTGTTGGGATGTATTGGGCGTGGTCCTAGTTTCAGATACGGGAAGAATTAAATGTTATAAACACTTGGAACTCAGAAGTTGGTAGCAAAATTAATGGATGACAATCTTCACCATTTTTCTTGCTAGCTGTTTTCCTTGTTATTTATATTATCCCTTGCTTCAACTCATTCTTTCCAGTAACATCAATTTGCCATTTTTCTGTTACTTAATATCTAGGGAGTACCAAAGTAAACTAATTACATTCACTTGTTAGTTCATGATAAATAATCTGCTTACCTTTGGAAAAGATTTTAAGAAAATTCTTGTACAAGGGCCTCAGCATTTGACATGTTCGTCCCAAGATGTTTCTTGAAACAATAATAATCATAAAATACAACACATTAGTTAACAAAGATTAGTCACTTTCCACTTCTTGATTAGAAAAACTTTACCTCTGGTAATCGAACAAGACATTTTCTACTAGTAATTCGCATTACTGATAATCAATATTAATGTACTTTTTTTGCAAGATGTATGATAGATATTGAATGGCCCTTATTAATTCAGGAATCCATCGAGGATCATCATTACCAAATAACAACATCCTAATGAATTGAAAGAATAATACTACTTTAACTCAACGCCAAATTAAACATTTTGAACTTTTGAAGAAAATATAGTAAATTCTCATAAAATTGGGTGGTACCTAGCTAAGTGTCAATAGAATGACAAAATCTAGAAAAAAAAATGGCGAATAAAATATATCATGCATAACATCCATTTTTTTAAAGAAACATTTTTTTTAATTTCCTTGATCTGTAAAGAATAAACATGATTTTGCTTTCTTGAACTTCTTCCAAGAAATTTACCTTGCTTTCCTGCTTCAATTTTCAAACTTTCTCCTTTCCTTCGTTTAAATTAAATAAAAAAAAAAACACATTAAAACTCGAAAGATGCTAAGCCCATTGAAACCTCAAACCTATATACACAATTAACATTGCCCATGGGCCAAACAGCCCAGATCCGAAAGGGGATTAAAAAAAAAAAAAAAAAAAAGAAGAGCATTGGTCAACCAGTCATCTTCTCCGAAAAAGCCATCTACTTCTCTTCAATTTCCACATTTGTCCCCTTCAAAACCCTAACTTTTCTCTCTGCAGCCAAATCAAATAACCCTAACGATAGTTTGCAGTTGAGAATTTTGCAGCAAAAGATCCTCAGCACTTAGCTTCTACAATCAAATCGAAATGGACGAAACTGCCCCTCCTCCGCCGTCGGAATCCATGGCGTCTCTTTCGGTTTCCCCTCCGGCCCCGCCCCAGCCTTCCTCCTCCTCCTCCTCCTCCTCCACGTAAATCGTCTCTCATTTTAATATCATTCACCATTTCCAAATATTATTTTTTTATTTATTTTATTTTTATAAGAATTTATGCATTTTAATTAATTGTTAGTGAATTAATTGGAGTGTTTGCTTGTATCCGACGTCGTTCTTGCTAATGACTGCAAATTATCTGCCCTTTTGGTTATCCTAGAAGCTTCTTAATGTAGTCAGGATGAGGGTTGAATTTGTAATTTTGTTGAAGTTTGATGGATGATGCATATGTAATTTTGAGTCTTCAAATGCAGCATTTGAAGCAGCTAGATACCCATAGGATTAGAATTGAATAGAATTATGGAGGAATTGGATAAATGTGGGTTAGTGCTTGTGTTTTTGGTAGGGTAGTATGTTACTGAATTCATTAGATTCAGAAATGGTTCGAATTGGATTAGACTATCGAGAAATTGGATTTGCAGACAGGCACTTAGGGGCATAAACCCAGTCCTTTTGAATGTGTTTTTGCTGTTGGATGTTTGTGATTGATGAATTCGTTTAAGGATTTTTTTTTTTTTTTTCAAATATCAATTGAGTTTCGAGATTTGAGATATCGATCCTGAGTGCTGAAAAATGTTGCTAATAGGATGAGCTTGGAGGAGAAGTTCAGGATTGTGAGGAGTATTGGAGAGGAGTGTATCCAAGAGGATGAGTTGCTGAACCTTTTGGAGAAGAAGCCCCAGCCCATTTGCTATGATGGATTTGAGCCATCGGGTAGAATGCACATTGCTCAGGTGTGTAATTTGGATACTAATTATATCTTTCCCTTATAAAAAATGGTCCTTTGTCCATTTAACATGATTGGTTACTTGTATAATGCTGTATTGATATCCGATCTTTTTATTCTCAATTTATTGCTAAACAGGGAGTTATGAAGGCAATTAATGTGAACAAACTGACATCTGCTGGATGCAAAGTTAAAATCTGGATTGCAGATTGGTTTGCTCAGTTGAACAACAAGATGGGTGGTGATCTTAAAAAAATCAAAGTTGTTGGTGAATACTTGATTGAGATATGGAAAGCTGTGGGGATGAATCTGGAAGGTGGTCAGGTAGAATTCCTGTGGTCTTCTGAAGAGATTAACTCAAAAGCACACGAATATTGGCCACTTGTAATGGACATAGCACGAAAGAACAAGCTTCCCAGAATATTGAGGTAGAAGGTCTATAAAATTGTTCTTTTTTCTGTTCAGCGATGCTGATATCATGTCCATAATTTGATTTTTAGTTTTGTTCCAATTTATTAGGTGCTGTCAAATTATGGGTCGTTCCGAACAAGAAGAGCTGACTGCAGCTCAAATCTTTTACCCGTGTATGCAATGCGCTGACATATTTTTCCTCAAGGTGACTTTCTTGTAACAGGAATTATTGTTAATATCTATAGCGGATTGGTTTCCAGATTTATTTGAATTGTTACTGCTGACTTCAAAAGTTATTTGATAGTGCATCCACCTTTTGCGTCAACATAATAGATTTTTGTAAGTCATATTTTGTTAAGCTAATAGCTTTTTGTAATTCATATCCATTTTTGCATTTTACGTACCTTGATTCTGTATCATTCTAATAGTCCTGAGTCATGTTGAGCATAATTGATTAGTTTGGAGAGAGAGAGAAAGGGGGGGGGGGGGGGGGGAGAGATCTTGTGACATTGTCTTGATGATTCAATCTTACAGGCTGACATCTGTCAATTGGGCATGGATCAACGGAAAGTGAATGTGCTTGCAAGGGAGTACTGCGATGATATCAAGAGGAAAAACAAGCCTATCATCTTGTCTCATCGTATGCTCTTAAATGTGATATTTTACAGTTAAAACCTGGTATACATTTTTCATTTTGATATCCTCAGCTATCTCCTAATGTTGATGTGTAGACATGCTCCCTGGACTACAGCAAGGGCAAGAGAAGATGTCAAAGAGTGATCCATCATCTTCCGTCTTCATGGAGGATGAAGAGGTATTCTGCTGTGCGGATAATAATAGTGTTTTTGGTGTTGAGTGGAGTCAACTGCTTGATCTTCTATTTACTTTTGGCAATTGATTAATGGTTTTTCTTTTACTTTACTATAGCTAATATTGATTGTGACAGGCTGAGGTAAATCTCAAGATAAAGAAGGCATACTGCCCTCCAAAAATTGTAGAGGGGAATCCTTGTCTTGAATATATTAAATACATAGTTTTACCTTGGTTCAATGAATTCAAGGTTGAGCGAAGTCCTGACAATGGGGGTGATAAGTAAGTTCTCTTAGACTCTGACACGCTTACTATTAAATAATTCTCCTTTCCTCCATTATGGATCTGGGTGTGATAATCGAAACCTCTTAGTATTAAAACCACTCTCTGTGTTACCCACTATAATTTGGATAAAATTTCTCTCTGTGTTACCCCTTACAACTTGGATAAAATATATCTTGTGAAGGATATCGTATACCGAATCATGTGTTGGCCTGAGGATGGTTCCAAAATCATCTCATATGTTGTATATTCATCTTTATGTAGGATTTACAAGAATTTTGAAGAACTAGGTGTCGACTATGAAAGTGGTGAACTGCATCCGGGTGATCTCAAACCTGCCTTAGCTAAAGCACTGAACCATATACTGCAGGTACACAATTTTTTATTACAAGAATCTGAAGAAAACTGACTTCAAAATTGGAAATGGTCTCAGTACAGAAAAAGAACAAAAGAAAAATGTAACAAGATGGAGTTTATAGAGGGACTTGATTTTTTTTTTTAAATTTGGGGTAAGGAAATATTGGGGGTTCGTCTGCTTGACTTAATTGAGCATGAGGTGGGAAGAACAACTCCAAATTAGTTAGTAGTGTTACACTCTTCTAAGGAACTATAATTTTTTTTTTTTTTTCCTTATAGGTAGTAAATTTTTTTATTTTCCCCAAAGCCAATGGATGAATATTTATCATTATTTTCCCCTCCCATAAGTTCTTATTCAATGGATGAATATTTATCATTATTTTCCCCTCCCATAAGTTCTTATTCTGATTTTTAATTTTTTCTTGATCTAATTGCATGATCTTTGCAGCCTGTGCGTGATCATTTTAAGAATGATGCAAATGCTAAGGAGTTATTGAAAAGGGTTAAGGTAACGCACTCTTGAATTTCATCAGTGTCTTATTCTGGATCATAGCCAAACAACATATACTCTCCAGTACATAATATTAAATTTGTTTGCCCAGACAAGTGTAAATAAATAAATAAAAAGTAAAAATAAATAAATAAAAAGTAAAAGTTGCTACTTCCGTTTATTTCACTCAAAGCTCTTATATCTTGATAAATTGTCTTATCAATTCTTCAAACCTGATCTTTGTGGTTTGTGCAGAGTTACAAGGTCACTAAATAAGGTGGCGTGGAGATGAATTTGCACGATTAACCAGTCTTTCCGTGAACAAGCCGAAGCTTCATAAATTGCATTTTTGTCTTGTGTATTCTATTTTGAATTTTTTTTTCGAATATCCTTCAGTAGCAACTCTGTCTGGATATTGTATTCTGTATTTTTTTGAAGAGAATTTTAATCTGAATGAAATTTACAATCCAGTTTTGAAATATTTGGAGGCTCTCTCTCTCTCTCTCTCTCTCTCTCTCTCTCTCTCTCTGATTATTTAAATCTTGTATAACTATGCAAAATTAGTCCAAAAAAAAAAAAATTGATACTTCTCCTTCTTAGCCAGGATAATACAATATTAATATCATCAGAATCACTTAAGGTGATATGTAGGGCTAAAATTATATAAGCAATTCTGCCTTAAGGTATCATATCACTACACACGTGGCGGTTCTTCCACCATTTGTTTCTAAGAATACCTTAATTAAAAAAATTAAACCACATTAATTTCAGCCAATTTCCTTATAAGAAAAAGGAGCCCTTAAAGGGAAATTTTGCGACAAGTTTCAATTGGAGGAGGTGTGATGGATGTTTGTTTTTTATTTCATAACCTAGACGTTAAATACAACTTCCGTTGTAGTCTAGATGGTTAGGATATTCGGCTCTCACCCGAAAGACCCGGGTTCGAGTCCCGGCAACGGAAGCATTCCTTTTTTGCTTTTTTTATGAATTGTTATACTTCTCTTTTCCTTTTCCTTTTCCTTTTCTTTTTTCTTTTTCTTTTTCTTTCCCACCATATCTCCTTTCGATTAGGAAACGGTATCGTTTCGGTTTCTAATAGTCAAATTCCGAAAGCCCATAAGAGCACCGCCACGGCCGCCAAGGCAACTTATTTTCTTTTCCAGAGTCAATTCCCGGCGAAGCAGATTTGATTTTTCTGTAACGATTTCTCCGAAAGAGGTAAAAAGATTCTCTCTTTCTTTTTATTCTTAATTATATCTTTCTTTAATCTCAATTATTTTCTTATTTCGATCTCTCTCTTTTTTTTTGGGTTAATTTTTCCTAAAAGAATTACTTTTAGGGTTTAGGATTGTGATTGACGAGGCGGAATAGGAGAAGTAAGCAAATATGGGTGAACGGAAAGTTCTGAACAAGTATTATCCGCCGGATTTCGATCCGGCGAAGATTCCACGGCGGAGGCAGCCGAAGAACCAGCAGATGAAAGTGCGTATGATGCTTCCGATGAGTATTCGCTGTAATACTTGCGGCAATTATATTTACAAAGGCACCAAGTTCAATTCCAGAAAGGAAGATGTCATCGGAGAGGTATTATTACTAAATTTTCCTCAGCTTCCATTTTACATTTGTTTTATGTGTGAATTTTACGTTTTCGTTTTTCTTTTTGGGAATTTTAGTTCCTTTTTTTTCATGTTTTCTTTAGAAATTTGGATGCATAACGATGGCCTGTGTATTGTTGATCACTGTTTAGTGTTAGGGTGGATTGTTGGTAGTGTAGTGTGTTGTGCGTTATGATATTGTTGTTGAATCTTTAAACTTTTGACCCTTTTTGCTCGAACAAGATTGCTCATGATTGTTGGTGTGCAATTTTTCTAGACATACTTGGGGATTCAAATATTCCGATTCTATTTCAAGTGCACAAGGTGCTCGGCCGAGATTACGTATAAAACAGATCCGAAGAATTCTGACTATGTTGTTGAATCTGGTGCAACACGGAATTTTGAGCCCTGGCGTGCAGAGGACGAGGTGGGTTTTTTTCCTTTGTTTTTATTTTTATTGGTGTTTCTTAGGAATGCAGAAGATATCTGGGGTGAGGGATACAATGTAGTAGTATGCATTTATATTTTGGTACGTGTATGCTTACTCTTTTCTTTCTCTTTATAGGCAGTTGAGAGTGAGAAGAGGAAAAGGGATGCTGAAGAAATGGGGGATGCAATGAAATCGTTGGAGAATAGAACGTTGGACTCGAAACAAGAGATGGATATACTTGCTGCTTTGGATGAAATGAAGTCTATGAAGGTAATTTTTGTTTTATTTTTAGTTACTACGATGCTGGCCTATGTAATTATCTATAGACATAGATACACATACATATTACAGTGTATACATATGTATATAGATGTATATGAATGTCTATGTCTGTTTGTGTATGGACCTATATATTCCTGATACTAATGTTCTGTTTATGGCTGTTTGTGTACGGACCTATATGTTCTTGATACTAATGTTCTCTCTTTCCTGTTTCCTTTTGTATTTCCAGTCAAGACAAGCAACTGTCAGTGTAGATGCAATGCTCGAAGTTTTGCAACAATCAAATGCAGAGAAGGTAAGTTGCTGATGCCATTTACTGGGTTTCTAATGTATATATTGGCATTTGGCTCCTCGTATGAGAAACTTATAATGAGATTTGCTTTGATTTTATTTCAATTCAGAACCATCTGTGTTTAGGGTTGAAATTGGGATATCACAACTTTTAGACTTGATTGATTTACTTGAATAAGTTGTCAAGTCTAACATTAATATGGGTGTAATTGTAATGGACGATGAAATCGAAGAGAGGAAATGCATTAAGATGCAAATTTGGCTGAAGTTCATTTATGACAACTAGTTCACTTCAGATTGAGTAGTCAGATCTAAATATAGTGGTGTGGAAATGCAAATTTAGTATTTTGACCTTTTAACTATCGATGTGCTTGGAACAAAACCTTGGAGATTATTGTGTCAATGCAATTATTTCTGTTGATTTTGTGCATCCTAGTGATGTAGTTTTTTTTATTTTTTTATTTTTTTTATTTTTCCTCCTTCCCTGTTCTCTCTCTTTAATGTTCTCTTTATGTGTTCTTTTTCCCTTTAAATTGGGTTTGCAAGGTTAGATTAGAATATCTGTCAGCCATATTTATTGGAGGCATGGTTTTGAACCATATTTATTGGGGGCATGGTTTTGAACAAATGCTCTCTCTCCCTCTCTCTCTCTATCTCTATCACACACACACACACACACACACAAAAAAGCAAGCATGCACATACTTGAAACAAAGGTTTAGAAAGAGATGCAAGTTGGGTTGATGTGATATCTTAAGTTGGGAGTTGGAGATCAGTTTGTGGTCATGTTGCATGGAGCTATGTTGAGTCTTCATTATTTGCATGAAGTATTTTTCACTAAATTACTAATTCTTATGCTTATAGGAAAAAAAGCTAAATGAAGAGGATGAAGCTCTAATAAGATCGTTATTTAAGGTAATGCATTCAATTACCATATGTTTTTATATGTTTTTATGGGTTTTTTTGTCGTAAATTTGACTAAATTATTAACATAACAAAATAATTTCACCTTAGGGATCAAATGAAAGGTATGTGCGACGGATTGATGATGACGACATTGATGACGAGGAGGATATAACTCTCACAACGCCTGCCAGTGAAGCAACATCAAATTCTGTTTCAAAGGTGCAGTAATCTACCCTATGTTGATAAATTTTGCTGTTGTTGTGTTGTTTGTGTATGTTGGTTTAGAAATCCCTTGTGTTAGTAGCAATTGTAGTGGAGATTCCAATCCAATCTTGAACTAAGAGTGAGGGGGAGGAGAAAGATCGGATACAGACAGGTTAGAGAATCTCAGAGAGCTAAGGATTTACACTTCCTTAAGTTCAATCAGATCCGCTTGGTATTTTCTGAACACTGCTTTAAAGGATAGGAGATTTGGACTCATCAGTACGAGTCCTGGCGATTTATTTAGGATTCACTTTCTAATTGTCTTACTTTTTCTGCATCAATCAGGAATTGAAGGGTTTATTGCTTGACTGTTTCCTCATCATGACTACGGAGCCTTAGCTTCATGATGTCGGTGTATATACTCAAATAGGAAACAGTTATTGGCTTAGTAACCTGAAGTGGAGATTGACTGAATTCTGTGTCTTTGGCATCAAGCTTAACTTTAATTTTTTTATCGCAGAGGAGAAAGCTGGATGAAGAACGACCAGGCAACCCTACAGATGGATTGACAAATGCCAGTGCTCTTGATAAAGGTTGGCTAATCTATCTGTAGATTTTTCTTGAGATTCCAGTTTTGGTGACATAATTTGTGTTTATTAATAAACTTCTTGTGGCTATAATCTCGAAATTTATAAAGGATACTTCAGTAATGTTCTATCTTTCGAGTCTGTTGTAGAGATGCTCATCTGCTCTTTTCCTTTTTACCGATATTCTGTGTGTTGCCTGATTGCTTTATCATATTTATCTTGTGACTGTTTGTTCTCTTTACTTGTGTAGAACTTCTCCATATTCATACAGAAACTTGTTTGATTGTATTCAGATTTTGTATTTGTCATGTTTAATACTCGAGTAGTTCGTTTTCTCATTTGATTGTGGTGTCTGATTATTTGGTAATGGTATTATATTATAGTTTTCCTTCTGTTCAAACTATTTCCTGCTTCAAATTGAAACTCTTGTATCAGAAAATATGTCTTACCCTTTTCAAATGGTAATTGCTGCAATAAAATATTGGCAACCAAGCTTTTTTTACCTTCAGTATGGTGTCATGTGAAATTCGTTGATAGTCGTGTCAAGCAAATGAATTATATGATTTAATTAGAATAAGTGAACACTATAGAAGCCCTGGATTAGTAGCAGAAGAGAAGAGAACAAATGAAGGCGACCGAGTCTTCTACAACTTCCTCAGGATTTACTTGGATAATGAATTTCTAATTTAAAATCTTGCTTTCCTTGTAAGAATCGTTTCTTTGGTGTTCATATATTTATTAGTCATTGTTACTTGTTAGAGTACTTGTCTTTGAACAAGTTTCCTTTTCTTCCCTGTTTTAACTGATCTTTTTCCTATAGATGTTTGTATATTTCTTTATGGTTATTGTCAGGGCATTAATTCGTTTCTGCATTGCATGATTATTGACAGATAGAGCTTATGTTTCTGGGTCTTCAAAAAGTGAAAACTTTATCTTCAAGTCGCCATTAGTAAGAGTATCTGTTCTGAAGAAACCAAATTCAGATCCAAATGGCAACAAACCAAGTAAAGGGGAAGAAACCAAGCAAGATGCAGAACATAATGAGACTGTTAGAAGCAATGGCTTGCAATCGTTATGCCAACAGTACGAAAGTGATGATGAAGATGAGTAACTGTATACTTAATATTGTATAATTCCTTGAAAACCGGGAAACATTTATCGATTTCTGTCAATTATCTTTAATGGGAAATCACTTGCTTATGATGAATCATCTAATTGAGTGCTAGAAGGCTTTTATGAGCATCCTTATTTTCTTGTCTTTCCTCAAAATTTTCAAAGGATTCCTCTTGACCTTGTTAAATTGGTGATAGATCGAGACTGTCCTTATTTTAGATTTCAAATGCGACAACAGAAAGCAAAAAGAGGAGGAGGAGGAGGAGGAGGAGGAGGAGGAGGAGAGGGGGGGAGGGGAAGGTTTGAGAAAAGCCATTCACGCCATTACTCGAATGAATTATGCAAGGATTGCAGAATATTTAATGAGTAATGCTCAAGTGAATATTCAAGTGCGCTCGTCATGAATGAATTTGGGAGGATAAATTGAAGAATAATGGTTTCGCAAGCAAAGGAACATCGATATTCCTAGGAGAGAAATAATGAAAACACAAATTATGAGGACTTGTCGGTTCATGAATCATGCTGAATACTTGTGGTCCTGCATTGTCTTTCTTATTCAACCTTCACCAGCAGGCAGCAGATGCAAGGGCTGTACTAACTAAACAAACTACGATGGTTTTGCCTGTTTGAGTTTTAACCAGCTTTCCATAGGAGATCACTGACTTGAAAAACATATAACACAATCAAAATAACCAAATGCACTAGATCTACATTAACCGTTTCTCAGACTCAATAGTAACTACTAAAATGCATGTCTATGTTCAACGAAAGAGATGTAAAAGTTTTATAAAACTTCTCACCTGTAACAGGTTGGGATCACTTCTAGCATAATGCTGAAGTTCATAACAAAAGACTGATGTACTTAGCCATTGTTATACATACTAAGGCAACCAAATTGAAAATGGTAAGTGTACCATTTTGCTGGCCAATACAATGTCATTAAATCTCCCTACAAACCTCATTTCTGGCCCTTCTTCTTCCACAGGTCAAACATCCTCATACCAGAACCTTTTCGTTTTCCGCCCCCAAAAACATCATCAGCGTCATCAACTATGCCTGGAGATCCTATGTAACCATGATATCCACCATCCTGTGCTTCAAAGACACTGCCAAAGTGCTTATCCATTGATCCACACCTCTCAGATATCCTTCTACCATTCATTTCCACACCTCCAGAAAGTACTGCTGCTGCAGCATCAGCTGCTTTCCTCCATTGTTCTGTTTGAACTCGAAGCTTCTTCATTTCGGTTTCTAATTCCTCTTTGGCTTTTTCTACAGCTTCAAGCTTCTCACTTATCTGAACAGTATTGTTTTTACTTACTTCTAGCTCCTTTGTAATTTCATTCAGCCTAGTGGATATCTCCTCTTCTTTTGTCTGAGCTGCTGATACCTCTAAAGACTTTTCCTTTAGCTGACTTCTGAGGCTCTCATTTTCTTGACAAAATGCTCCTAATTCTTTTTCCTTCTCTTCTAGCTTGGCTTTCAGTGAATTTATTTCATCGTTTTTCAGAGCCAACTGATCAACCAAGGGCTTCTCTGGCTCCAGAATGGCTGGTGATTCTGTTGTTACGATTTCAATTTCAGGTTTGGATTTCAGATCATTTTCATTGCCTGGCTGGTTGAGTTCAACTGCAGGTTCCAGAGTTACCTTTTCAATAGGAACTTCGAAAACATCAGTTTCCTGTTGGTTCTCCTCAGAAACTTCATATGCAGCACTGCTGCTTCCCCTTTTGAATTCTTGTTTTTGCATTTCAGTGAAGTTTTTATCTTGAATCTTTACTGGCTCAGGAGCATTTGGTTTCTTAGTCTTTTTCTCAAGTTGTTCTTGAGCTGCTTTCTTTGCAGCCTCAGCTGAAACTAACTGCTCCTTGAGGTTCTTTAGCTCGACCTGTGCTTGTCCAAGCTGAGATTCCAGGTCTGCAATTCTTGTTCCAAGTTTCTTTTGATTCAATGGATCAGGTTGAGTACCTCTGGGTGATCGCCGATCCCCTCCGAGCTTAGGACTCCTGTCAGTTGTTGCTCGATGATGTAAGGGATCAGAATCAGAGCTAGAGGTCCTTAGTTGAGACGGACGGGGAGACCGCCTTTGAGGCATTTCTGCTCCGCTGCCCCACGTTATCACAATCATTAGCAGCAAATCAAGGAGATGAAAAAAGATGACTAAAGGAGATGCATAATTCTGAGAAATTACCTTGATCGTGGCATTTCACCTACTTAATGATGAGTGTTCTTGGAGGACTGACAAGAATAGCTAATTGATAAATTAATTTTTAACCTGCAGCATGTGAAAACAAGATCAATATATGCGAAAATGATGCTAAATACTAACTTGCAACAAAATAATGCTACCGCAAAAGCGAAGAAACAGGGTGGAAGGTCAACAACTGCACAAAGACTAGTTATGGGTCTATGTCTGCTTGCTTTGACAAATTTCAGGTAGCAAATGCGCCACAAAGGAACACTACCCCAGTGCTTCTCGGTTTTAGTGTTAACATCAAATTGTTTTCCAGATATTGATTTTAGTAGGAAAAACAGCAGTAAATTAGCAGATGCCACTTTTTCGAGTAAAATTTGTCATTTAATAATTAATATGTAATACGATTAGTAATAACTCAGACAAATGGCATCAAATTAAAAATTTCTCATAAATTGACAATTAAAAAGAGCAGAAGGCATTAATAACGTTTCTAATGCAGAGAAAATAAACTTTATAGAAGAATCCAAGAATAACACAGTCAGCCTAGTACATGGCTTGAATAAAAAGTCCATTCATATCCAGACCAAATATACATGGTATAAAAAAAATAAAGAGAAAGGGAAGGAATTTAATATAGAAACTACTTAAACAAGCAAGATTTTAATGCACCTCCTTTCAAGACTAACTTGATAATATGTAGAAGTGATCCATGGGGCTTCACCAGAATTAGTTAGGAGCTTTCTCAGATTTAGTTTATATCTACAGTATACAACTCTTTCCACCTGCAATTTAAGGGATAAAACTCCCCCAAGGTTACAAATGCATCATCTCAGCTTGGATCAATCCAATCAACTGGTTTTTCCTCGTGCCAACCGAAAATAGAGAAGGGCAAGAATTATTCATCCCAAAGAAAACATACACACTGTAAAGCCTTCATAATGGCAAGCAAAAAAAGTGTCTTTTAACAGATGAAAACTACTCAACTCACAGTCCACTTTCTTTCTTCCTTTTTTTCTCTGGGGTCCAATTTGCAGTTCGCTTCACCATGCATATATCAACATCATCAAAACTAGTGCATAAACTAGTCCAATGTTGTCTTCACGCCAAAAATTACAGGTGGCATTTTGTTAGTATCATTTAAATTCACATGTGTGCTCTGGTAGCTAGCAACCAAGTAATGAAATCAATTAAGAGCTTGTATCAAAAAGGACAAATTCTGAAAGGAAAAGTACTGTAGTCATTGGTCGACATAGCAAGATCTGAAGTCAAAGGAGATTCAGAGCATGTTAGATTTCCATAGAGATTTAATTTACACATTCAGGCATTAATCATACAAACTGATCAGAGAAGTTAAGCTAAATAATCAGATCCCCAAAAATCCAATATAATCAGATCCCAGGAAAGCATGTAAGATTCACAGGTTTGCAACTTGTTGCAAAGGGATTCCCAGAAATGACAAGAATTTATAGAATTTAAGCTGTATACTCCTCAAACATCAAAGTTAGCCCTTTATTTCCAGCAATTCTGAGAAACAAAAGATACAAAAGAACTGGAATGCAGATAAAAATAATTGACCATTTAAGGCAAGAAATGAAGCATCAAGAAACAACTAGTAAAGACGTACAAAAACAGAATCATACCGTGAATATTTTGTTCTTTTATCCGTGGATGAACGAAGTTATCAAGGGAAGAATATTCATCAAAATTTTGACACTTTTTTACTACTCTTATGCAACTACAGTAAAGTTGAAACTCTTCCCTACAATCCCACAATAAAAAGTGAAGAGAAAAAAGCTTTAGCTAGGGGGCATTGAGTGGCATTTATAGATGCATGGACAGTTGTTTTTTGAAACACCAGAAAGCTCTTGTCAGATATACAGCTCAGGCGGTAAAAGTTCACAGTAGTAACCAAGACAAGAAAGAAAGGACGCACTGCAAGATTTATGCAGACAGTGGAGAGGAGAGAGACGTTTGAAGTTTGAAGTTTGAAATTAAAGTCGTTGGTGCGTTTGTGGGGTAGTGTGACTATCGTAATTGGATTGTTTATGTGCGTCAACTTCTTGATATACCATCCCAAGTTACCGCTCTTTGAACTGACAAGTTCCTAATTTTGTTATGAAAAAATATTCACTAATAACATGTAAAATATATTTAACTCATAATATGTAGCGTGATTGTAGAATATTATTATAACATCGTCACAATTTTAGGAATTTATTAAAATTTAGATGGACGCTAGATTTGAATTTTGGCTTCAGTAGAGAATAATTTTGGATGTAAGATTTGCAAGGAGAAAGAAGACAAAAGATTAATTTTGAAGGTTAAACAGAACATGTCAAATATATTTAACTTTTATATGGTACCATATCGTGATAGAATTATAGAATTAGTATAGAATAACTGCAAACTTAAGTTTTTTTTTTTAAAACTAGAATTTAGATTAATGCAGAATTTTAGATTTGTAAATTGGGTTTTGGATGGAGAATAATTTTGAATTTGAGATTTGGAAAGAGGAAGAGGACAAGAGAGTAATTTTGAAGGTTGAGCAAATAATGGGACGCTTGAAATTGAAATGTGCAAAAAATTATGTTGGAAATCCGAGTTGTTGGGCAATATCTTTCTATCTTTACTTCTGTCTTTTTGCTTCTTTTTCAAACCATTTTCTTGTTTCTATAACTCTTACAGACGCACACAGGACCTATGGATAACAGTGCGTGCATTGATTTAGTGCATCAATGTCAGCTTTGATTTGAAGTTCTCCAAGTAAAGTTGTAGTATTAAAAGCAATCAATTTCAGCTTTGAACAATCAATTCCTAAAAGCATGTTCATGTCTCTTTTGTTGCAAGATTTGCTTGTAACTTTTGCTGTTTGAGTCTTCATATTCCGGTTTCCCAAAACAAAACAAAAAAAAAAAAAAAAGCCTTCTTATTCCAATGACAATGCATGATTTAAAATCATTTCTTTCTAGTACTTTTTTTTAAAAAATTAAGCTAAAAAAAAGTCTTTTCGAGTACCAAGTTTTTTTTTTTTTTTTTTCGAGAAATTCGAGTACCAAGTTCTATCGAGTAAACATTATTACTTCTACTACTACACTATTATTGTTCAAAATATTATCATCCAAAGATGGGAAGTTGAATACTAACGTTGTAAAAAATGATAGTAATAAAATAGTTATATAGGCACAATTTGGCACGTGTCCAATTAAAAAAAAAAAAACTCATCTACGTACCCTAACATCACAAAAAAAAAAAAGTTCAAATGATAGTAAAACATTTTTTTTAAGGTTCGAGCACACAGGCAGGGAAAATACTTAGATAGACCTGATCCACGAAATAGTTCCGTAGATTCCTTGGTCCAGAAGTAACCACATCACTCATAGTGGGTAATTAGTGATGTGGCTGTTTCTGAACCAAAAGCTTCACGAAACTATTTCGTAAATTGAGTCCATCTAAGCATTTCCCCACAGGCAGGACCTCAAAAGTTCCCCTTGTGAGGTTCTGCAATATAACAGAAACAAAGAAAGGCGTGTAACATTCTAATTTCGGTCTCTGGATATATAGGATACCTTTGTGCTAGACAGCGGAATGTGGAGATGATAGTGATAGCATACAGCTACAACTGTATAAGATTCACAAACTCCAATGTCCAACAGATAATTTATGCGGTGAAGAAGACAATCATGCTGAATCTATATAATCTAATACCCTTAAGTGAAAAAAATTATAAATATATGAATGTGGATACATGTTAGCAAGATTTGAGCATTCAATGTTTATTAGTAAAGAAGAATAATGATCAAGGAGAAAAGAAATCCCTCCATTTAAAAATGACATTTTGCCAAATTTGCAAGTTGGAACATTTTTATTGTCTCCTTCTTCATGTGCATACATAACTATACAGCTAGATATGACAACAAGATATTTGATTTTTCTCATTGAACAGGATTTCAATGCTTATTTTTTGTGGTCCAAAATGTGTTAGATGTACACATCCCACATTCATCATTTGATTCACATTTTCAAAACAAAAAAAAAAGTCCTAGTATTATTGTTATACACATTCATTTTTTTTTTTCGCAAAATTGCATCACTATGTCCGTCATATTTGTAGATGAAGATATTTTTAACTAGTAATTAGTTCTGTGTTTAATTCTTTAGACGAGAAGAAAGAGGGGACAACTCACCAGTACGCATACAAAATTTCTCTTGACAAAATATTATGTGATAACCAACGCAACTTGGTTGGGTTAGCCACCACAAAACTTTTAAAGGCTAAGTGGAGTGGGAGGTCAGGGGTTCAAACTCTGCCTCTCATAAAAAATCTAAATGGGTACGTGGTGCACTTGTTTGGTCCGATGGTGGTTCAGTCTCCATTGGTTCTCCAGGGCTCAGTTGGGCTCCTCCCCTATAATATAGGTTAGAAGTGGGATAGTATACTGTTGATTATTGATAAAAAAAAAAAAAGGTATTATGTGATGCCAAATCCAAGCAAGTTGATTTCTTAAAAAAAAAAAAAACTAAAATGTAATGAGAACAAATGACAATTATATCAATCATTAGGTATTTGATTCATGTTGTCACTGACACCAGTGCTTAAAATTTGACTTTTTTAAGTACGCATTCACATTATTACTAGAACTAAAATCAGCGAACCGACTAATTCCAAATTACCATCTATTCGAATTTTTAGGACCAAAAAATTTCATGAAAATTTGAAGCTAACTAACTCCTGTCTTTGTTTGCAATATTGATTGTATTACATATATCACATGCTTCTGAACAATCAATTGGAGTGAGTATTGCGTGCACCACGCCCGTCACGTGGTGCATTAGAACCAATTACACATCGTCAAATATTACAAGATATGACTCACCATCGCCACATGGTGATAAATTATTGATTCTAGTACACCACGTGGCAATGCACATGTGTATTTTATACTTTTCCAATCAATTGTCCTCTTAACTGCCATTTGTTATGAGCTAAAATATCAGTCATACCTAACCCAGGCAATTTAATATGACGCTACCCCCCCCCCCCCCAACACCCCTCAACCAAAAGAAAAAAAAAATTTTTTTGTTTGAAACACCTAAAGTCTGCTAATCATACACTTGTTTATTCATCACTGCTAATTAATCAAATGGATCAGCAGCATTTTCCTAGAACTTTTGTGCATTACTCATAAAATAAACTTAGAAAATTGTTTAAATTGTGCTGAGAGAGTATACACAACTTTAGATATAGGATTACTTCATTCAGTTTTCTAAATTGTTTTTCAAATATGGAAGGGAAGGAGGAATTGTAAGGATCTAAGCTTAATTCTAAGATGAAATTAATTGCTGTTAATCAGAAATTATATCCAATTTTCTTATACACGGACAATGTAATCGTTCTTCTGCAGTTTTTTTTTTAATTTATTTGAGTGCATATTGATACGAATCTATAAAGTTAATTTTATATGTATGAAATTAATGTAAGCAATTTGCTAGTACCAATAAATATACACATGATTTACAATTTTAGACCTACTATACAAACACAGAGCAATGATATTGTGACTCTTCGTTACCATAGCTCTAAGAAGAAAAAATAGCAAGTTTTCATAAAAAATTAATAAATTTCAGTAAAAATTTACCATTTTTCTTTAAAACTTTATTACATTTTGAGTAACTTATCGTCACCACAATATTTTTTCACAAACATATAAGTGGAATCTATGTTACCAAACCGTCGAGGAGATTGCTAGTGCTTAATAGAGTACAACTTATACCTACTCAAAAATCTATAATTTTCCTCATAGGTTTGTAAAAGATCAACAACATATATTGGGATGGACAAGTAAGTACTGGTTTATATATTTGTGGTCCTAAATATTAGTGAATAAAAGGTGATAGGCCTCAGGATGTTATCAAGGTAAGACTCTGACATTGCCTATATTCACAAGAGAAAAATAAAAGGCAATAATTTGTAAACTAACATTGAATGTGAAAACGAAACAGGTAGCTGGATTACTTATGGTTTGAAGCAAAACATCACATGTGAAGCATAAATGTGAATCTAACTACTCCACCAACGAAACGAAGTACCCCATTACCCTCCTTAATCAATCTCTCTATCTCCAATTCTTGGTGCACATCATATTTATTGTTCTTCAATTAATATTGCATGTGTGACTAGATACGTCTCACGAGAAATGTGGTGCTTTTTGTACGCAAAGATTTCGTGCCATTATCAACAAGGAATTGGTACTTTATTATTGCATAGGAATGTTGTGTCATTATTTTGTCCATTCTTATCCCACACAAGTCAGAGTACAGTCTGGACATTTCCAATTCCATCCATTAGAATGAAGTTGTTAACTGCATGCAAGCCCAAATCTATAGTGATTGCATTTGGTGTAAATACTACCTATGTTATAGCAAAGAATCTTCTGTTACACTCTATGTTACATCCTATGATATGGCGATACATATCCAATTAGAGTCCAATTTCTTTGTAACTTCTTACCACAAAAGACATGTGTCATCCTATCAACAGGTATAACATGAAACGTAACAAGAAAAATGTAATAGAAGACCTGGAGCTAGAAAGTAACATCACGTATACTATTGATTATGTTCTTGGTTTAACTTAGCCAACGATTGGGTAGTCAAAATAACTTTTTTATTTTTTGATCTGGTCGGTAAAAAGTGGAGAACAAAAACTCTGTATAGAAACTCACAAACTTGTGAAACTCGAAACTTTTATGCATGAGGTCTTATTTAATGCTTAGTTAGAAATGAATGATAGGTCGAACAGTTAGAGCTATGTGGTTCTTCTTCAGTAGTCGGGTTCGATCTCTACCTTTCTTAGGAATTGGAAAAATCCAATGAGTCTTTAGTATGGTGATAAAAACATCCGCAAAGATGCCAAGTTAATTTTCTAGTCCCGCACATATTGGACTTCCTGGAAATAATTGTGCTGCATATTCATCTGCACATAAAGTGGGCCAAATTCCATTTTTACCGGGTGGGTGGATGAATTAGATGTTTGGGTCCATTCAAAACTATACAACCACAGGCCTCGAATGCAGCAAAAAATACCCAATCCATGTACAGAAGGCCCGAACTTTTTTTCCACCTTTTTCCACCTTAAGCTTGACCAACTTTTTATTATTATTATTTTTTTCTCTACGAAAACTTCAGTTGTATATAGCCCACTCTCTCTCTCTCTCTCCCCCTAATTTGATTTCATAACGGAAAACAGGAAAAGCTAGCTTAGAAAACTATATATGCTTGGACGCCTTCAAATTTATAGTACAACCTCTTTTTGATGCGGTTTTCACTTAGTTTCTCCGGTAATATACATCTGAAAATGCATGTGTCGGACCCAAGAGTTTTGTACTTTTTGGAATTTGTTGCTTTTTGGTCAATGATTGAAATTGCACAAATTGTTGTTTTAATTTCACAAGCCATATTATTATTAAACACAAAAAAAAATTATTGCTTCCTTTCTCTCTCTGGAGACGGAGGAAATACCAGATGATGACAATTAAAAAATGTGAACATAGTGATACTTGAATAAAATGGTCCACAAATCTAAAAAACAATGAAATATCTTTTTCCATGTCACTTGTTTGTACGAATCTATTCGTGGATAACTTAAAAAAGTTCATCCAATTTAGATGGCAAAAGACCATTTAATCTTTTTTCACCATAAGATTAATTAGGACAGAAACAGCTGTTACTTGAAAGCTCCATGGACATTGAAACTAATTATTAGTGGATCACTTGACATTCAAGGCCGACAATCGTTCTTAAATTGTACTTATATTCATAATAGCATAGTAATAGTAAGTGATTTACAAGTCAAGAATTTTTGTTTGTATATGTGATGAATGAATAATATTATGTTATCCAAGAGCCAATATCAATGATATAGTAAACTTCTAAGTTTTATGAAGGCAAAAGTTCACAACAAAAAACCTCATGGTGGTTCTCATATATTGGGCCCCTAATATTTACTTGGGACTTTATGTACTAAGGCCTAGCCGCCTAGGGGAGGGGGGATGACTGTCGGAGCAAAGGGAAAGGAAGGGTGGAAGATGGGAAAAGAGAGGGCAATGTAAAAAGATAATTTTAGAAAGTGCAGAGGGTATTTTTTTTATAGGAAAATATTGCGGAGATGCATTGTTGCCAAAAGAATATATAACTTATCTCGAGAAATTAGTAAGATTCTTTGCTAATTTACTAATTTATTGAGAAAACTTGCTTTTTGTAGTACAATTAGGTGATGCACGCTATCGAAATATTTTCATTTTTGTATGGCAAAAAGGTTTATTACTACAAACACTAAATTAGGGATAAAGTTAGGTTGAGATGATGCCATATTACATGAGAACCAGAGCTATTAACCCCAAACAAAATAATTCAAAAAGGAATGCGAGATTAATCTTACTGTGCAAAGAACAAAACGATTGACCAGATGTAGACTAGAAATAAATGAAAACACAAGCACATAGCAAAAAAGCTGCTTTTAGTTAAAAGTCATACTCGAGTTACACCATTTCAACTAATTCCTAATGATATAAAGACGTAAGAAGAGAAGCACATAATATTTTGTATTTAACAAAAGTTAATTAATGAAAGTAGTTAAAACTTGCTTTTCTAAGAATCAAAAGGTCAATGAATCATTGTATCCTTTTGTTAGAAGTTAGAACTGAGATGTTCGCTACTAAACAACGAATCCAAAATTACTAAGCAAGCACAAATAAGGTGAAAACACTTAAGAGATAGGTTAGAAATGGTAAATGCATACAAGCAGGCAAGTCCTCAGAGAAAAAATCTATGGTCTGAAATGAAATCTAGCAATGTTGCTCTTTTGATTGCTCAATCTTGAAAATCAACTGACCCTTGTCCACCATAGATAGAAAAATAATAGTGAATCTTGAGGGTACAATCGTCATGCAAATTTTTATGGCAACTAGAGGTTGAATAATTCCACATAATGGCAAGTAGCAAACATAAAAGCTGACTTATTCTGTCCCCAGAAGGAAAAAAAGGCTGACTTTTTCTGTAGAGTGTCAATTTTCATCACTGTTATCACTAGACGTAGAGGTCCTCCATTCTTGGAGGGAATCATCTATCTTTATGCAAATGGCATTCTTCTTTGGCCTATTCTTCCGTGAATTCTATGGTTTCATTTGTCATGCAAACAAAAACCATAATATTACTTTCTTATATTAATATGTGTTCCTTAACTAATGTTGTCTTATTTAGACCACAATAGATCGAATCTATCAGATCAATTGATAATGAGAATTAAGGATATAATTATCAATATTTTGTACTTAATCGCATATAAACTAAATTATTGTGTGTATATTACACTCTTGATATGGAGATCCACATTAATTGTTAAGTCCTATTAGTCAAACTTTTGATCAGACTGGAGCTGCAGGCCCAGGCATTTTGTATAGAAAAAGTGTCACCCCAAACAGTATTATGCACATGACATGTTGCAATCTCTGTTTATATTTGGGTACCGTACTGGTTGTCTCTTTTTCCTTAACCACCAGCAATGAAGATCTGTGGTCTTCATCAACCCTATAACTCGACATGACTAGTAAAAGTCCATAATATCTCCATGATTATATTGACTTTTGCGTACTGGTAATGACTTAAAAAAACTCATATAATTAAGGGATAATTACAGAAACCTCCCCTGAGGTTTCTGACAATTTCACTTGGCACCCCTCAATTTTCAAAAATTACACAAACCTCCCTTGCATTTACTATTATGGTAACAAGACCTCCCCTTTTAATAAAAATTTTAATTGAAAACCCCATAATGCCCTTCTCAATCTACAAAAGAATAAATAAAAAAATTTATTCTCTTTATCACTTGAACCACTGTACCACCAACTTGACGAACACCGTCGCTAATAACCAAAAAACAATCCCATCAACACCAGTACATCACTATCAACTAATTAGGAAAATAAAAATAAAAAATCTATCTAGTTTTTAGCACTTGAACCACTATCATATCACACCAGCTCCATTTTCGCTAGTCACTACCACCATAAGCAACCGGATTATAGAGCCAAAATTCATAGAGATATTCCTTAGCCAGACATTAAAATCTAGCCCAACTACATAAATCCCAACCAAACTCAAATTCGTAGAGTTTTTCTATTTTTATGAACCCTTTTTGGTAAAAGATTGATTTCAAAGGGTATTATTGGAACTTTAGTTAACCAAGGGAGGTTTGTGTAATTTTTGAAAATTGAGGGGTGCCAGGTGAAATTGTCAGAAACCTCAGGGGAGGTTTCTGTAATTATCCCTATAATTAATGGACATATCTGTATAGTGGGAAAATCACTTAATTATTCAAGTGAAAATTACCAACGTCTGGTCATGATTAGAGTTTCCTAACTCAACTTTCAAAAGAGAAAGATCATCCCACATCCCACCAAAAAAATAAAATCAAATAAAGTGATTTCTGAACCTTGGATTCCAGGAGGTTTATTAAAGTTTTATATGAATAGAGGACTGTTTATCTTGTGGTAACTTTTATAGTACTTTTGCGTTTCTTTCGTCGATTTACTGTTTGTTCCTCTCGTGTTTTCCTTTGTTCACTCTTCTTTACGGGCTTTTTCTGATATAGGGACCAAATTAAAATCATTTCATCGATTTTACTGATTAGAGAAATAGTAAAGTTTCTTTACTCTTGAGGACCATTCATCTTTTTTCGAGTAGAGATTAATAAGATGTCAGTATCATATGATATCAGTAACATACGATGTCAGACCTTAATTTAAATCAGATTTTTCAAGAAGAACCAAAAAAAAAAAAAAAAATGGTGGTTAGCAAGATAGCAAGAAAACAAGAACACCAAAATATCTTTATGAATGGCTGACAACTGACAAGCACACTAAAAATACTTTATTCACGGGGCTGAGACGTGCTTAGGACAAAATCAAAGCATGCAATGCATTGCTAGATTTTTTTTCTCCTTGAAAAACAAGTAGCTAGCAAAGAAAGCACACATAAATCAAGCCGAATTAATAATCTTGATGCCATCAATGGTAACAGTAGCATCGGATTTTGGCACCAAAGTCACCAACAAGGCATCATCTTCTTCAACATCTAAGTCTTCCAAAATCTCAGTCAAAACAAAAGTTTGAGTAGTCTTAACTTTCATGTCACCTTTAACTTTGTGTGGCAAATGTGCATAGCTCCCAAGATACTCGGACTTAGCAAAGTCATTTGGATTATCATCTTCATCATTAATGAACAAATCAAATTTAACATACTTGTCCATCGAAAACTCAATTCCAGACACCACCAATCTCTCCTCTTCATCTTCTTTTTCTTTCTTGGTTCTTGATGTTTTCGGCCTCTTGACCAAAACTTTCAAGATTTTATCAAGGGTTCCAGGGAAAACCTTATCCGCTGATGGCGCCCCGGAGGTGAAAGCCACACGGGACTTTGTCACACGGGGTACAGGCTTATTCTTAAGCCAAGGAATATCTACCTTTTGGTAGATATAGCCCATTTTGTCATTACTCAAACAATCACCAACTCTCACACGAACAGCCTGTGCATTTTCATCATAGAAAATGAAGGAAGAATTTAGCCAATCTGGATCAGTAAACTCCTTTTTCTTACCTCCCAGGCGTTGCCATAATGTCCACATGCGGTCCACATTTGCATGATGCGAAAAGAACAGAATATCCCTACCAGCTGAGTAGAAATTGCCCATGTCTTCACCATTTTTTTGCCGTGGATCACCAACCCACCTATGAATTGGAACATGGGGAACGGCCTCGACCGATCCCGCCCCTGGACTGGGCTTGCTACCGGCCCGGTACGGTTTTCCAAAGAAATCTTGGGCAGTAGTGGCATTACTGACCATTTGACGGTACATGATCGCCAAATTATTTGTTAGTCTTTCGAAGTCGGTTGCGTTAGTATCTTTACCTTCATATCCCAAGTCCACTATTGTTGGAGGCAAATGGCTTTGGTTACGATTTTCATCGTACAATGATGACGAGGAGCTAAGAAACATGGCGGGCACGGTCATGCCAGCAAGAGTGTCCCAATTCCAAAAGGGCAATCCAAAACCTGGATCGTCAATTAGCTTTCCCAAGATTCTCTCATAGAAGTATAAATACCACCTATGAAAAGGGAAGAAAAGCCACGAGTTGTGGACTTGAATTTCTTCATCATAGCCTGATTGAACATAAGCACCATTACAATAAGCACAATGAACATTTGCTTGTTGTGTGAAGTTTCGTGGATCATCAGCTGGTAGGGCTTTCATAAGCTCAACTGCTTTATTAAATTTTTCAATGTAGTCTTTCTTAGCCAAATGAGCAGCTGGCCTAAAACGGTTCACCTTAGCTGGTGGAGGGAGTTTGTAGTCCACAACTTTTCCGGATAGCGGTGGACAACAGTTGTTTGTAACAGTCGCTCCGGCAGGTAAATCCGCAGGTGGACCACATTTTGTGATTTCTGGGGATGCTATAGGAGCCGCCATGGCTAAAGGGTCGATGATGAGATTTGAGGCTCCATACAGGCCACCCAAGCCCAAAAGAACATCCCTCCTATCAAGATTGTTATGATGGTCATTAATTTCATTGTTTTTGCATGAAACTTTGAAGTGATGGTTACGTTTGGCATTGATGAGAATTTGTGGTGGCTTAGCAGAAAAAGGGCAAGAAGATAAAGTGGAGGAAGAAGAGTAGGCTGTGGAGTTTGGAGTAGGAGTTGAAAGAGATGCCATTGGCATTATTTTCTGAGGTGGGATGTGAACAAAGAAGCTAAGGGCTGCTTCTGTTCTTACACTATGCAATTGGCTACCCCATATAATTATAACTATTACTTTTGTCCTTGCCAAAGATAAAGTCAAGCATTAAACACGTGAACTTCTTGAATTGTGTTTTTTTTTTTTTTGGATAATTGGGAAAAGAAAAAGGGAAGACCACGTACTCAATTTCAATTGAAAGGAGGAATGAGAAGTAAAACTAAACTTAACCCCATAAATCACTCCAAAAGTCATGGTAACTTTTAGAGAGCCATAGGAGCTTAAATTTATGACTCTAACAACCAGATCGTCCGATGTGTGACTTTTTTTTTTTTTTTTTTTGACAATTGGGGAAAGGGAAAGGGGAAGACCACGTACTCAACCTCAATTGAAAGTAAGAATGAAAAGTAAACCTAAACTTAACTCCACAAATCCATGGTAACTTTTAGAGGGCCACAGGAGCCATGTTGAATTGCGTTCTTTAATGGATCTAAATGATCAGAATCACTCAATGGGACAATGGAATGAGAAAGTGATTCTTTGTTATTGTAACTCTGAATAAAAATAATAAATTTTTGTAGAAAAGTAAGAAGTTTATTGAAAAATTTATCGATTTTCTTTAAAACTATTTTTCATAGTTTTTCGTCAAGACAATATTTTCCGACTCTCAAAGTCCATGCTCACTGCACTAATTCAGCATAATCAACAACATTGTACTTGAAAGGGACTGCCTAATTTAACGCCGAGAATGCAGGGTAGGAATTTTTGAATTATGGCAAATCCACTGTTGGTTGGACAAACTTTAGTAAATATGTTACACGTTGGTTTTAAAGTTAGGCGCAATTACAAGTTATGTAGTAGAGTCATTTTTCCAAGAAATGTACACAGTTTTGCTATTCTCGCTAATAGAGTATAACTAATGCATTCAAATGCCAATTATACTTGCCCAATTAATTAAGAGTTGAGTCTCTGATTTTGCAATTTTAAAACACTTTGGCAGCTACTGAGTAATTTGAAAAAGAGTGATTTTAATTTTTCATTTTATCGTTAGACCAAAGAATGTATCCAAAGTCAAACAAACTGAGTTTGTTCTTAATAACTTTTGATTTTAGAAAATTTGAAAAGTAGTTGCTCTGATTTTAATTTTAAAAATTTAAAACAATAATAAAAAAACAGTTAAAACATCACAAAATAGATTTTTCAAAAATCAAAAACTAAAATCAAATAGAAAAAAGCAATTGAAAACAGACCCAAATTCGAGTTCATTGTTTTTTATATAAAGTTTCACTATTGGAGCTCCTGAGATGCATTCTAGATGTTCAAATGCTTGTATTGCTACTTTGAATAGTTAAAAAGGGAGCATAAATATCAATATTTGTATCATCGTGATGTACTATCAATATAATTTGACCCCTCGCATGAATGAGTGATTCCTCAAATGTGGGTGGTTTTGAAATTCATTCTGACAAGAGGGTTGTTTTGCATTATTGTTCTGATCTGGGGGTTCACGCATTCGGTGAATGCGCTTTTACTTTGTGCGCATTCACCGAATGTGCTTCTCTTATTTTATTTTTTTTTTAAAAATAAGCACGCCAGCGCAATGTGCGAGCGCGCTATATGTTTTGTCCCCAGCGGGCCACGCGTATTGCGCGAGGGCTGCTTTGACCAAATAAATGCGCATTTATTTGGGACTAGCGCAGGCACTTTTTTGGTGAGCACGTGATTTTTGTACAAATGTGCATTCTCTGAATGCACACTACGATTTTTTTTTTAAATTTGAATGGGTCCGCACGATGCGCGGAATATGTCTGTCCGGGGGGCTGCTGATGGCCCACCAAGTGCGCATTCTATTTTTTTTTTATATATACCTACACAGCCCGCGCATTGCGTGGCTTCATGTAGTCATTTCACGCAGGTAGACCCGTGAATCTGCCTACTAGCTTTACTTTTCAACACATGCACCAATTGATTGACAGACTGCATGCATCTTTCTTCAGTTATTGCAACACATTCTGATTCAAACATTCATTCATGACTTGTTTTTGACCGGCAACCAATTTTTGCTTATAAAATCACTCTTTATTTTCTCTTCCATGGTAGACGTCTTCCCTTCCCTTTCACATTACAAAATACTCTCATCAACTTCCGGCAAAATATAACGTCCTCCTCAGTTTAGCTGGTTCGTTCTGAGTTTAGCTCCTCCTCAGTAACTTCTTCCTCAATTTTTGACCTGATATAATTTTTTTTAATGCAATGCTAATTTTTCCTTGTTTATCCTTGTTCAGACATATTATACGCAATCCTTCCATTTATCTATTTTCTTTCAAAAGTCTTCTTTTTTCTTCCAGTCCTTTAATCTTTGCTATTGAATATTTTTATTTTTTTTTAATTTTTGATAATGTTTGTATGCATATCCTCCTTGTTTATTTGCTAGCATATAAAGTAGTTTCTTGAAAAACAACTAATGCTATTATCAATACTATATGGCAAGTAACTTGGAGTTTAGGAATATTGTAAAAAAAAAAAAAAGGATTGTAACATTTTTATAAATTAACCAAAGTGATTTGCTTTCTGAAAATTTAAAAAATCGTCACAAAATCCCTATACCTATAGAATATGAATCATGTTTCTTATGATTTTGTTACTTTAAAAATGCATAATTCAAATCAGTTTCTGTTTAGCATTTTGATTGCACAAAGAATATTAGTTTTATAGAATAGATATTTTCTTTCTCCGATGAAAATAAGTATCATCACACAATATCGTATTGTATGCTTAAATGTTTGAAAATTTAAAAATAGGATAAATTACTATAATTTCATTACAGAATTAGACAAATTCCTATTATTTATTCACTAAGCTATGGGCATAAGTTATTAACTTTAGTTCTTGCGTAGTTAACCCACCCAAATGCTTAAAACTGTGTGATTTATTTTACTATATATATATACATGTGTGTGTGTGTGTATATATATATATATTCCCATATGCATTTTGCCCTAAATAAGTGAATCAATAGTCACTTTATGCAACTCTAGTCACTAAAAATAATTGATTTTTACCATTGAAGATTAATTATTTTATAATAGAAAAATCTCACATAAATGGATGCACAAAATTACATAAAAATTGTGGGTTGACTTAACTAAAGTTCTTTCTTAATTTTTATTTTATAGGGCCAAATTGGTTTAGTGAGATTCCCATATAAAGTAAAGACCGATTTTACTATCCACTTTGCGTGTAATCCATTGGTGTTGATAAACCTAATAGTGTCAAAAAAAATTTCTTTATCGACTAGGTTAAAGATTTATAGAAATTTATATGGATAAAATACTTTGCTATTTTTTTTTGTAGTTTTTTCAAAGATTTTGAAGGACCAATGGCGTAAAAGTACTGAAAATGAAAAATAAGAATTTTTTTTAATTTTTCTAAATATTTGAGGACCATTGTAGTAATTTTTCATTATTTTTAGAGAGGTCTTTAGCTGTGAATATAAAGAAAAATTACTTGTTACGGTAACGATTAATGCCAACAACCACATACTACCCCTTGCATATGCAATTGTGGATGAGGAAACGCATGCTAGTTGGGCTTGGTTGCTGCAATAGTTTTACCAATATATTGTACAGGGTCGGCATCCAATTTGCCTTATATCGGACAGACACAATGGCATACTCAATGCTATTGAAAATGCGGAGTATTTACGCGAGCCGTACACGTATCATAGGTTATATCTCCATCATATCCGCAATAATATGCTTGCCAAATTTCAAGAAAAAAATTTAAAAAATTTGGTATGGGCAATTGGATGTACCATGCAATCGCACAAGTGGACACAGTCATTGAAAAAATTAAGGAATCATTCTGAGGCAGCTTGGCAGTACATGACAAATATCGATTTTAGTCACCGGTGTCTTGTACGTGACGGTAATCATCGTTGGGGCATTACCACCACGAATATTTCGAAAAGTTATAATAATATCTTGCGTGGTGTAAGAGAAATACCTATCAAGGCATGTGTACAGTTGACAATTCAAAGATTTGTAAAAATGTTCAACGAGAATAGGAAATTTGCTGCACACTATTGGGAAACATTTTTCCCAAGAATTTGGAAAAAATTAAAGGAGGCTTAGCAGAATGGAATGCGCCATAAGATTCAAACAAACAACGTTTCGGAAGGCAAATACGAAATTCAAACTGGACGAGGACTGCATAATAAGGGCGGGAGTTTTCACACTATTATGTACTACCAGAAAACTTGTACATGTGGTAAATGGCAAATGTACAGAATTTCTTACTCACATGCTATGACCGTGTGTAGACAGAGAGGGGATAATCCAGCTCAACTTCTTAACACTGTATGCACGTACAATGCATATTGCACAGTATTCAAACTCATTCAATCCCTTACCCGACGTCGATGAATATTCGATACCGAATTGGGAGATTCGTCCTGACAATACCCAATTTGTTGACCGTCGACCAAGCTGTGTTAAAGCCAGATGAATCAGGAATAAAATGGACCGTAGGCAACCAGATGAGCCACGGAGGTGCAGAATATATCATCAACCTGGCCATAATAGCAGAAATTGTCCAGTATAGATTTTAGGATCTTTTTCATGTTATGTAACTTAAGATTTTCACATGTATTTTTAGTGTAATTGATATTAAGCGGATGTGATTTACATCAAGTTTATATATTGAATTCTACATTACATTATCTAGAAAGTAAAAAAATACCAAAAAAAGGGGCTAGGGTTTTAGGGCAAAAAAATTAAAGTTTTGAAAGAAATTTAGATTTAAATTAAAACAAAAAAAGTTAGGGTTTTAGGAGAAAAAAATTAGGGTTTTAAAAGAAATTTAATTTACATTAAAACAAAAAGGAGCTAGGGTTTTAGGGCAAAAAAAATAGAGTTTTGAAAGAAATTTGAATTTAGATTAAAACAAAAAAGGAGTTAGGGTTTTAGGGCAAAAAAATTAGGATTTTGAAAGAAATTTAGGTTTAAATTAAAACAAAAAAAGCTGGGGTTTTAGGAAAAAAACTAGAGTTTTGAAAAAAATTTGGTTTAAATTAAAACAAAAAAGGAGATAGGATTTTTGGGCAAAAAAAAAAATTAAGGTTTTTAAAGAAATTTGAGTTTAAGTTAAAACAAAAAATGAGCTAGGGTTTTAGGGCAAAAAAAAAAAAACTAGGGTTTTAAAAAAAATTTGAATTTAAGGCAAAACAAAAAAGGAGCTAGGGTTTTAGGGCAAAAAAAATTAGGATTTTGAAAGAAATTTAGGTTTAAATTAAAACAAAAAAAAAGTTAGGGTTTTAGGGAAAAAATGAGAGTTTTGAAAGAAATTTGGTTTAAATTAAAACAAAAAAGGAGCTAAGGTTTTAGGGCAAAAAAAACTTGGGTTTTGAAAGAAATTTGGATTTAAATTAAAACAAAAAAAGGAGCTAGGGATTTGGGGCAAAAAAAAAAATCAGAATTTTGAAAGAAATTTGGATTTAAATTAAAACAATCAAAAAATCTAGTAAAGCATTATATATAATTTCTGCATAATTTATTTTTTAATTTTTCAAGATTTTACATTATATTATGGATGTCCAGCATGCTCGTGCTCCTTATCAAGAACCATAAATTCATGATATTATACATCCTAGGACTTCATATAGGGTGCGTACAGTATATGATGCTAGTTTTGATGATACACCTCTAGTAGTCAGGCGTTGTGATGGTGAGGTTTGGCGGCACTTATCTATCTCCGATCGTGTATTACACTATATTCGTTTAACTGGATTTGAAGGAGTATTTTTGTCTGAATATATTATAGTGGACCATGCACTTGTGGCTGCGTTTGTTGAGCGTTGGCGACCAGAGACACGTATTTTTCATCTTCCTGTTAGGGAGACTACGATTACACTACAGGATGTTGAGATTCTTTGGGGCCTTCCGATTGACAACGAGCCTCCCATCGGTGTTGACCCCTCGCATACTATTGACGATTGGGTTAATATGTGTCAGGATTTGTTGGGTATTAACTCCGATCATAGCGACTTTTTTAGGAGGGCAGCTTAAAAAGCGGTGCTTAAAGGCTATTCTAAATTCATATTTACCAGATAATGTACCTGACAGCGCCTACAGATAGCAGGCGAGAGTATATATTTTACTGTTGTTCGGAGGACTCTTATTATCCAACAAAACGAATAATAAGATAGAGTTTCGATTGATACCATTACTTCAGGATTTAGAAACAGCAGGACGTTACAACTGGGGTTCTACAGTTCTAGCCACACTGTATCGTAGCATGTGTGATGCTACATCACCCACATCGCGCGAGATTTCTAATGCACTGATACTCTTACAGGTATGGGCATGGGAGAGGTTACTTACTATCCGCTTCGATCGATTAGTGTTAGATACAGAACATCGTGAACTATATGCATCTCAGTCGGATGTTGCATTTGACTTACATAGGACTTCTCGACATGTCTTGTCAATATTTCGTGATTAGTTAGACAGTCTTCAACCGCAAGAGGTCAGTTTATTTTATTTTATTTTTAAATTTATTTAGTTTATGTAGTTTTATTCTTTGTATTAATAACTTATTTTTGTATCATTTGCAATTTATTTGGCAACTATATTCTAAATCAACGCTTTTTCATCTCCCACCTTATTGTACTGCTAGTCATAGGATATGGCGGTCAGTTATGTACCTCATATGTTGGGAAATTGTAGAGGCTTACTTGCCTAATAGAGTATTGCGACAATTTGGTATGAAGCAGTATATACCACTTCCTTTATTGATAGATACACAACCTGACTTACACCGTATAGGTCGCTAGGGTCGATTCGGTGCAGATTGGTCTTCTATGCACCGGCATTATGTTGACATTTGGATGACATAACATGACACAATTGTTCAAATTGTGCAGATGACTGATACTCGATATCCCTTATCGGAATATCTTAGTTGGTATCAAGAGAGGACATTACAATATATCTCCAATTTGAGCTGTTGTCTTACTGATTTTTTCGAGAATTAATAGGGTAATGCTTTTGCTGCGGAGTACACTGTAAATAACAATTCAATTTATTCGTTGATTTTATTTTTTATTCATGTTACATCTAATATGCTATTAATTTTGTTTTGTAATAGTTTGATGCGCTATCCCACTTACATCATATTTCCCTGAGCTGTATAGAGGATGCTCATCCTGCGGCTGTGAAAGCTTAGACTACTGTGCGAGACTTCACATCTACCACATTGCATACAGTTAAACAGTCGAGTTGGCTTTCACTTCGACCTCTAATTTTGCCAGCTCATAATGATGAGGAACGTGGCGATGCTCGATGAGTTCAAAGGCTCTATGCTAGAGGAAACCAACAGGGTGGGGGACGTCGTCGCCGTGTTTGATCACCAGAGCCCCCAGAGCCAAGTACATTTGTTGGATCTCATTGGCACGATCTCGGTGAGAGCACATCGTACGATCCCGGAGAGGGCATATTGCATCAGGTCATCCAGTCATCACCATTCATCCCGACTATTATTGTTCCGTTCCCCAATTCGGCTACTATTTTCCCATCTTCGGGTCAACCTTACAATATTCCAGTCGTTACATTATTTATCTCGACATCGTCTGTTCATTTTCCTGACCTTAATTCACAGGCCGGAGATAATACTCAAGTTGGACTGCGACGAACTAATAGAGTTTGTAGGCCTCCAGGGTGTGGTACTCATGGCAGATTGAGAGAACATTAGTGGTTTATTATTTGTATTTACTCAAACTTTTTGGTACATATATAATTTATCTAATTTTTAATATTGTGATTTCTCATATATATTAATTTTTATTATATTCAATATATCCAATATAATTTACAATAATATAACTTAAGTCCTAAACCCTAATCCATACCCCCTAGTACATCATAAAAGTGAAACATTTTAATATCTAAAAACTCAAAATTAAAAAAAAAACTAAACTTTGAACTTTAACATATTAACAAAAAACAAAAAGAAAAAAAAGTTTAATTAAAAAAAGGGTTAGGGTTTTGGGCAACACACATACGGTTACAAAGAAAATGGCTAGGGTTTTAGAAAATTTGGCTAAGGTTTTGGAAAAAAAAAAGAGTTACGTTAAAAAAACTTAAACTAAATCCACATAAATTGTATTCAGCAAATGCATTTTTTAATATTATTATTTCTCATATATATTAGTTTTATTATATTTTTTTGATAAGTAATTTTTTTATATTTAATATATGTAATGTAATTTACGATAATATAACCTAAGTCCTAAACCCTAATCCATACCCCCTAATACATCATAAAAGCATAACATTTTATTATTTAAAAACTCAACAAAAAATAAAAAACTAAATAAAAAGGAAAAAAAGTTGGTAACATATTACCAACCCCATACCTCACTATCACCCTATATTCTAATTATACTAAATTCTTATATTAAAAAACTAATCAAATAAAAAATAAAAAAAGCAAACGATTAGGGTTTTGGAAAAATTGGCTAGGGTTTTGGGTGGGAAAAAGTGTTATGTTCAAAAAAAAAAAAGGAAAATTACCATAATCGTGCATAGGGAAGAAATGTCCGCGCATGGTGTGGTTAGTATTTCAAAAAATAAACGCGCATTCTGTGAATGCGCATTTAAAGTAGAAAAAGCCCGCACATGGCGCAGACCTCTCCTCCAATAAATGCGCATCAGAGCCTCACGCAATGCACGGGGCCTGCTGGGGACAAAAATATAGCACGCTCGCACATTGTGCGAGCGTGCTTATTTTTTTAAAAAAAAGTAAAGATGCGCATTCACGTAAAAGCGCATTCACAGAATGCGCGAACCCCCGGATCGGAAAGGCAATGCAAAACAACCCCCTTGTCAGAATGAATTTCTAAACAACCCCTATTTGAGGAATCACTCTCGTACAAATACCCATGACGTAGTTTAAAATTTTACTGATTTGCCAAATTTAAAAGATGTAATTGTATTTGTCACCCTCAAATAAGTTAGAACTTTTGGCAATAACCAGGCCGCCAGAGGGTCATTATGCAATTTGTGAAGCATGAAAAATTGGTGATAGTTCGCAATATTGCCTAGTTTCTTCTATTCAAGATATGTTTCAATGCACCTATTGCCTTTAAATTTGTCGTGCAACAATTGGTAATAGGAGACAAGTTTGAATCTGTAATATATACTCTCCACTTAGTCATATTCCTCGTCAGATATACTTATTTTTCTTCATGGTTCAATTCAGAAAAAAATGAAACACTTTTCAATAACTATGGGAAAAAAGCAAATCGTTCCCACTCTCCACCGATGTCGAATGCACACATTAGTCGTGGGCTGCTGTCTTTTTTTCATGGTTTTCATAGGGCCAATATGTGGCATGCGTCTCTGAAGACAGATTTTTGTTCTTCTGCTTTAATTTGGACCTTATTTTTCTGTTTCACATGTTCATTTTCAAAGAAGAATCTTTCTGTTCATTTTTCGAAGAAGAATCTTTCCCTTTCACCTTTGAATAGCCTGGAAAATTGGACATATTTGGTTGAGAGAACATTTTCTACTTCTGTTTTCTCGGTCTTAAAGGTAAATCAAATCCAATTTCTCAACTTGCATTAGTAAATTACATAACTTAAGCTGACAATTCCATCTTGGAACTTTTTGGTGAAGGGCAGTTTTTTCTTAATATTCCCCTTGTTTCAAATTTGCCACCTTACATGATTGAGGACCTTGAAAATTGAACTCAAGAAGATTGTGAGTTAATGACTGCCTTAACAAATTTTTGACTCTATATTGTATGAAACGGTTAGAGCCAATTTGGCCAAAAAAAAAACAATTTTTTAATGGTTGAAACTCGTCAGTGTAATCAATCATTTTCTTCAAATGGTTGAAAGTCATCAATGTAGTCAATCATTTTGTTCAAAGATATGCTTATTTATTTACTTTTGCTGTACACATAATCTAATTAAACATTAAAAGAATTGACGCAATTCTCAACTCTACCATCATCTTAGATTGTTCTCAACTCTAAATGATAAATTAAAAAAAAAATACTATCCATTTCATGCTAGCAAATCAAAACCTTCTAGTACATGCATTGGTCTTTGTTTTCACCATCTTGTCAAAGAGAATACCTGGCTTTTTCGATGTCATTGACATTGAAGAAACATTTAACTGTAACGTGCTATGAAACTTGAAAAAATGTCACCATATATTATTGATAATTATGAGAATAATATCTTTAATTATTGACAAACCTTATCAGAGTTACGTAGTTGTTCTACTCCACCATCTACTGCAAGTGCATTTTGCTCTACACAGCCACTAATATATCACATGGTATGGCGTCTAACTTTCAGTATGGTTATGATGGGAATGTATCAAGTAACTACAAAACTTCAAAGACAAAATCATGCCTCTCACTTTGCCTGCCTGAGTTGCCTCCCCACTTCAAAGTCATAATACTTTGGATTCTTTCTACCTCTAAAACTAAATAAATAAAGGACATAACACTTTTGAGTACCCACACGCGGAAATTTTCCTATGGCCTCCCCTTGATCTATCTTTATTTGGTTCAAAGAAATTCAAAAAGTTACGAGAGATAAAGCTAAGAACATTAAGATATCATGATTACTTAACTAATGTCTTAAAAACTAATTAGATAGCGGGGGACATTAGCCATCAAGCTTTACAGGGCTTGAGCTGATTGAGTCTTAGTGCATGGACGTCCCAATTTCATTCCTGCTTTGATTTGACATATGAGAGTGCAATGGAACAACATCCAACCCCGCACAAGCATCATCTGGTTAGTGAAAGTAATTCTATCCCGTGCAGAAAGAAGCCACCAGCCACCAACCAGCAGCAAGTTTAATTCAGGCACATCCAGTGAAATCAAATAAAGTAAATTCACCTACTCAAATTTCCTTCTTTTAATTAAAAAAAAAAAAAAAACTGAATCGTAGTAAGGATTAACCACTGAACTATAAGAATTAACAGATTTTCAAGCTTGTATGTATACCTTGCATTATGGGATCATTATCATTAAGCAATTCGTACTTCAACTTCGTTATACATGGCAACAAAGTACCAATGCAAGCTAAGAAATTGGAGGGCTGCGCCTTACGACGCTTCTTGCATTAGTGCTCCAATTCTCTCCCCCATTTTTCTCCCCCTGCATTTTCTTCCTTTTCCCTTCTTTCCCCTTTCTGTGGCGTGAAGCTAATGAAAGAAAGAAAGAACCAAAAAAGTGATCTTTTACTGGATTTTGAATTTCTCAACTTTCTGTCTCAATCCCGGCCCAAAACGACTTTCAAACAAGTGAACAATTAATTTCATCATCAAATTATTTCTTCTCTTTTTCATTTGTGTCCATGCAAATTAAACTGAAGGAAAAGTAGAGAACCAGGTAAAAACCTAAGGTTCACAAGTTGCAAGCTGCATAGTTATTCAAAGTAACAAATGCAAACTAAATTTGGAGCTCTACCAAGACTTTGAACTGATAATGCCTTTTACCATCTACCATATTTCAAACCAATTTCCAGAGGTCGGAATTTCAATTGTCTATATATAAATAGCAATAAATCAGATAACGTGTACCGAGACATTAAGGAGAATGTACAATAATGAAATTAAACAGCTCTAGCAACCACCTTTACATGCCCATTTACTCAATCCCATGTGCATCACTTCTTATGAAGATAAAGGATATCAATCTTTGGAGGGCGACTTATATTTCGAATATCCATTCACTGGAATCATTTTTCTTTGTCCTGTTTACACTGTATACCTTCAAAAAGAAGAGACAGGATGGACACGAGACATAAACCAAGAAGCAATCCTTAATTCTAGAGCTATTGCCATGCAAGACCTTGTGGATTTGTTCTATTTTGAGCCTCAGCCAGTGAAACAGCCATAGCCAGCATCATCTGCTCCTCAAAAGTCTCAGGAACAATCGGACCCTCAACAGGATGTGATGTGCCATCAGACTCATCTTGTGATGGCAATGCTGCAGGAGTTACATCATCTTCTGCATCATCAGAACCTGCATAGCTGGTTCCTACATCAGCAATTTCTGATCGATTGTCTACCCACTCTCTGGTACCTCTCGTCGTTGCCATTTGAACATCAGGTGACACCTCAATGGAGCTCCCTGCAGCAGGAAAGTTCTCCGATTCGTGATCTGTGTTCTGGAACCTATCACATCCGGGATGCATGTTATATGCAGACATGTTTGCTCCATAGTTACTGGAGTTCTCCCCACCCATTTGCTGGCGTTCAGCAAGGGCTGCAATTGCACATGCAAGACCACCAGAAGGGGATGAAGAAGATCCTGCAACTGGACCCATGGCTGCCAGGTTGCAGTGTTCGTTGGCCATATATTGTTCTGAAAGAGCAGTCTCGATGTACTCCGGATTTCGCCGCTTACTATTCTCCTATCACCGTAACAGTTTATAAGAAAAACACCAGTAGGTTACTTCAGATCTCAACTCAAAAGGCAAACGCTAAGCATGTGAAAATCACTATATGATGGGAACTGTCAGATGATGCTGCAGTAACTGAGATATTAACAAAATAGCAAGCAGGGTTCGGATAAAACTGATATGAGTTAAATTATGACCTTGCAACCCAGCACATGAACGTGAAGCTTTGACTGAGAAAAGTGGACTGAAATTCATAGTATTATGTTAAAAAATAAAAATAAAAAAGACCAATGACAACCAAGGTTTTAACCACTGCCTTCTTATGCTTATAGGTTAATTCAATTTGATTGGTTTATTAAAGTATAAAAACTTTAAAAGAGCAGATGGTAGCTGAGAACATCCTAATACAGCAATTGTGCAATTGCTTGTAGAAGTACCTGAATGGATTGCCATATAGCTTCCATGACCATGATGTCCTCGAGATCCATGTCAAATTCATCCTCCCTGTGACTCAGAAAGAGAGCAAGTAACAACGACAAGCACTATGCAAATTATCTGAAGAGAAACCTAACAATAGTTACTGTCTTATAAACTCAAAATACAAGGTTTAACAATCTAAGAAATAAAAAGGCACATCAATAAGGATGATTAAACTTCCATCTCACACAAAGAGATATTTTCCAAATAACAAATATGTCAGAAATTTTACTAACAGATAAATTACCTCAAGCAACTAAACACTCATAATCTTACATGCCATAAAATCAACCACATCTTTGGAAGGAAGAAAAAGGGAAAAGAAAGAAAAGAGGTGCAAGAAATAGGAAAGTTCACTTAAAATGACTAATCTATGAAAGATGGTGCATATTTTACCATCAGAATTCTAAGTATGTTGAGATATCAGCCACACGCTACATCAGTATAAGCATATACCCAGGATTTCTACCTGGATATAAACTGTTTAAACCAGACATAGCCCTATATTGCATTGTCATTGGCATGGAAAGCAGTAGAATAGCAAACAACTCACTTTAAAAAATATATTTAATCCTTGACCATTAAAAAAATTTAGATACATGAAAACCTATCCTTCCACAGGCAAGCCCCCATACAAAAGGGAAAAATATAAACGAACAAAAATACAAGAATCCATAAGCAAAATAGGATAGAAAGGAAAGGCAAATAATACGTCACAGCAGTACCCTTGATCTTCTTAATAAGTATGATGACCCTAAATTATAACCATCAACATCATCACTTCATCTGAAACACATATCCCCATTGCAAGCATGGCCGTTTTCATCCTCCTCTCTTCAGCTAAATGCTTTATCAAAAGAGAACAGATTTTAACGGCACATGAGTATCCACAGGACATCTGATATTTATCTGATTTTTCTAAACTCAACAAAGCAACTCCTAGTTGAAAGCCTCTTTTGAAGTTTCAGAAATCTGTCACCACATTTTAACTCAAGGATTCTTCTCATTCTCCAGAGAAACAGAAGTTTAACTGCATTACGCTATGACCACTTAAACTCACAGCATAAATATGTTTCGCGCTTTACACCCTCTCTTAATTGCGGACTGAAGCTACACCTTTTTCCCCATTATTCTGCATGAAAACTTTGAGGCAGATACTACTTGCAACCTCTCAAATAATGTGTAGCTCATCCTACAATGAATATTACTAGCCAATTGAGAGTGACATACTCGTTTCCTCAAGTTATTCAGATTCATCAGAATCAGTTTCCCAAATTTTAGGATTTGGAGAATATATATCTGCACTATAGGGTGATTTCTGCCCATCTCATAGACATGACTCAGAATTTGTCAAATTCCATATAGATTCTAAGACATTTGACCCTGAATAAATCTGGTTTTAACTTATAATGAGAATAAAACTCACACCATCAAGCCACAAACCTAAACAACAACACTGTTATTCTGGTTTGCTCTATGAATGGAAGTACACCAAATTCCAATCTCTAGAACAAAACGAAATGGACAGGGACAACACAAGAAATTGTCTATACCTGTTCTGCCTTGGGCGTAGAGGTTGTCTAACAACTGGCACAACACAAGACTCCTGAGAAGCGACAATTTCATCACCTTCTACAGCAGAAGAAAAAGATGGAGCTGCATACAAGAAGAACACGAGTAAATGCAACAGAGTCCTTGCAACCCAACATGCTAAACCAACTTTCTATTCAATTAAATACCTGCTGTAGAACAAAGCTCGGATTCGATTGGCCCAGTGATCCTGTTTGAAGAACTAACCTCTCTACGTTTCAATTTCCTATCCTCTTCATCTTGCAGTTCCTGCTGCCTCATCCTTATTTTGGCTTCTATAACTCGCTGCTCTTCCTGAAAAAGTAAGAAAAGTTAGAATGAGAAATTCATGTTCACAATGGATTCTGAACTCAAAATTAATACAATGCAATAATGAGGGCAAGGAATCAAGGGATCTTACAATTTGCTCTAATCCTTTTTCCTCTTTTGATTTGACACCTCGATACTCCACAGCATAATTCGAGGTTTTACAAAAGGGGCACCTAGTAATATTAAGGATGACAAGCAAGCTTACCATTTCCCCAAAATCTAACGTCCCTCTTTCCCAACCCACACCTTTCCAGGTACCTTCCAAGAACTAGAAGCAGCGTTTCAAAAGTAGAAGAGAAGAAATAATGGTTTATTGATGCTAATGAGAGAGGAATTTTGTGCGACTGAATCCATTAAAGCCCGAGTTGGAAACAGCAGAGACAAGAAACTAGTGAAGAAAGTACATAACAACTTATGCCAATTCATTTTGAGCAAAACCACAACAACAATGCAGTAAATCAAGGATACTGTGTTGGGCGAGCCGAGTTAGGAGTCTTCATTTGTAAGAAACACTCTGATGCAAAGAAACAGATTGAAAAAAAATCCGTATATCAAGTACTGCAGCAATCAAGAACTCTGTACAGTAAACCTTCATAAATAACAAAGGAAGCTATAACACCTGTGCAAATGCCTTTCGTGCAACATCTTGAACGATTGAGACTAGGATAGTACTGCAATTTTTTAAATTAATTTTCATCAGAAAGGACATAAGCATATTTCTGAATATCTACAGCAGTTTACCCATGACATCTAATAGACAACATAAACTGCACTTACTATAACCAATTTCACAGACAAGAACTTTGGACCAATTTGCTGTCTATGCTTTCTTCTTGGAAATGGATGTGACGCACAAATGGGAAAGGGGAGCAATCCAAAAGGAATTCCACTATATAACTAATACTTTCATAGTTCAAAAAATTGGGGGGGAAAAAAAAGAAAAGGAAAAGAAAGAGAAGAAAATCATAGACGAAAGCGATGTTACGATATCTAGCACAAAAGTTACACGTAACAGGACTTCATTTCTTTTTGGTTTCCCTTTATTACAATCTGAGGATGCATATCAAATCAAACACAATCAAAGTAGCACAATACACATTTATTCTCAGAAACTCAAATCAATCTCACCTGATCTTGAAACAAACAAACAAGCAGATTTTGAAACAGTTACATTCCAATTACATTCAATAACTGTGTTCATTCTCTACCTCTAACTCAACTTTGTTTCATGTATCCGTCAATTTGTCTAAATCAAATTACACTCTCAACAATAATACAAACAAACCAATAAATAATCGCAACAATTACAGTGTGGGACATGACACTGTAAGCCTTACCCACATTCTGCATGCCCCAATGCCCCATACAACAATTCAAAATTTGCCATAAATGGTTTAGTAAAAATTAGGAGCAAAAACGTCCCAAGAATCAAACTAGGAGAATGCACGATATTTACAGCCAAAAGATTAGCCTGATTCGTCTTATTCACGTCACAAAAATCCTGTTGCTCATTGAAATAAATACCATATCGAGAAAGAACCAAAAAAAAAAAAAAATCATAATCAGAAGATATAAATACCAAAACCAAGGGAAAGAAAAACGTGTCCATAAATACCAAGAAGCAAATGGGGCATTCTTCCAGATCACAGGCACCACATTCATCATCACCAGGGTAGCAAGGTGCAAGCTTAGAATCAAGGATGAGCTTCCTGAGCTTCTTATGATCTACATCCTTGTGCTGGTATAAACCTTGAGGCTTTGTGTACTTCTCATCCACCACTTGCTTCCTCCTCCCCAACTTATTCCCCATTTCAGCAACAAAAACACCCAAAACCCAAAATTCCAAAAAGATTGAATCTTTCAATCACCATTCAAAAAACTAACAAGAACCCATTTTTCTCACACCACTAAACTATCAAAAAACCACCACGCCACCTCACAACAAGACCAATTCAATTCACCCCAAGAAAATTAATAAATTCCTGAAATTAACCAAGATATTTCATAATTAAATCCTAGTTATATATCAAAACACAACAAGAATGTCAAAAGGCAATCAAATTTAACTGCAAAATGAAAGAAATGAAAAGGGTTTGAGAGAACTAACCTGGCGATTCTTGGCCACGACCATTAACAGTTTGATAGGGGTAGGCATATACAGAATTGTGCGTATTTATACATTTTATCTGCATCTGTGTGTGAATTTTGTGTGTATTAGTACGCGTAGAAAAGAGAGGAGAAGGGAAGAAGGGGAACAAGATCAGAACTTTCTGTAATGTTTGCGTCTGTATCTAATTTATATGTGTAGTCATTCTATGTACCAACTACCAATATACAGTAAATAAATTTATTGAATTATTTATTTCTTAAAAAAGGAAAATAAAATGATTGTTTTATAAGAATAAATTAAGCCTTTTGTCATCTTTCTTGTCTTTTTGTTCTTTTTAAGATATAGGAATTTAATAAATCTGGTGGAGTTTGGCTTGAAAGTAGTATAAAATTTTTGAAGATATTATTATTAATAGTATATGAATAAATAAAAGTAATTCACTTCGTTTATAGTTCGTTTAAATAGTTATTTTTTGAAGTGTTTAAAAAAATTGTTGCACTAGTATTAGAAATTATTTTATAAATGTGTATATAAAATAAAAGTTAGTTGTAAAACGTATTTGAAGTATTCTAAGAATATGTTTTTGAAAAACTTAACCAAACAAATTGGGTAAATTAAATTTTTTCCTTTTGGCATGAGATGAATTCATGACATTTTATTGAATTAGTTTCTTCAATTAGATTGTAGAGGTTCTTTTATTATTATATTAGATTAACAACAATTACTTACTTTTTCGTGATAAACCAAATCACTATTTCTTTTCCAATTTTGATAAAATGGTAGTCCATCAACAGATAAGTTTAAATTAGCTGATATTTTGAGCTTATTAATACTTGTAATAATAGCTTAATCATATGAGTAAATAATTGATACATGACCAATAAGCAAGGACTACTTTTTTTTTACCCTTCAACTTCCTAAGAAAGCTAAATGGTATTTTTTTTCTAATTAAAAATCCTCAAAGAATTACATTCATGCATAAGGGTTCGTACTACTCTCTGCTTTACAAGGGCTTGTATGTTTTTAGAAATATTAAGGGAGTTTAATAGACAAATTTAATAAGGTTTCAATTGCAACATTATGTATAGATAAAACTTTTGACCATTTCAATTTTACTATCCTTATGGGATACTTAAATGGTACATTTTGGTACATATTGTGATATAAATTAAGTTGTATTGTACGTAACCAATTCAAACTATAATTTTTTCTTAAAATTTTGAACAAACAGTTTCGATTTGAACAAGTTAATACTGGCAAATCAAGATTACGAACTGTCGTGTTGTAATGACACCTGATTATATATACATGGAGGGTTGGCTTGCTGGGTTGCCAATGCGAACAATTTTGTCATCCTTTTTGGTTTGTTGTTTGTTTGGTTTGGTTACTTTCGGCGTGAAATGGTGTTGTACATAAGACTGAAAATTTTATTCCCAAAATATATATATATATATATTTCTGTAATCATGAAAATACGAAAATGTGCAGTACAATCGACAGAAGCAAAGCAAAGCACGATTGGGTGGAGTAGCCGACCCGGAAAGAATCCGTTAGAGCGGGGGAGGTGGGCAAAGGCCAAGTGTATCCGAGAAGAATATTTTCATGACGCGCCACTTATTACGCGTGTAATTCAAGCGCTGATATAAGGAGTCAAGGATTTATCTTTCTATTGTTGTTTGTCCTTTTGTTTTCACTTTTGGAGTTATTGGTTTGGTTGATTCATTGATTGGACAACACCTTCAATTTGAGGATATTTTTAATTTTTTTTAATGTGGCACTGTACTACGAAACCAAGTTACTTTTTTAAAGTCAATGAGTGAAATTTACCTTTAATCTTTAGTGCCATGATGGTACTTTTTAGATGCAAATATGTTGGAGAATGTATTATAGTGTTGCTACAAGTAATTTTCATTCTTTAACTTTGTAATCTTTTTACTATTTGGTAGAAACTACAATTGGAAGATAAAAGGATTATATGTTGGAGAAAAGGATCATTTTAATGAATTGAATGTTTTATTGTTTGTAAATTTTGAGGATAAAGTATAAAATAATATGAGAAACAAAAGGCAAGAGACATACATTGCTATTGTGTAGAGAAGAATAAAAGTAGGATAGCATGTGAAGAAATGGATCTAAGATTGCACAAGGGAAAGAGCAAAGGAAATAATGAGTTGCAAAGCAATTTTATTCTCCTTTTTATATAAACTGAATATATATTCGGATAATACTTAGAAGGAGTGTCCATAAAATTCATTGATTGCTTAACCATACATATTAATAAAAGCCTCTAATATTTGTTTTCTCCATATCTACCCACAACAATAAGAGTGACAAATGTTTTTATGAGAAAACATTATTTTAACGACTCGTCAGAATATATAATTAATTTTTTAATAAAAAGTAAAAAAAAACTTATTTATTTTTTGTTGATTCACTTAACTCTACATCCCTATAACGTTGTCATTTTTATGCTCATGAACTTATGATATTGTTTGCTTTTGGTGAGGCTATTTTGATGGCACTACTCATAAGTCATCAATGGTTTTGAGCGTGGCATCAACCTCCTAGGCTCCTACAATTCTTTCATTGTGGCTCGTGAAATGGTCCAATTATTATAATTTGGACAACATTGCATCAGACCCTAAATTGGTTGGCCAAGATCTAGATCCCTTGTGACTCGTGTCTTTGAATTACCATAAAATAAGAATGTTTATTAACATTATGAAGACAGAAAACATTATCTTAAACAAGATTAAGCTATGTTCAGTTTCTTAAAACATGCCTAATTCGTATGTGCCCCTTTAATTTATTAATGATCATGTGGTACCAACAACTAAAGCATTTCACAACCAAATGGTATCTAGTTCACCCAATTTGTTAGAGGAGTTGAGCACCAATGGTCCTCTACTTGTACAATGTGTTTCGGAAACTAAACCCAATCCAAAATGAATCATTTGTAACCCTTTCTGGTTTCTAAGAAATATTATTTGTATTGGCAATTTATAAGGCAAAAAAAGGAAAGAAAAAAAAAAGTTGAACTTAGATACAAGTCCATGAAAATTCTAGTTCCGTCAAGATAATGGTATGGTAACAAAAAACTTTTCATTGAGAATATATTTGAATTTCCATTTTTTTTTATCAATCCGACATCATTTGTTGAAATTTGATCGACTATATCGTACTTAGAACCTGTTTTCAATAACTTTTTTAACTTGATTTACGCTTGTGAATTTTAAGAAATTTATTTTATGATATTTCTAATTGCTTTTTATTACTATATTTTGGGATTTTTTAAGCTAAAATCAAGAGTAACTGATTTTCAAATTTTTTAAAATCAGTTTTTTATAAAAATCAGAAGCTATTGAGAACAAGTCATTAATATGATAGTAGAATCATCGTAGATTTAAGCACACTTGTAATTGCTTGAAGAGGATAGGATATTGGATGATTAATTTTTATTTGTCTTGAAGAAAATGGAGAGGTTTGAGAGGATTGGGCTAATTATCTTTTTAATGTTATGTAGTTGAAACTAGATGCAACTAATTAATTCAGGTCAGAATAAACATTTGCAAGTTCCAACTTTTAGGGCGGAGTATTCTACAGTTTCACCAAACGATATTGGTGCTGGCAAAAAGTTCAACAAATACATACGGACTTTTGGATTTATTTTTCTTGTACATTAGTGACATGAGAATGTCACAATTTTCTGCAGTGATCTTTTCCCATCTTTTTTTTTTTGTTTTGTTTTGAAAACTTATTCTTCTGTTATTTGAAAAAAAAAAAAAGTGTATAAGCTATTTGAATCAAGAATCTGAGCTCCCAACGAGAAAAAAAGGGACAACGCAAGATTACCATGAGATTTGGAAGCTTATGAATGAGCTCCATTTATTTGCTCTATATTAAGTTCATCTACTTAATCCTTAAAGTCCCCCAAGTGGTTTTTTATGTTATTCCAATCAAATATTCTAACCAAGTTGAAGCGTTGTTCAATCGGTATAATTTACATACTCTGGATCAAACCCATGAAATTTTTTTTGTAATGGGTTTAGAAATTAGTCAGCAAATAAGTATCCAATATTATTAGCTGTCCTATTCAGTTCTTAATGTAACTTGCATAGGGGGTGAACCTAAATCATAAGAACTGAAATTAGTTTATATGTTACTTGGAAAATTTTAAGGTCCTATTTGTATCTATAGCCGTCCTAATTTCCTTTAATCGATTATAAAATAATAACTTTAAAATTACAATTTGTTTTTAGAAAATAAAAACTAGCTTTTAATGTTATATATAGTTCACTATTCAGTAATACAAGAAAAGTTGATTCAGCATACACATCCATAAAAAATATAAAATGTTGTAAGGCCATTGCCTATTCCTTTTTGTAACTTATGACCTGTAGTTCATTAAAGTTATTTAATCAATACGTGCTTAATCTTCTAATAATAATCAAATCCTACTATAAATGAATTATTTTACTTATTAACTGCCAAAAAAATCATATGGTTTTTTTATGAACCTTGTCAGCTAGCCATCAAAGAAAGACTTAGAGTATAGCAAATAGATGTAACTTTGCTACTGAGGAAGTTTATGCTGTTGAAATAGAGGATTATGCCAGGATTAGCACAACAGACACTAGATTGGCCACCATATTATCACCAAAAGAAGGCATCAAAAAAATTCAGCACATCGTAAAAATGGAAATACATGTTTTTATGTACTAGAAAGTGACAGAGAACATAGTAATTTTGCTACAAGAAAGAATATACGAATACATATGTAATTGTGTACAAAAAATTCTTAAGTGCCAAATCAGGATAATTCGATCACTGCCTATTCTTGAAACAATAGTACTAAAAGAAAGTTGGATAAAAATTTCACCTGCGGCAATTAAGAAGGGTTAAAGGGGAAGGGGACAGGTAGTATTCGTTGTGATTGTTAAAAAAAAAAAAAAAAAAAAAAAGGGAAAGTTGGATGGGAATTACAAGAAGTAAAAGTGAATATTATTAGACACATGTCGAATTCGGTATAAAAAATGGACTCATGTATATATATGTAAGTTTGTTTCTGCATTAAAATGACACAAATTTCTTTGACTTATTAATCTGCACATAACAGGAAAAGCTCATCCAATGGGGGCAACTCTTTAAGCAACCTATCAAAATCCTTAAACGACAACCCTCGAGACATAACTGGAACATGAGACGACATTTCTGCGATTGCTACTGCAGATTCAAATCTTGTTTTCTGCTGCAGCTGCTGCTGATTATCTTCATAATAACAAGTATTATTACTGTTACTGCTACTACTACCATAAAAACCTGCTGAAGAAGAAGATGAAGAATTAGAAGAAGGGTCGATTTCGATTTTCGAATCCTTTCCTGTAAGCCTCTGAACAACTGATTTGAAGCTCATTGCATCTGTTTCTACGTATTGAGTATTGATTATCACTACCTTCACAGGGGCCCTAGTACTGTGGCCTCGAGACATAGCGATGAAAGTTGCTGCTGATTTTTCTTGCTTTTTTTAAAGTTTTTGTGGGACGAGTAACTTGTGACGTTTGAGGAGTTAATAATGTACGATGTTTGAGGTCTTTGATGCTTGGGATGAAACGAATGGCAGGTTTTTATAGTGAAGAAATGGATGATGTAGTTGACCGTTGTAACATTAGGCAGCTAGCAGCAGTCTAGAAGGACCATAGATTTGGTCAAGGGTCAAAACCACGATCTTAAGCAAGCTAGATGCGAGGAAGTTACATAGTGGTCTTTCAGGTCAAATAAACAGGTGATTTTAAGGAAGCAAGACGCGAGGAATGATTTTATTTGATCACAATGGAGGTAGTTATTTTTTGTTTCTTGGAACTATATAATGTCGTTTCGATATGATACTAAATGAAAAATTTATATAATAACGTTAGTTAGCTAATTATGAAATAGGAGGAGAAGTATAATTAACGCATTATAGAATTTTGGATCGTTTTAATATTATGTGGTCAATCATGATATAGCTAGCTAATCGGGATTTTAAATTTGTAGAACTAGGAATTGTGGAATTGGTTTAGGTTCCCTTTCCCTCTTTCTTCGGTAGTCCTTGTGCCGAGTTTAAAAAAAAAAAAAAAAAAAAAGAAGAAGGCTCATTTTAAGTAAAATTGACAACGATCTAAGTTGCTAATTGATCTCATTTGGATAACTTCTCTCTCTTGTGCCATGAATTTTGCAGCTCAATATTTTCTCTCCCCACCAAAAAGAGTGGATATGAAAGAAAGAATAGAGGGTCGATAGACAAATATATAGAAATTTACGGAGAGGTGTTCTATTTCCCTACGATAATCTATCATGTTTTCTTATTTCAAGAAACCTAATAATAAAAAAAAAAATTTCAAATTTGTAGGATTTAGCATCTTAACTTGTACAAGAATGACAATTTAACTCATGTTTGTACAATTTAATCTTCATATTTACTCTACCAAACCTTTTCTTTCAGAAAAAGATTCTGTCTATCTTATGACTATTGCAATGCATGAATTAAACGATAGCGGCTTGTTCTGGAGCACACTTTCTTACGTGATCAATGATGCCATGTTAAGCGTAATACGGAGGTGGCAACAAGAATTTGTTAATCATCGTTAATATCAAAGTTCTAGATATTTGGAAACTTGAACAAATTTATTAGGAACTTTGAAAGAAGCCCATTCAAATTTTGTCCTTAATCAACTGTTATATGCTTGAAAAATATGTAGACATCATAAACAGAAATGAAATGAGGTTGACACTAAAGTCAATTGACAAGAGATGTGTATTTAAAAGTAGTCCTCTCCATTCATAGTTCAATGTAGTTTGGAGGTGAAACTCTTCATATAAATATCTCCAGGGAGCTTTGATTCCAAAATATGAGATAAAAGTAATGATTTATACAACAATAAAGAGTTTTTTGTCTAGAAAAAAAAAAGTGGAAGTTATAATAAAAAAAAAAAGTGAAAATTGAACTCTTCGAACTCAAAACTCAATTTTTTCTACAATAAGGCAATCCAACTCAAAATGTGGCCACTATGATGATATTAGGATGGACAATTCCCACAAATTAAGAAGTCAAATTAGAGCAAAACCTAATTAATTAGTCAAAAATTACTTCTCCATTGCTCCAAAGCTGCACAGATTGACTAGTTTCCTCGCTATATCAGCTATGTTGGATCACGGTACGAGGCCAATAATTATCTGAATCTAAGGCGTGCGTGAATATTTTTTTATCATTATAACATGTGTTTTCGTTTCTTAAACGGCAATCAAGATAATTTTGTTTTTTGGCAGACTTGTTATCCAGACAACTCTCGTGGAAGCTTTGGTTTGCGCACGTGATTCAATTTTCACACACAACCAAAATTCCACAATGACACGATGAGAAAGTTTAAAATTCCACAATGACACGATGAGAAAGTTAAAAGTGAAGTACGTGAACGAATAAAGGGTACAGCGGTTAGAACTTTACGATCCCACCTAAGAAGTTGAGGTTTGAATCCTATCAAGCATTATTCCCCTTTTTCTAATCGTAATATTATAGGTTTGATAAAAGAATAAACAAATTGAAGTACAAAGTCACCTCCAGCTGCCCTGGGGTGATTATATTTGTGTTTTGGGATTTTTTTTTTTAAAAATTACGATTATAGTAGGTTCAATACAAATAAATTACAATTCAAAACTGTCACGACTGACATAAACGGTGGAATAAACACTAACATATAGTCAGACTAAAACAAAAAAATATTAACTTGAATTCAAGGTCTCTAATTTCTTATTTAAATCTCAACCTAATGTATAGTTAGACTATTGTAACCATGCTATGGTGTTGGATTTTAAATAGTAAATTGAGAAATTAATGCAGTCACGAACATTTTTATTTTTAGGAAGATATCAACTTCTTATCCAATCTTTTTTTTTTAAATACACATTTTTGTATAACGGAAAAGGGAAAAATTTATTAGAGGGTATATTCTAGCATGCCATGTTAATTGTGGAAGTATTCAAAATCTAGTTAGTTCTTATTGTGAAATTGTAGCACAAATATATTTGATGTGAGGAAACTGAGAATTTTACCCTCCACATCTTCCTTAAGAAAAGATTATTTTAGGAGTGAATAAACCTAATTTTAATTAAATTTATTGGTTCTCATTTTAGAATTCCAAGTTACCTTCAAATATGATCAATTAAAATTTTCAAAAAAAAAAAAATCATCTAGGTTGTAGAAGTTTTGAGACAGCCATACAAATGCACCTTACTTGACTAAATCATATTTGAGCTAAAACATCAGGAAAGGTCATATTTGATGTATATATGGAAGAAAGAGTAATACAATATCAAATTAAGTTTTCTCCACATCAATGTGCACACTCAGTTGCACAAGTCAATTGAGTTGTAATGACCATTTCCTCAAGATTTGAAAGCCTTTGATAAATGCCTCCACCTCAGCACAAGAAAATTTAAAAAAGAAATGCAAAAAAAAATTTACATGGCAAAATTAAATTTCATGAAGTTCAAGGGTCATAGACAGTAATATTGACATTCATCACAAAAGCAATAAAAAGAAGGTCATCTTTCCTTACACCCTCTCCTTTCTTGGTGATGTTACTCTATACATCTGTGGGAATAAACCTATAGCTACGAGTTGATTGGTTACTTGGGAACTTGGTCACAGATTTGGTCCACAATGTCATTGAACTAACTAATTTTGATATTATAGCTAACATACATTCAGTAAAAATTCTATTGGAAGTGCATGCACTTTACCCTCAATATAATTAAGAAAAGGTGCATGCCACTTCTCAAATCTTATGGAATTTGAATCTCCAGCAAGAAATCTTCAAATTCAAAATAGTAGTAAGTGTGAATGAAATGTAAAGATATCTATATTACACACACAAGGTCAATATAGACACATATTTGTGTCGATACACCTTATTTTAATAATTTCTTTGCCCAAAATTGAGTTTCTTATGTTGACTGGGCACAGTTGTTATAAAAGAATTAAAGTTATCCACCTTTATTAAGAGCAAGTGAAAATTGTCGAAATCTCATCTACTAATTAATTGAAGGACTGAAGCATATGAAGAATTTACAACTTTTTGTGATGAATAAAGTATTCCAAAAGAGCCACTGAGCCGCTCAGTAGTGGTCGGGGGAGCACTTAAAAGCTCCTTCTGCTGCAGTTTAGGGGTTTAATTCCATCTACAGCAGATAATTTGATAAAAAATTAAGAAGAGCACCATAGTACTTCCTGTGGTCCAATAACGGTTTAGTTTCCATTGGCCTCTCAAGTCAACTTGGATCATCTTTTAAAATAAGTTAAGAGTGTGTTAGAATGTTGAATACTTGACAAAAATAATAACAATAACAATAATAATAATAAAGTATTCGAAAAGGGAGAGAGAGCATTTTGTATCAATAAATGTCATTCGTAAGAGACTAAGAGTGAAATAGGACTATTCAATTTAGGACAAATATGTCTATTATTAAGTCACAAGTGGCTTGAACAGACACAAAAGGAATGGATGGAAAACAGTTGCGTATGAGGACCTCTGTTCATACAATACAATGTGTTAAAGGAAGCTTTCATTGATGTTAAAAGTGAGGTTCCATATTCCTTGGGGTCCAAGAAGATTAATGAGGTCCCAAAATTGTTTCAAGAAACATATGCTTTATGCTCTAGGGACGATTAACCCGGGGCCCTGTCAACAAAGACCAGTTTCATTTTTTTATATAAAGTAGACAGCTAGTATGCCAAATTAAATGGGATGGTAGGTTGGGGTTCAAACCTATCTCCTATTAAAAATTCAAATGGGTGCACGTTTGGTCCGATAGTGGTTTAGTCCTCATCGGTTCTCCAAGGCTCAGTTAGACCCCCCCCTATAGTATAGGTTAGGAGTACGATTATATACTATTGAGTATTGACACAAAAAAAAAGTATGCCAAATTAAGTTGTCCATACCTCTCTATTTCATTATTTTTAAGCTTTTGTAAAATGGCTCCTTTTTTTTGATAAATCCTACACTATTACAATGGAGTGGAAAATTGGTATTGATGAGATTCAAACCCTTGACCTCTAGGGTGGAGTCATAAAACTTTAATCGCTTGACCCTCTATTCGTTCCCTTTATATTGCTCCAAACAAAAAGAAAAAAAAAATCAAATAAAGAAGTGGGAGAAAAAGTGAACAATCATCCAATGGACCACTGGAATTAACGGCCACCGAGATGACTATGTCCATAAGAAATTTCCCTAAAAGCTAATCATAGGTTATTCTTTCCATCTGAACATGCTGAATTTGAGAATAAAAATCCCATATGAACATATTTTCATATTTCTTTCGCCATCATTTTCAAGGTTTTTGAAAAATTCGAACTTGCTTCTTTTCTGAAGTTGTCTTCTTTTCGGTAGGTGTTTCATGACAATTTCAGCTGTTAAGTACCAAGGACAAGGGGCATTCAATTTCTACAACGAAACAAGAAACTTCATTCTTCTACTAGATATCAAAAAAAAGCCTCAGTAGTTTAAGAGCCATGTGTAGTTTTGCATTTCTCTCTCTGTACTTTTTAGTACTCATCCTGTTCCCTTGTAGAGAAATACGTACACAATTTAATTCGTACTCAGGATCAAAGAATAAGAAGCAAACAAATAGGAAACATGGAAACATCAGTTTCAATCAGTTCATTGATCCTTTCTTTTCCCTCAACCTGAGACTACTTCTCATTCTGGCTTCCAACCCACATGCAGGTGCTACCAAACACATTTATTAAGTCCAACTCAGCCCTTGTGGTTGACCGGCAGCTTCGCCTCCAAAGCAAGCTTATTCAAACCTTAGGTGGTGACACGCAGAACAACAGTAATTTTGTAAGCATTTGACAAGGCCCTAAAATTGCTGATTAAATTATGCTCCAAATGTGAAAAGCGTACAAGAACTGGTCTACATTGGAACTACACAAGTGCCTAAACCCCTAGTCTTCCTCATTAGATGCCTGCAACAATTTTTTACACTATGGCTAGATTATGACTTATTGGGAGGGAAGATAGGGACCAAAAGGAGCACTATATACCTTACCACCATCTCTTGTTAATCTGGGGCTCAGAAGGGGCCATCTGGGTACGGAGTTACAGATCTTCGTCAGGCAAGATGAGCTACAGGGCTTTCATGTCCTAATGTCTGGTCATAAGCCAGATATCAGCATTCAACAGTTGAACCGTGCAGGATACCAGTACAACATACTATGCACTGAAATGCTGAATTTGCTTGTGGTAAATGGGGAATTTTTCAGAGGTCAACATATCAAGTTCAATCCTTAGGACTTCTGTTGTTTCTTTTTCCACAACGCAAAAGATCATCCAAAGGAAAGCAGCAATATGACATTACATCATGGACACTATCCTCTTCAGGATATAATGGGGAGAAATAAACATGCAAGATTTCAACTCACAACCATCAAATATGAGAACTAAGCTGTTTATATATAATTTTGAATATAAATATTCATAATCCATTCCGGTAAAAGTACTCAGGATTGTAACAATCCTTAGACTAATTAAACAGAATCAAGAGAGATGTTTAATAAGAGAAAAAAAGGTACCATCGCTAGAAAGATGGAAATACTAAAAGCATGTTTCACTACCCCTTCATCAGGACAAACATCTCTTCCAACAAATAGCACCAAATTCCCCCCAATCTTTGGTTCCAAAGATCAGCTAGTGCAGAAAAGGGCGGGGTATGCGAGGCCTCACAGGTGTCTTTGAAGGACTCACCCTACAATGTCGGCGAGCTTGTTAAATTGAATGCAACATATTACCGAGTTAAATTTCAAATGAAAATTTTTTGCAGTTTTGCCACTCCAATAACTTTACCTGATGCGCTGGGATCCCAGTATTTCACCACAACAGTCCAGTGCCACAATTGCACTCTCAGCCTGCATATAAAGAAAGCATTACTTCTCCAATATGCTGTGTATTTCACTTATTATTATACATGTTCTATTTTTGCTTTGTTGGTTAAGGGAAATAAATGGGGATAATCAGAAGCACAGCCTCATGGTGTTTTGTTATAAAGTATACATTAATAAGATTGATGGTGGAGGAAAAGAAAAAAACAAAACAAAACAAAAGAAGATGTGTATGTTTGGATGTCAGATACAGAAGCTGATAATAAGAACGTCATGGTAAATGGTCCAAAGCAATCAACAGTTCGTTCACGATGTTCACATAGATATCAGCTCGTTTCAGTGTCTAAATAATTCTCACGCATACTTGGACCAGACTCTCACGCATACTTGGACCAGACATTCCTCCCTATAAATTCATTCTCTTTTCCACCATCCAAATCAATCTTCATCAACTACTAAACACCATGATGTAAACGAAAATGATTTGGGTGGTGTCCAAAAATGACATAAGAATCTGCATAAATATGTAGACAAAATTGTAACTGTAAATACTCACAAAGGCAAACAAAAATCACTTCACTTATCAGAGACAAAAAACAACAAAGAACACATAATACCACAGGGAATTTCTCCAATGCCAAGGGAGGGCTTCCAAGCTATCCTGTCCGGAAGATCGATTATTCAACTACTGGCCTCTCTCTCTCTCTCTCTCTCTCTCTCTCTCTCTCTCTCTCTCTCTCTCTCTCTCTCTCTCTCTCTCTCACAGGTGCAACAACTAAGGAAGTTTTCTTCTATAAAATGAAAAACATACACAAATATGCATCATAAACCATAATAAAGACCCGAAAGCAAAGTCTGTCAATGTTATTGATGTTCGTATATGACATGGTTTAGACAACAAGCCTCAAAATTCCAGTTGAGAACCCAAGATTTAACTTTACATATCTTCTTACCTTACCCAGTCACCCATATCTTAGCATAGTTACAGAAATAAAGAATGCAGAAATTAACAATACAAGAAAGAACTAATCACTTGCAGAGAGTCTACAGATGCAATTTAGCATCTCTTATGGTCATTCATTGTTATGGTGTAATGCAAGTCACTCAAAAATGAGAAATCTGATCAGAAGGCAGTTCCATAGAGAAGCTAGAAGATATCAACTTCAGGAGCTATGAACTTCAACACAAACACAAATGCAAAGTGGAAGGCAAAAGCATTATAGGGTGGGAAAGTGATATGTGTTCCCTTCCACATCCTCAGCATTTCAAGGGAACAGGGAAAAAGGGAAAACAATCTACACTAATACATAAAATGCAATTTATTCGGGCAACATGAACTTATGAAGTCTGATATTCTGACTCACCAACTCGATCAGCACGATACTTGGTCATCTGTCATCTCAGATGTTAAAACACTCATTGGAACATATCAGAGTCTAACACCAGAATCTAGCTTGCGCATAGGAAACAAGTATAATTAACTACTTGGAACTGCTATTTTTCCTATAGAGTTGTTCCAACGATCAGTGACTTCTTTAGATGAAAAGAAAAGTTGTATTAGTAACAGATTCAAGCATGTACAAGCCAAGTTCACACAAACAATTTTGATATTTTTCAGGATTTCACTCATTTAAACCCAATTATCCCAATTATCCAGAAAAGAAGTACATAGAACAGAAGGAAAACAAATAATATATGGAATGTGATCTATTTGCATTATTGGAAAAAGGAAAGTGAGGAGACAAACTCAAAGTTTAATTCATGATTTTATCTTTCCTTTCTTTTGCATTTTTTAGGCAAAAAATGAACCAATTACACAGTTAGAATTTTATTCCAGATTCATAAAATATGTTAAAACTTACCATAGCAAACTCTACAAAAGCAATACAAGTTGAGTGCGCATGATTTATTCCAGATTCATAAAATATGTTAAAACTTACCATAGCAAACTCTACAAAAGCAATACGAGTTGAGTGCACGTGATCTCCCAAAAGCCTCAGGCGAGAAACCTGCAGATGAAAACTTCTAAAGTCACTGAAAAAAAACCTCTTTGCTGACAACTTGAAAATAACTATAGCATATCGTAAGTGTTTCATGTTTACTGACCTCACCGCATCTAGTCTCAAAGAAGTTCTTGACATCAGCTTGAGAAACCTGAGAACAATAAACTTCGTTAAGTGTTCATCAAGGCAACAAATACAATTATTTCACACAAATGCAACAACTTGAAAAGTTAGAAAATGCACACATGATAAAGAACATAGAGGCAAATACATGAATTGGTAACAACTCCTCAAGCTGTATAATATTAATATCCCAGTAGAAAGGAATGAAAATATACCTTCTTATCAATATTTGTACAGTAAACTGTCCTAGCACACATTTCTCGTTCATCCTCCGACTACAAGCCATAAAGAAAAAGGATGCAAAAGTCTTTAAGTCCTCAAATAAAAAACTTAAATGCAGGATTGAGTATATTGCAAAAATGGTACTTGTACTAGCAACAAAAATGCTAAATATTTGTTCATACCCTTGGGAGAAATGTGGGATTCACTGGAAGGATGGCAGTTTTTGAAGGCAACACCTTAATTGGAGAAAATCCTAACATCGTCCCACAAAGGTTAAGAGCCACTTGTGCAGAGTCTGTTGAAGTTAATTCCACGTGGCAAGTCAGAAGTAAAAGGTTAAGCAAAGGCATAGGCAGCTACACTCTGAAACAAATGTTGATTGAACAACATTCTTACATTCATCAGAAAACTCAACGAAAGCAAAGCGAAGGCGGGAGTGAGGATCACCACAAACTCGGCAATCTACAACCTAGAAGACAAAAAGGATACTCAAACGAAGAAAATGAAACATAAGCATATACCACCCATGTTGTTTTTAACTTAAAGCTATCTCATCTTCTTTTAGTTAGCATTCAATATAGCACCATCAGTGTCAACCATTGAAATAAGCCAGTAACTTACTTGCCCATAACCACTAAACAAGGCAGCAAGTTGCTCTTCAGTGATCTAATTTAAAGAAGTTAAGAACCACATCAGCTCATATTTGAACAATACAAAAATCAGGGAATGGTAATGCGACTAAATAGACGTTTACGATTCTTACATTGTGATCAATGTCTGAAACATAGACAGTTCGCCTAATACTATCTTCTCTTTGAGCTCTTAAAGCTCTACCAGTAAATCGTCTCCGGCCCTGGCTGTTGTTATTTCTTCGCTGCAGAAATGCAAACATTTAAAGTCTAAAATGAGAACTTAAGACCCCTTATCTAGGTACAAGGACTGTGTAAAAATCAAGACAATAAAAACAAACCCATAACAGCTTAAGTATTTCAAGCACAGAACATATTTAAAAGGAAAAGATGACAACGCAAAGCAGAAAAACATCTACATTAATAATTTACAAGAATATGAAAGTAGACAGTGAACTCAATAAACATGAAAACTAAAAGCAAACAAATTCTTCCTTGTGTAGCATTCTTTGACAGGACTAAAGAAATCAATTAGCTAGAAAATATCAAAAGAAAACAAATAAAGGTTTTAATCAACATATTTAATGCTTAAACAAACAAGAATTTTAAAGCTGGCTATTACCACCAATTAATAATAAATAACTAAACCTAAGGCAACAGATATACTGACATCAAAATCCTATACGCAATAGAAATTGAAGCCACATCAAACTGATACAACATGACAATAGGTGGATGGAAATGAAAGAAATCTGAAGATCATCCAAGCAGAATATCTAGCTTATGTGAGTTATGAGGGAAACCTATTTTTGGTGGTCAACCTACACTAAAACTTGAACAAATATAAAAAACAAGATCAATAACCGTTTTCTAAACCTAGTTTAGCAACACAACAGCGGAAGGATCATCAAAACCCATATATACCAACCTATAAAGTAAGTGCTAACGATGGACAGCCACAAGGCATGTAAAAACATAAATATCAACAAATATACCATATCCAATAGACCAATTTTGAAAATCATATCTCACATTAAAAAGTCAAAAGTAATCATTTCATAATACAAACACGTGCAACATCTGATGAAAACAATACAGAAATTACAACAACTGAATGCAAATTCATACCAAGACATTAATTTCACCATTCAAAATCCCATTTCCGTGGAGAAATGCTGACATATCATTCCTTAAAGAAGCACTTATAATCTAGTTTCCAACTAATCGAACACCCAATCTTTCAACTTCTGTCACATGCCATTTTGGTACTCTAGTTCAAATCATGCATGCAGAATTACTCTGATGAAATGCTGTCTACTTATAGATAGATTCATAGAGTATGCAATTGGCCTACAACAAACTCACAACCTCAACATCAATTTCATAACCAGGAATCATACCAAAATTCAGAGATAAAATAGCAGGCCAAAATTTAGAAACACAAACATCAAAATACCATAAAGACAAACAATAAAATTGTTGACAAATTCAACAAGCCAATAGAAATTCAATCAAAAACAGGGAATTGAATTTATACCCTTCGATTATTGGGGAAACCATCATTTCCCCAATTCATATTAGCTGGCACAAAATTAGTTACTCCCATTTGATCACGATAATATGAGGAAGGAAAAAATTCCTTGGCCAGTGGATTCAACTTCAGTTTCTTTAACATATCAACTATATCTTGCATTTGGAATTCTGATTTCGAATTCGAATTATTCGAACTGGAATCAGACCCCTTAGCACCATTAGTTAAAGGAACTGATGCATCATCCAAATTGGAATTTTCATCAGCATTATTTTCAGAAGCAGCAATTGTTTCACTAGGCTGAACAACTGCTGCAGCAGCAGCAGGGATTTCCATCACTGCTGTCTCACCAGAAACTTCTGTCTCAGCAGCCATGGAATCAAAACCCCCTAAAATAAATAACCCCAAAACACCCAAACAAAAAAAAACAAAGAAAAAAAATTCTAATTTTCTAAACAAAACCACAGAATTCTAATTAAAAAATAATAAATTTTCTATCTTTATCCTTCTCTTCACCCCAAAAACCCAATCTTTCTCTCTCTCTTATATATAAGAGATCAATCAAGAAAGGGTTTTTTCAGATTTGGGTGATCCCAAGATAAAATCTTTATGGGATTTTCTGTATGTCGAGGTGCCTATAAAGCCAATAGAGAGAAATCCATTTGAGGAAAATGGCCAGAAATGGAAGGAAAATAACCAAAAAAAATAATGGGATAGGGAAAAAAATTGGAAATCTAATTGAAGGGTTTTTCTAAAAAATGTGATCACAGGTGGAAGTGGTTTTAGGGGAGAGCCTGTAAATGTATTAACAGGTGGCTTTGGCTTGGTTTTTCTCCACCCTTCTTTTTTGTTGTGCTCTTTTGGTAAAAGAGAAATAAAGGAGGGGGTTGGAGGGTACAAAATTGCAATGTATATCAATCAAATTGTGTGTGTGTGTGTGTGTGTGAATATATTGTGGGGAGATATAGGGGAATTTATGTGTGTATTAAAGTGAGGGATGAGGGACGTTAAAATTGGGGAAGAAAGAGAGAACAGAGAGCTAACGTAAGATGACACCAGCCTACTGCCCAGCTTTTGTTAGTTTGTGTGAAAAACAATGGATATGGTTTTCATAAATCATAACTGCCTCTTTTTTGGGGTTTGTTGGGATTGTAAATTTTAGTTCTTTTTCTTTTTGTTTATTTTTTTTATCTTTTCTTTCTCCTCTGTTTTTTTTTTTTTTTTTTTTTTGAACTATGTTTAGTTTTCATACCCATGTCACAGCCTTGGTGAGTAAATGAAAATGTAAGTAGAGTTAGATGACAAAATAAATGACTCCATACTCAAATGTTACATAAAAATTCATTTGAACTCAATTATTTGTCAAATTGGTCCCTCGCATTATCACAAAAAACTTTTTTAGTTCTTAACATTTAAAATCAGTCAAATCAGTCCTTAACATATCAAAAGTGTATTCTGATTGGTTTCGGTGATCATTTTTGCTCATTTTTTCAGTAATGAAAAATGTATAAATTTCTTATTTTATCCTTGATGTTGCCGGAAAAGTGAGCAAAAATGATCACCGGGACTAATCGGAATACACTTTTGATATGTTAGGGATTGATTTAGCTGATTTTAAATATTATGGATTAAAAAAAATTTATTATAATATGAGAGGCTAATTTGACGAATATCCCATTTATAAGTTAATAAAGTCAAATGCAAATAAAATTTAACGCGGAATAAAATTATTCGACACAGACTTGGCTTGACAAGTTAGACAACTGTAACTATGAGAGCCTCTAGAGTTAAAGATTGGAATGAGGACAGAACCACATTGGAGGTGACTTTTAAAAAGGTCAAAAGTAGAAGGGCAGTTTTGGCATAATGGTACTAGAGTACGGAGACTTAGGGAGCTCAGCATATGTTGTTAATGGCGGGGCATGTTAGTGATAGTAACTATTACGGTGGTCATTTGTTGTGATGGCATCAATGCAAAGGTGCATTAGATATGAATTGAATTTTTTTTTTTTTTGGGCTCAGTATGGAAAATGTTAACTTTTTTTTTTAAGTCGAATTAGAAATATCATAATTAAATAAATAATCTCCCTTAAATAAATAATTGACGTCGAAAAGAAAATTAGCCAAAAGAAGAAAAATTCCTAAAACCTTCATTAATCATCTTTTAGTTCACTCAAAATTTATTTTCAACATGCCCGGAATATGTTTCAATGTGGTTAATCTTATATACAGTTGAATAACAGTCAAATACAGCGGACTAAAGATTGAGATCATCATGCATTAGTGGGTTTCAATTAAGTCATTTTATGAGTGAGATTGATTTTCTACTTCGAGAAAGAAAATAGATTTTTTGCTCAATAAAATGTAGTTAAGATATTCTGAAAATGAATAATCTCAAAAGTCTAAATGACTTTAATACAGTATATTTGTATTATTAAATGAAAAACAAACTAAAGATTGAGATCATCACGCATAAGTGGGTTCAATTAAGTCACTTTATGAGTGAGATTGATTTTCTACTTCAAGAAAGAAAATAGATTTTTCTGCTCAATAAAATGAAGTTAAGATCTTCTGAAAATGAATAATCTCAAGAGTCTGAATTACTTTAATACAATATATTTGGATTATTAAACAAAAAACAATAGAAAGAGTAACTTTGAGTGATTCCTTTTTTGTTTTTGGATAAAGTCGTAAAGCTCTAATCGTTTGTTCCTCTATTCATTCTCACTTTGCATGAACTTGAAAGCAAAATATATCTAAAACTTTAAAAGGTCATATCATTCTTAAATGTACATGAATTATTGATATATATTTGGCAATGAATGAAGAAATATTAATTCCAACCTTGATAAAACGATTATGTCTTTGGATACACTTCATTGCAGCCACGTTGGGATAAAAAGGGGGGTTGTAGATTGTCTGTTTGGTATGGTATTGTAATGGGAAAGTTTTCATTAACAACGTTCAAGTGACCAAAATGTAGAGGGCGAAATAAAATTAAAGTCACATTTTTTTAGCAAGTACAATATTATTTTAGCTTCACTATTGACTGCTTCTCTTTCATTGTTACTCTTTTCTTGCCATCTTTCAGTTATCTTGTAATTTTAGATGCCTTGTTTAAGAAAAATTCTTACTTCCTTTATTTGTTCCTCAAATCTACCTTTTCTTTCTTTTCCTCTCTTTCTCTCCCCAAAAAGCAAATAATTTATAACATAAAGAAAGAAATTAGTTGGCTATCACATTGGTTCCCACCCTAGCTACATCTCTATTTCATGCTAATCTACTAATCTATTCATTTGCCTAACATTATGGCATGATAGTATTTGTAATAATTAAGTTTAGGTAAGGATTCCTAAAATGTTCTAGCTAATTCAAATACTTAGGTGTTTTCTTGTATGACAATAACTTTTTGTTTTTTTTAATACACACGTGCACACACACACATACACAAGCATGTGAATATACATATAGAGACTAGACATGCTAATTATTTAGTTGACGATGTTATATGGATTCGTGATTTTTTGCAAATTTTAACTCTAAAGGTTTTTTTTTTTTCTCTCGATATTTTAGAAAGAGGAAATGTTACTCCATTTTCAAAATCAAGACATACCGCCAATAATATTTTTCAACTGTTTATAGTAAAACTTGTTACAACTCAATATAAGCATCAACCAGGACCAATAGAGTGGCAGTAAGAGTGGACTCAACTGGCCATTCTTTGATGTTTTAGCTTGTTTCTAGCATATGTTTGAAGCATATATAGGATGTAACCATAAGTAATAGTTATCAAAAAGCAAAACCATGTAATTAAAAGTTGTCATAATTTAGCATGCTGTATCTTATGCATACAACAGAATGAAAACAAGTTTTTAATGTTTTCATTGACAGTTATAGAATATGGCAGAGGCTTGTGGCTTTCAAAAGGATTATAGACAAAGCAAAGGTTGACAATGGGAATCAATTGTCTATGTACCCCCATTATTTAAAGGTAGTTTAGGGTCTTTCACTTCACCTTCCTTGATTATTCTTCAATATTCTCAGCCCATGTTGTTGTTAGATGGAATATTGTTTGTGTGTTCTGGGGCCTCCAATGGATGGGAATTAAAGTCTTCATGAATCTGACTTTAGTCTTCTTTTTAACTTTTTTCCCCCCTGAAATACTGATAACCTCTCTTAAATTTAAAAACAAAAAATCGTAGAAAATATTATCAACAACTCCCCATATCCTTCGCTCAGAATCCAAACGTTTGTTACTCAATCATTTGGAATGAGTCAATTTTTTTTTCTAAAGAATTTGCTGTTATGATCAACAGTGTTTAATTTCAACGCAAATGGCACAGCAAACAAAAATCTCAACGCATCTCATAATTGAGAGCTTACAGAAGTAATAACACATGCACAGAGACAAGAATATACAGCGCTCAATAAGTCACAATTCAGGAGCATAAACACACATTTGGAATATCAGACTCGTTTTTTCATGGGGCGTCCTCACAACTTCTGAGTACAAATAGAAAATCTCCATCCCTTTTTGCCCATCTTCTTGATTGTATTATGCTTTTACAAGATGGAAAAAGTAAACTATGGCAGTTATGCCTTTCCAATAAAGACAGTTTCCCCATTAGGAAGATGGAAGAAAGTAAACAATGGCGGTCTGATGGGGGATAAGAAAAGCAAGAAACAAGGGCAAAAAGAAATGAAGCAATAGCTCATGCCTGTCAAATCAGTGTCGCTCATGAACCTCATGCTTCAACTTTTCTTTAATTTAAGAGTGAATAATATTAGGGGTTTCAGGTAGTCAGACAATCCTCATCAGGCTTGTACCATTCTATGCGCCGTAGGCAGTTAACTGTTGAGCTTTCTGCTCAAAGGCCTCTCCTACAAAAATTATTTACGCATAGGAAGCAACAAAACTGAGCAATAAAAAGAAGAGATCTCTGCATAGCTGTGCAGATTGAATTAGGAATTTGAAGAAGTATGTCACACTTGACATGAAATTTGAAACATCTAACTGGAAAAGGTGCTCTTGGTTGCAAGATCAGATCTTTAAACAGAGCTTGGAGATGCACCAATGCAGCTCTTATTGCAGTGAATTTACGCTAAAGACACCATCTATTTAGTCTTGTATCTCACATACAGTACTTCTCTCGAAGCTCTTAACATTGAGCTTGTTTGTTGCACCAAATGTTCAGCTGCTAAAACGAAGGCAGTCGTCTGTAAAGAATCAAATTATTGACACAAATTTGTAATTCGTGAAAGAACAACCATTCTACCCCTTAAGACAACTTTAACCAGTATAAGAATAAAGCATCCAAAGTACTTACCTAAAGGGAAAAAAATAAAAATTAAAAAGTCTATAAATTTGTCAACATTTTGTTATATTTATCACCTGCAATCACTTGTACAAGGATGCATGTCCCATTCAGATATGCCCCAATCTTAATGCAGCAATTCTGTGCCGTATATACAAAGGACTCTTGCAAGGGAACTAGAGCTTCACCATTGCCGCTTCACTTCTTCCTTCGAATACCGAATGCAGTTCTGTTCTACTTATTAAGCCTCCAGCAGGACTCCGTGGTCTAAAAGTTCAGATAGGACACTTCTCATTTTTTCTACAGAAACAGGCTTTAGTATGACTCCGTCCATACCAACTCTCAAGCAACTCTCCTTTGTCACCCTATCTGTGTTTCCTGTCAATGCCACAATAAGTGGCCTCTCATGACGTTTTGAAAATTTTTCATGTATCCTGACTGCAACTTCATAAACATCTAAACCAGGTATACTGACATCCATGAATACCACCTTGTGCTCATTACTAACAACCTTCAAGCACTCATCTCCAGAGCTGACAGTCGTGACATCACAACTTAGATGCACAAGCAGCCCCTTGGTCACCATCCTACTAACCCTGCATCATGATCAACAATAGTAGTAATGGTTAGTTCAACAATAGATGATTATTGCTGTAAAAACAAAAACTAAACCACCTTGATATTTATTCATGTAGCCAAGCAGGTCATGAAATTTGGAAAAGACTAAATTCAAGGGAGTATCGAAGATTTATAGATTCCCTCGTTTTTCTAATTAATAAAATAAAAATAAAAGATAAGATAAAGCTCTTTAAGTCACGAAGGTTAGCTTGTCCTCCTGAGAGAGAGAATTCTTAAATCCAGTGACCACCAATCCAAAGCTTACCTATAACACAAGCCATGAATAAGTTTGCCAATCTACTATTCTCTCCAGCTGCACAAAAATCAGATTGTCCGAGACATTATATACCTCCTACCTCACTATCAGAACCCAAGCCAGTATCTTGCCAAGGGCTCTCGTAACTAATTGTCTAGTTTTGCTGCATGTAAATGTGAGTCCTATCTATTTGACATTTTTGTTTCGAATATATTTGACATTTCAATTTTCACCAACATTACCAGTATTGAGAACATGGGGAACAAAATCCTGGTCTGCAAATAGTAGAGCCTAATGTCACAATAACAACAGGCTTGAGTTTAGAACCACAAGTAAAATGCCACACTAGCAGGAAAATGTATAAAATTGTAAACTTAATGCATTTAAAAGAGCTGAAAACCAAATCAGGAAGCAATAACTATTATATCTCAATAACAAATTCAATCATAAATGCCGAAGGAAAACACAATATATAGCCTTATCACTATAACTATTATCAGGAATCAATTACCCATCCTTCACTCCTCAAAAGCCTCGCTAATTTGGCAACAACTATTCAGCTGCTTAAACCTGATTCTTGACATCTTCTTGACATGTGACACAAGAACCATGATAATTTAGACAAAATGATTGGAAATTTTTACCACTTCAATGATTCTCAGCTTATAGTCATTCCTCTTCCCTGCAACCAGCAACCTCATACATGTTTCCCTCCTATCAAATGCCATATAAGACCATTGAATGGTTAAAATACATTTCACCTATTAAAGTAGTGCATCCTCCAAATTGCCCCACATAATCCAGATTTTTCTAAGAATCTGTGCTTCAATGAATTTTCGGCCCAGGCAAGAGCTTCTATTTCCTATATCTATGTCACTCACCTTCTATACATTAAATCTTGCTAAAGTGCAGCCCTAGATTTAACTACCAGACGGCTTTTCACTTCCCATGAGACATTAATATAGGTTAAAGGGGCAAATATGCAACTAACCCATTATCATCCATTACGAGCACTTTGAGCCCTGGAAAGTTTGTTCGCACATGATTTACTGGAACTCTGGACACAAATTGCAGCTTAGCTTCATTCAAGTGCCCACACAGTCCAAGTTTTACCATAAAGATGGCAGTACATCCCTTGCCAAGACCTTCACTTTCGAGCCAAATGTGCCCATCCATGAGATTAACAAACCTGGTAGCCCCCACAAAAAAGGGGGGAAAAAAAGAACAAGCTGAGAAATAGATCATCCTTATAAGCAAAGTCCTAGCAACATTCAGAAAAATTAAGCAATATTTTAATTGGAATAGCCGTATAACATGTGCTAAAAGAGACTCCAAAAGGCACCAAAATTGAAACATGTTATACCTCTTACAAATTGCAAGACCAAGACCACTACCACCAGAATTTTTAGTTGCTAGTGACTGGCTCTGAGCAAATTTTGTAAATAGCTTAGGAATATCCTGGGGGCTAATTCCTGATCCTGTATCTTTTACCTATTACAGAAAACATAATCATCATCCCTTTATCAGTCACACTGATAACACTTTGGTTGTGGATGGATATTAGTCAAGTATATTCAAAATGTACCTGGACACACAAATAAAAGTGACCATCACTTGGCACGGGGAAGAAATCAGGAGCTCGAGGATCTCTTAAAGAATCGGATTTTGCAACAAAAGCAGAAATTGAGATGCCACCTTCTCTCGAGAATTTCACAGCATTGCCAACAACATTTAACACGATCTGCATCAGCCGCTTTTCATCACCAATGGCATACACAGGCAAATCTGATGACAAACTCAGTGTCACAAACAACTTTTTGACAGATGCGATAGGTTTTATTAAGTTAAGAACCTGCAATCAGAAGCAAACACCTCAATCAGCCACAACAATCATCACCCAAGATATAGGCTGCTCGATGAAACAAAGCACAAGTTGCTCAAGAGACATAGCTGACAAAGAACACACTCAAAATTGATGGATGTCATGGTTTTACCTCCTTGAAGAGACCATGAAGATCAAAAGGTCCTATGTCAAGTTGAAGATTGCCATCCTCAAGCCTTGAAAGATCTAAGACATCATTGATGAGAGTAGCCAAAAGGTTGCTACTTCTGAGGATTGTTTCAACCATCAGGCGTTGCTCAGGTGTTAGTTCAGTCTCCTGCAGTAGGGATGAAAGTGCAATAATCGCGTGCATAGGAGTTCTCATTTCGTGATTCATAACAGCCAAGAAGTCATTACGTGCACGAACAGCTGTTTCTGCTTCTCTTCTTGCCAGATCAAGGGCAACATTTTGTTCCATGAGAAGATCCCTGGCCCTCATTGACTCTTCCAAAATTGCCGCATGTGAAAGAGCAACTGCTACCTGGGTCAAGAAGAGATATCACAAAAAGCACATTTAGGCTCAATTAACTTTGGAGACCAACTACTTCCAGTTAAAGGTAACACCGATTAAAAATAGAGGAGAACACATTAAGGCATCTGGAAATAATTAGATTTCCCACTAACATTGGGGAGAAAAATTTCCATAGATGCTGTTAAGCAAGAGAAATTAAAATTTCTGCAGTTATTATTTCTCTGAGGAGAGCTCATAACTAAGTTCAACAATCTGTCATTCTTCATGGACTATTTAGAGTACTCATTTAAATCATTAGTGGGCATAGTTCTCAATGGGCTAATTTCTAGAAATATTGTGAAAACTAAAATTTATCTAAAAAATGTGTCGATTGAGATTGGTGTTCTGGATTAAGGGTTGTTGGCGGCGACCCAAGCATTTTTCCTTTTTTTTTTTTTTATTTAATAGTGTTGCCCCCAACAATGTTGGCGGCAACACAAAATATTTTCCACTCTAGTCCTCTAAGGACTGGAGTGCAATTTTCCATATTTGTAATATAAAGGCAAAAAAAAAAAAAAAAGGAGGGGCAAATAGTGTTGGCGGCAACAAAACATTTCCAAATTGCACTCCAGTCCCTGAAGGACTGGAGTGCAATTTGGTTAATTTGAAACCAAAAAAAAAAAAAAAAAATTAAGAAAACAGTGTTTGGCGGCAACCTGAAAAAAAAAAAAAAAAAAGAATAGTGTTGTCGCCAACAAGGTTGGCGGCAACTTGAACAAAATATTAATTAAAAAATATTAATAGTAATAATTTTTTTAGTTAAAATATAAAATTAAAAACAGAACCAAATATTTTGAAATAAAAAAATTGAATTAAAAAGAATGTAATTTTTAAAAAATAAATTTGGGTAAAATAGTGTTAGTTTCATACGATTTTATTTTTTTATTTTAGTTAAAATAAAAAATAAAAAATATAATGAATAAAATATTTTTTAATAAAATAATTTAATATTTTTAAATTTAACAAAAATTTATTTATTTGATAAATCCTAAACCCTTATATCCCCAAAACACTTAATTTAAAAACTCTAAACCCTGAAAGTTTAACCTAGACCCTCAATTACATAATTTTGTGTCAAATCAATTAAACCTAAAACCCTAAACTTATTTCTCCGACATACCTAATCTAAAAAATCTTAAAATTCAAAAAGCTTAACCCTAAACTCTAATTTACATAATTTTGTTTCAAATAAATTAAAAATTAAGTTACTTGATAAACCCTAAATTTATCCACAAAACACCTAATATGCATAATTTTAAAATCCAAAAAGCTTAACCTTAAAGCCTAAATTACATAATTTAGTTTCAAATGAATTTAAAATTAGTTACTTGATAAACCCTAAATTTATCTGTAAAACACCTAATATGCATAATTTTAAAATCTGAAAAGCTTAATCCTAAACCTTAAACCCTAAAAGCTTGACCGTATACCCTAAACCCTAAATTCTAAACTATCGATTGTAAATTATAAATTATAACCTAAACCCGAAAAATCTTAAAATCTGAAAAGATTAAACCCTAATTTCAAAAAACCTTACCCTAATCCTAAAAATTGAAACTCTAATCTCAAACATTTATCCTAAAAAATCTTAAAAACACTTAAACCTTTAATTAAAAAGTGTGTTCATGCCTAACAAGTTCGATGTGACTATTCAAAATTTAAAAAATTATTTTTAAATTTTGGACTATCTTTTTAAAATTTTCAATTTAAAAATATTAAATTATTTTGTTAAAAAATATTTTATTCATTATATTTTTCATTTTATATTTTAACTAAAATAAAAAAATAAAATCGTATGAAACTAACACTGTTTTACCCAAATTTATTTTTAAAAAATTACATTCTTTTTAATTCAATTTTTTTATTTCAAAATATTTGGTTCTGTTTTTAATTTTATATTTTAACTAAAAAAATATTACTATTAATATTTTTTAATTAATATTTTATTCAGGTTGCGCAACCTGGTTGGCGGCAACACTATTCTTTTTTTTTTTTTAAGGTTGCCGCCAACCTTGTTGACGGCAACACTGTTGTCTTAATTTTTTTTTTTTTTTTGGTTTCAAATTAACCAAATTGCACTCCGGTCCTTCGGGGACCGGAGTGCAATTTGGAAATGTTTGTTGCCGCCAAACACTATTTGCCCCTCCTTTTTTTTTTTTTTTTGCCTTTATATTACAAATATGAAAAATTGCACTCCAGTCCTTGGAGGACTGGAGTGGAAAATATTTTGTGTGTTGGCGGCAACACTATTAAATAAAAAAAAAAGGAAAAATGCTTGGGTCGCCGCCAATCTCAATCGACACATTTTTGAGATAAATTTTAGTTTTCACAATATTTCTAGAAATTAGCCTTCTCAATGGCTAGGTCTACCATTTGGAATTATCTTTTATACCGTTATGGGGCAGACTTCTCAACACTAACACTGAAATAACAAAAACTCCAAGGCCATATGCTCTATAGATCATCATAACAAACTATTCTTTTCTACATTAGGAACTGTTGTGCCTACAAAGTTATAAGTTGTAACAGAAAATATAAAAGAAGGTCCATAACAGTGTGAAGTTCTTCAAAAAGCCTGAGGAGAAATGTTAGAATGCTTAACCACACACTTTGGAACAATAGACCCATGTTAGGTCTCATACTTTTCCACTAAGACTAGTGCAGAATCTGTAGATTGAGTTTTAAGCTATTCTCAACATAACGGACGAAAGCTAAGCGAGAAACAAGAAGGAAAGCTTAATTCCAACAGCCTACTCGAATGAATAAGCTTATCAACAGCAAAGTTGAATTAAAAAAAAAAATTGGTAAAAGCCTTTTTATGAAATACCAGTACCACTTCTTAATACAGTTGCACTTGGTAGATCCACATTGGAGAATGCCAATCTAAAAAGACCATGTTCAATCCATCCTGCTTTCCACTTTCTGTGTATTAACTAAATATATGCTCTATTACTTAAAGGAAAGCTCTGTAACACTAAAAAAAAAAAACTTTCTGTCTAATTAGAATCACTCAACCGTTTTATTCCAATATGCTGTAAGGCAGTTAAAGTGTAATAAAATCTAATATTAAGCAAATCATCTTGCCATGATTAAATCAATTGATTGGTAACACAAGGAAGAAAGGAAGTCAGTGTCTGCTTTTCCAGCTCCTGCAGTCTCAGCTCATCCACATTCACTACCAAAACCAAAGATATTATCTATGAACCAATGAAAAGTGCAAATAAACAACCTAACCCTAAACATTTCCCCACAAAAAAAAAAAAACCAAAATAATCACATTAATTAGTCTAACACAAAATACTTTCCACATAAAATACTCGGAAAAATTGAAGGCAATGTTAGGGAAGCTAAAACCTGATCAGCAACGACTTCCACAAGTTCCAACTCGTGGACATGCCATTGCCTTGCACTGTCCGAAGGAAGCATCAACACCATGAGAGCATAGCGCTTCGTTGACAGCTCTGGCCAATCATTTATTTGAAAATTAGAGAGATGCAACAGGGGGACACGTACAGCAACAACCTCTCCAGGCATGTATTTTCCAGAAGGTCGGAGTCTTGCTACAGGAGAATTTGGAGATATTTTTACGGCACGGTTTGTACTAAAAACTTGATTAATCACAGGAAGTTGTATAGGTACAGTAAATCCAACGGGATTCTGGTGACGAAGAGCATATGAAAGTTGAAGCTCTACTCCACTCCGTGTTGGCATCCACAATGCACACTCTTCCAAGCCTAAAGTTCTTCCCAACTCAACAAGCGTAGTCTTTAGGATAGTGTGCCTATCGAGAGTGCTTCTTATTTCATGAGTTAACATTCTAACATGTCTTCCAGTTTCTTCCTGCGTGCGAATTAGGCCCATTTCTCGATCTAGCTCTGCAGCCTTATTTTTCAAAAATAGTTCCCGTGTTTTGACACTTAACAAGTCAGGAATAATATGAACAAGCATTAAAGCTGTTGCACATGAAACAGCAGCAGTCAAAACTTTTGCCGTAGTCATGACTACTGCCACAGTTCTTGAGTGTATTTTAAAGGTCCACAAATTTATAAGATGTGTGGCACCACAAAGAACTATAAATGCGCCAAACTGCACAAGCACCCATCTATAAGGAAATACAGCAGATTTTTTGACAAAATAGATTAACTCCAATGGAATGGAGAAATAAGCAAGTGCTATAAAAAAATCTGAGATGTATTGATATCTCATCAACAAATCATCAGCAGGCCATTGTGGCTCAATGCAGTTACACTCCATACTTAACAAAATGTCTCCAACACAATGACTCCTCCTCTACACACCTGCAATAAGCATAAAACATAACAAAATACCAACTACATCACATCCCATTCTGCTGAAGCGACACAAAATAGCTACACCACAAATCAAGCCATTTAATATAGCACAAACTCAGCTATAATAACTACCAGTTGAACTAATGTCTCAAAAAAGTGAGAGGAAATTTTTAATTATGTTCTTCTTCCATATTGAAGCAAGTATGTTAGCACAAAGATACACATTCAAGCTAGTACTACATGATTTTCTATTACATAAAAAACATTTTCCCCATAATGAAACTAAATTCAAGCATAAATTCCCTAAATCTTTTCATACATCACCGTCACATCCAAGCAAAAATATGTTATCTTCAATTCTCTTATTGTATTTACTAACCGAACTTCAATCTTTAATCTTCCAACTGTTGTATTTACTCTCTATCGCCACATTATTGGCGCAAATGCTGAAATCAAGTTCATGTACAATGTCTCAAATAATCATCCACCCAATTAATTCTTTCCGCCACAACGCTTATCAAATCCCTCCAATTGAAACAGACCCTCTAGTAATATTTACAAACCAAAGCATATTTCCTAGTGCTATCCAGTCTTATCATAAGATTTCCTAGTCCACTCAATTCCTTCAACTGATTCAACTCAATTTTTTCAACAACAGAAAATCAGTTAAACCAAGTAAAGCAAAATATTCCCCAAATTTTGAACTTCTCCAAATTCCAACCGCCAAAAAAAGAAAAAAGATATTGAAGATCACAAATTTATGCTAATTCAAAAACCCACAAAACCACTTGCAAAATCAGGTTTTTGTTTCAAGAAATCAACCCAAACACAAAATAAAGCACTTAAAACCCAATCAAAATCAAAACCCACCTCAGATATTCCAACCGGATCACAAAAAGTACGAGAAATGAAGCAAAAAAAAAAAAAAAGCAGCAAAAGTGGATCAAATTAAGCAAAAATAAAAGATACCCATTTTTCCAAGATCCATGAACTGTAAGTTGGAGACGAGAGAGTAGTTCATATTTGTTCTCTTTGGGGCTTTATTCTTTTTTTCCTTTTTTTTCTTAAAGTAATTCTTTGAGCTGTGTTTTCAAGTCTACAGGAAAAGTGTCTGGATTCCATGAATTCTTGCAAGTGTTTCCCCACTCACCTGCTAGCGAGGGTGAGGTGACTTTTTGTGGGTCAAGGTGGTTTCTGAGCCGTTGGATTCTGATGTCCAGATGTGATGGATTGACAATTGGTGAAAGATGTGGGACCCGATTTGACAATGAGAGACTAAATAAATAGTGTAGCCAGAAATAGAAACCGCTGACCCTTTTAGTTTTGTCCTAAAAGCTTTGTCCCCTGGCGTTTCTAAATTTAGATTTTAAAGGAATTTAGTTATGAAAAAGAAAGGAATTTTCCACAATAAATGGGCTGTTTGTATTGATAATATTTTAGAATAATATTTGAGAATATATTTTAAAACATTCTCAACCATCTTTTTATATTTTTAATCATTTTTTTAAACTAGTTGAACTTTTATTTATTTATTTATTCAGGTTAGTGGGATGGCCCAAGCCTGCTACAACTTAAAAAATGCTTTCAACCTAAATAGTTTGTTGGAAAATGCCTGTTTGTATTCGTTTGGTATCCATCTTGTACCCAAGTTAATATGGGCCTTAAGGCTTTGGGTTTATTAAATATTTCTTTGCCTGATAAATGGGTTCGTTTCAGCATATTCTCTCTGCCACCAAGACCCAAATGAGCCAACAAAAATGTAGTAATAATTTTGAAGGCCCAAAACAAAGACTGGTTGGATCAATCCAATTTTGTCAGTGTTCCATTCCGGCCTGGAATTTGTTGGAACCTGAGTATTTGGGCAAGCCCACATCCCCGTATGATCAGATTGTAAACGATTTAAAACATGTTTTTGATTGACAATTTAGATTTATCTTTACCACCAATGCTGAGTGTTTTTTATTGTCGTACTTGCTGCTGATGCTAAATCTAGTTATAATCTGAATCACAAATCAACTCGACGATTTATTGCCATTTTATTGGAGTTACGAACAACGTATAACCAATTATTCTGTGTTTTGCCGAGATTGAAAGCAATTTCAAAAAATATTATTGTTCTGCGATGTAGTTTTGTAAATTGGAAGGTATTTTCCTTGACAAACTTGAGAAATTAATTTCATGGAGCCATTTAAGAGCATGTTAAGGGTATCTCTTAATTGGAAATGACTAGTAATTTGGGCTAATATGAAATGCCTGTGAAAGATTTTTGGTCTTGAAGCCTATATTGTATCGGGCCTGATTTTTTCATTATTTGAATGCTACTCATTCAGCTTAAGGAACTAATAGTCTGAGACCTGATTGACCAAAAAAAACCACAAAGCCCATTTAAGGTTTTGGGTGTGTAACTTCTCATTGCATAATTGGCCGAGATCTTTTTTGTTTTTTTCCATCCAGGATTGCAGGCTCCTTGACACATTAGAGGCCATGGATGAATATATACATATGTGAGAGAGAGAGAGAGAGAGTATGCGTGTGCGGGTGTATGTGTATGTGTGAGAGACTTATGCTATGCACGAGTATCGGATGACATTTGACATAGTTGTTTGAGGTAAAGCCTTAAGAAATTGAAATATTTTCTTCAAATAGTATAATAGATACTTGTAATAACATTTCATCTGCTTCAGTCTAGTCTTAATCTGATTGACCGATGTACCAAGCAACAAGTTAACCTTTCATCTCATTTATAATTTTCATCCAATTTATCCTAACAACAATATGACAAGTGTAAGCCACCATCTCTATCAATCACCAAAATCAATTTCAAAGAAAATGTTTCCATTGAGCCACATCATCTATCATTCTTTTCCGACCAATCATGTTAGCCCAAAATTACTCTTTTCTATTGAATTAGAAGGTCTTTTAATAGATGAAATGACATTGACATATCCTATCAACTCCTCAATCAAATCCTCGTAGCAACATTGGCATGCTATGATAGAGAGGAAGATTCATTGAAGTAGAACATTAGTGGAAATTTTTCAAGAAAACTGGGTAACTCTATTTTAGAAAGGTTTTTATGATGACAACAATCTTTTTTTTTTTTTTGACATATGATGACACCAATCTAAAATATAGCCATTGTTATCACATATACACTGTATCTAGTTTTCTTAAAAAATTTCCACTAATGTGCTACTTCAATGAATCTTCCTCTCTGTCATAGCATGCCGATGATTTTGCTACGAGGATTTGATTGAGGAGTTGAGGGATACTAGTGTGATGTGATATCACAAAAGGTGAAAACAACTACCAATAATTTTGTAAGCTAGTAGTGGGAAGAATAGTGAAAATGTAAATTTAGAGTTTCAAGAAGATACTTCCATAAGGGTTAGTCTTTTAGTTAACATGTCTCTTTCAAAAATTTGGAAGAATTTGGTGCCTAAGCATTTCAGCTATCAAAATTAAATTTTTTACAACGTAGTGCAAAATTAACACCATCATTTGACATATTTTTTAGAAATATATTTTTTAAGAAAATTTCAAACACGTTTTTCAACTATTTTTTATCTCATATATATATATATATATATATGTATATATAATAAAAAGAATCTTTAACTGTTTTGAAAAAAAAAGCGCGCAAAAAAAAAAATCCAAATGAAGTTCAAGACTTTTATGTTTGGTTTGCTTCTTCTTCAAAAGGTTTTTCTAAAATATTCTTTAACATGTTTTTCAATTATCTTGTTGTAACAAAAACATAGTGTTACCCTCTCAAAAAATGCAATCCAATCGGATTGCTTTTTGGCTTCATTTCCAACATGAAAAAGCAAAAGTTCCATTTTAGTGCGGTCGGTAATGAATGAATCTGAACCTGATAACAATAAAAGAAAACAATGATTTTTTGTTCGGCCGTTAACTTTGGCGGGGTGTCGGTTAACTCGGTCTGCAAAAAACGCAGCAGGAGGACACGTTTCAGTTGCAGGATGGTGATGGACAATTCAACACGTTTCTAATCAAGAAATGTCGTTGTTATAAAGAAGATTCTACCTGTGAACGTGGCCAGAATTGAAAGGCTGATTTCAATTGGGCAGTTTTTAGCCGTTGAATTTGATTTGACATATTTGGTTTAGGTATTTTTTTTTTTTTTGAGAATTTTGGTTTAGGTATTAAATTCATTATTTTCTTCCCTCCTTTGTATGATTCCTTGGTTAGTCGATTCCTCAAAGTTTCCCTCAAATGTTTGGACAGCCCTTCATTGGATGATGAGTCAATGTTTATTTGCTTTTGTAGTACTCAACTTTTATTCAAGACTACGTGTGATTGGATGGTTTGTTTTCTTGCAATTGGATGAGGATTCAATCCATTAGTAGATGAAGATTTTTCTTTCTTTTGGGCCTTCTATCACTGTTTTCTTCAATTCTATGAGCTTTAGATTATATTTATTTCACTAGTAGATTTTAATATCTTTGAATCCTTTATCTTTGATTTATTAAGTCCATAAAGCAAGAAAGGGATTGAACAACCGACCGAGGGATTGAACAACCGACCGTGGGATTAGATAACCAGCTAAGACCAAGTTTAGTCTAAAATCCCTATACTTGGATTTGTTAACTGGGGTGGATTTTCATTTTCTTTTTAGGTCAAAATGGCAATAGTTTCAGTAATATGAAACCAAGAATACTAATAACAACCTTGGAGGAACATAACGTTTGGGTCTAACAGAGATTGGGGGTTGTCCAAAAGGGCTGTATTGTAAGCTTCATTGAAACATCTTTTTGTGTTGATTTGTATGAGCTAGTTTACCCAAACTTATCACTCACTCTCTCTCTCTCTCTCTCTCTCTCTCACACGCGCGCGTATGTATGTATGTATTTTTAGTATTAATTCAAAAGTTACAATGCCTCAATGGCTAAGACCTCAAAATTACACCAGGCAACTGTGTTCTTAAGTTCATTAGATTTGTCTACCTAAGGTATTGATTAGTATCCTCGAGCCTTTCACTTTCTTTATCTCTTTGCTTTTGAAATTTACTCGGAAAAAAAAAAACAAATTACCACGCGCAGAATTTAAACAGATGCTAAAGTTGGACGAGTCTTAATCAGGAACAATATCAACTAATTTTGGACAATTTGGAAATGGAAAAAAGAAGTCCAAATGAAGACAATCTAAATAATTCGATTAGATACTCTTTGAACATCCTATGACTAGGTTGGCAGTTGGTTGAAAAACAACTAAAATAACCCTTTTTCTTGTTTGGAAAAATTTTGAACAATCGTGACTAATGAAGGCACTTCGCTCATTGGATTCCTCAAATAGACAGAAGCTATACGTCCTTTTATGGCTACCAAGTCAACTGAAATCATATGTTACAGGCGAGGAAGAGATAAATGATAAAAAAACATTTTCTAATATACGAGGGTCAAATTGTATTAGGTTGAGGAGCATTAAGGTTAGCAAAGATGACAAGATTAGAATCTCACAAAATTTCGTGTGGAATTAGCAAATCGAAGGCATTGCTCGATCACTTGCTTGGACAATACGTGACTAATTTAATTACCAACCTCATCACTACAATATTCCTGGTGCTACCCAGAAGAGCCAAAAATCGAACTCTATAAGTATAATAGCTTCAATAATTAATTGTTTATTTTGTATTTTCTGGCAATTCTAATAAAGTTTGATGTTTCTATCCTAAAGTCACCATCATGGTACCTTGTAAATTCCAAAGAATTGCCGAAAGAACCTTCTTGCGTACCTAGGCATTCTTAGACTCTTCATTGGATCTCCATTAGCTAATCAAATAGCTAACTTGCCTGAGTCACTTCACCACTTTGCAAGAACTAATCAAATCTACTGAAAATGAGTTGCTAAATATGGATACTAATACAAGTTCCAGTTAAAGTAAAGAAAAGAAAATGTATGTGGATAAAAAATGTAGTGGAATCAAATGAGCTCACTTCTTGAATACCTTAAAGGTAGTGGCAGTCACACGTTAACTAAAAAGACAATATAACTAAGTTCCAACCACATTTTCTTTAGTTCCAATCACCATCAATAGTGTAAGCAAATCACTAAACCTAAAACATGATAACATAATGCCGTATCATGGTCTGTGTACGATTAAGATGACATGTTGATGAATTCAAAGTTTGGAGAACATTAAACTCTACTAAAAAAAACTTATGTTGAATATGACTCAAGTGAGTGCTTGACAATGTTGAATTCTTGATGGAGAAATATATAACATTTTTTCTAGTTCTCAACTGATAAAAAAATTTGGAAGGATTTATATCTTTATTTGATTTAACTTATCTTATGTCACAACGTATATAATAAGATTTTAGAGTATACTCTCCTCTAAACTAGTATTCTCTAAGTTATTATTTGTTGTCATATAGAGTGCACTTCTTGTCACCAAGCACGAATTTTAGCAAACTTGTATAACCAAAAACTTACGCGGTTCATTCGTATATTCTTAGTCTTTGTCATAGAATAGAATTTAATACGTTAAATAACTTGATGAAGCATTGCCGTATGATGTAAATTAAAAGTTCTTAAGCAAATTAATTAAGTTGGTAGAAGAATGAATGTAATGTAGCATTACTCTGGCTTCACTTAGTCAACACTTAACAGAAAAGTCCATAAATATTAGATTATAAATTAATTAGGTCAAGATTGAAGATGATGGTCATATCTGTTTGGAAGAATAGTACGATGGAAATGAGCTAAGACGTTAGGTAAGCATGTGCCATGCTTGAAGTTTCCAATGTTAGGTGCATAAAGTTTGTCTGATGATTTTTGACAAATCCAATGAGCCATTCATGTTAGAAAGAAGATTGGTAAGCAAAAGCAAGTGTTCTATCAACTTTAGATGATTTTCAATTAGGCACAAAAATCTGATGGAATCGTCTCTGTCTGCATGCCTGCTGACTTTCTCTGTTCGTCTCATGAATGTTAAGATTTGGATGGCAAAGGATATCTTTAAAATCTTCTTATTTTGTTTGATATCACAATGTCAGATAATCTTCTTTTCCGGACAATTGTCTGAGGTGAATCGAACATTAGGCACAATGTTACTAACATTAATCAAAAGAAAAGCAGCAAGGAAATAAATATATGCAAGAAATAGAGTTCGGGAACAATTGTTCGCAAACAAAGTTTGACTCGATTCAAATAAATTTGTTTGTTTAATTAAATGAATCAAGTTCAGACACCAAATAAATCCCGATTAATAAACGAATGAACATAGGTCTTGTTTGAATAAGTTTGCTCGTGTTGCACCAAAAAAAAACAAAAAAATCACTTGTGTTCATAAACAATGAGATATAAATGGTATTTAGATTTTTCTATATCATTATTACTTTTCTGAATGATCCATCTATATATTTGACTCAATTTATTTCTTAATGGTCTATTCCTTGTATTTTTGTTTATTATTTTAAATATTTTAAATTTTTTCAGACACGATAAAGCTAATAATTTTATTTTCTTTTAAAAAATTGATATTTAAATTCGAGATAAAAGTCAAACTTCAGCTTTTCTCAAAGGAGTTGAGGCAGAACAACAATTTTAGCTCTTTTAGCGAGCGAGCGAGTCAAAATCAAACAAGCTTTGATTAGTGAATAGGTCAATCCAAATGTGTGATGCTCAACTCAACTCAACTCATTTACAACTCTATTCGAGAACAAAAGTAGAGCAAATAATTTTTTTCCCATTTTTGGGTGTTGGTTTAAAGGGAGTATAAATATTTATTCGCTAAGAAATTTTGAAGCGACAAAATGCTACTTATTTACATGAAAACAATTAAAATGGAAAGATTTTGATAAGAAAAATAAAAAATTTTCCATTTCTATGCATATAACTATATTATTAGATATTGTTAAACATTTATTTATTTATGAAAAAATTGTAAAGATGGATTTTACTTCAAAATTCTCCTTGTGGAACTAAAGTTTTTGTTTCTTTTTTTTTTTTTTTTTTGGGAATTAAAAAGTAGCATAGTAATGACACTGATATTTTTGCGGCTGATCGCAGATAGCGTGCTCCAAGCACTCCATTTTTTACCCAAAAAAAAAAACCCGGACAAGTGCTTGTTCACATAAAGAGTGTGGTTATTAATGGCCATAAAACGAATGTGAACAAACGTCACAACCAGCAGCAACCAAGTGTCTTTCTTTGTAGGCACCTCGATTTGAATGGCATCCACAGGATATTCTCTGCATCCAATTATTACAGGTTCTCAAGAATTACCATTATTTCCTTTTTACCATTTTTACCATTTTTACTTCAAGAAGAACACTATCTTACGAAAAATAATTATGTGCATCAGTTGCATCCTCTTGATGGTAAAATAAACTATAATATGAAATCACTAACCAAAAGTCAAGTTTCTCAAGTACAAGAATACGTAGTATAGTAAATGACATCCTATTGCCTCGGGTTCGAACCTCTCTTTGGACATGAGCTTATAATACAGGGCTTGTCTAGTGCGACTTATCTCTCTGTGTGGTTTGTGAGTTATTGCACTAGTTGGGATTTACCTATTGCGCACCCTCAAGTAGTGACTCGGGTTCCTTAATCACAAAAAAAAAAAAAAAAAGAATACATAGTATAATACTACTACCAATTAACATGCCCTGGGATTCAACTGTTTTTAAGTCATTTTTTAAAGATACTTTTAGTTGAAAATGTTTTCTAGTGTTTTATTCTACTATTTATTCTATGTAGGTAAAATTATAACAACAATTCTGAATTCGTAATTTAACAATAGTTGAAGCCTTGCCTACTTAACACATGATGAGAACAGATACTCTTTAGTCAATACCTAAAAATTGGAAAGTAAAAAGGTGGGAAAGTGTGAGTTGAATTTGTAAACGTAATTTCCCGAACCCTACTTTGTCTACTATCGTTCTTATCGATCATGTTTCATTCAAGTACAATAGTAATTGATTTTTACTTTACCTTGTAAGCTTCATAAAAGGAAAAATAAAATATATATATATATATATATATATATATCTATCTATCTTGGGTGTTTCTGTTTTTGCATGCTTTTCGTTTTCAAAGCTAAAATGATACTGTCAAGGCTAAAATGATACTGTCAAGGGTTGTAATACCGAAGTAGTGTAACTACTAATAAGTAGGTATTGAATGCATCATGTGTATTACGTGACAATTCACGTAGTGCATTTAATAATCATATAGCACTAAGTAATATAAAATATGACTTACCATCGCTAAATAACAAAATATTATGTATTTAATACTTTTCCAACTACTAACTAGCTAGGGGCAAAGACTGCCAGTCAGATTGTCTTATCACAAGTCAGATAATCCCAACAAATGTGGGTCAAACAAAGGTGGGTGGGTGGGCTCCCAGACAGATAGCCACAAAGCAGCACCCTTGGCCTCCTCAAGAAACTATTGGCTTCAATCTTCTCTTACCCCTCTTTCCAAATTTCCAGTTTCCACCACCACAATCACGGTAACTCTCCAATCCAATAGGAATAATATCTGAAATTTTCTCTGTTTTTGTTTTGGCTTGCATATTTCAGTTCTACTTTATGATGAGGATTATCTTTTCATTTCTTTTGGGTACAATTATCGAGAAGATTATCAATTTGTTACAACTGACCTTCTATCATTCCGCTCATAAGTGTGTTTGTGTGCATATCGAACTCTATGATGCGTATCAAATCAACTTTATGTAATAAGGGAAACTAGATTTTGCATCGAAATTAAACCTCTAGCACAAAAGGGATATTGGAATGAGGATTTTGTGTTTACTAATCCTTTCAATATTTGACATATTTGGAAAAAGTTTAAAGTTTATTAGGATCACCTTAACATTGATTTTGCTATGTGAGCATTGACAAAAATCAAGTTTAATTTTGATGTAACTCGTCATAACTCGACAAAGGGTCTCACAAGTTCTATTTCTCATAAATTGACAGTCCAGTTTTAAAAGGTAAAAAATAGAAGGATGAGATTGAACTAACAAGACCAAATTTAAAATGAAAAAACGATGTCGTTTTGAAGTAGTAAATAATTACACTATGCTTCAACGAAGTTACACCACCATTTCAGTATGATTATAACTTTTAATTAACGTGTTATATACATCTCAAATTGTGAAAAATAAAAGGGGCCTAAATTGCGAGGCCTGAATCCTCATAACTCTAACTTCTGAAGTTCACGCACTCTTTCTTGAGTAGGCTTATCAAAAGCAAGAAGACAATGTTAGGATGATTATAGTAAATTTTTAATTCGTTTGACAATTATTTATTATCTAAGACTAAATAAGCAAAGCATGACAAGTCATCATGTAATTGCTTGTCAACTATTTTTATGCAACTATATGAAAAATCTTCTCCAGATGAGACTATACTTAATGAAAAGGAAAGCTAAAGTAGGCATAGACACTCAGTACAATTCTAAAATGTACTCAAATCTGATCTCAACATGTTGTTTCCTCAAACCAACCAAACGTCCACATTACACATCTGAACGTCTGAAACTCTGAATTTCTTTATTGGAATCATTATGGATGGATTGTTCTAATGCTTATTATTGAAGGAAGTAGGGACGGTCTCTCCAATACGTTCTTTCACATTGTACAATTAGTTTGGTTGGCAATTTGATTGGAGCTACAAGTGGCTTTGCTAGTAATCTTTTTGACCTGGTCTTCTCCTTTCTGTCTAGTCACAAGTCAGGACTATCCCAATTATATGGATTTCCACGCAATTTTGATCTTTGCCGTGACTTGGCTGGGCCAACTTACATAGTACGTTGCTGTCTTTCCCTTGCCTTCTAGTCAAATTTTGCCAATTTTCACGCAAGAGTTGCAACAAGTTGAGACTTCATTCTTTCAATCACAGTCATCATTTAGCATTTGCCTTATGACTCATATTTTCATCCAAATCAATTTCATTTTACACGTCGCATCTGGAAATGGAATCCACTTAACATTTGTCCACTATAGAGAAGTTTCGATTCTACACCTTAATAATTTTGCCTTCTATTTTTTTTTTTTTACCAATTAATGAAACTACGTGGAACTAAAAAATTTGATTAAAGATAGTACACATGCCATTAGGTGAGAATTACTCTTGAATCGCCAGAAATATCTAGGAAAAATGCTACGTAATGCTTTCCATTTGATTATGAAGTTCTTCTAAAATATCCACTATTAGTTAAAGAATGGCTATCATTAACTTATTAATCACACAGTGGCAAGTCCAATGTGCTGTCACAACTTTAACGTTTGATGGAGGAGATATTTTTCAGGAATGCATATCAAAGTGCTAATAGTAGTATGTCAATCTGAGATATTTAGTTGTTTTATATTGTCACTTGTGAGATCCCAATTTGCAACATTCTCTTTCACAATTTGAAGTCGAGTTGCTTGTGAAAGCATATCTTTTGTGCATATACCTGAGCAAATTGATCAGGGAGAGAGTCAGCAGTTTTACTACACGGGCAACAAATTGCATGGGCATGCTTGGTTTAGAATAGTATTAGGAGCATAAGATGGGTAATGACTAATAGATATATGGAAATTCATCACAATTTGCATATGGAAATAGCAAAAAATGGTTAACATACATTGCAAATCGTACCTATCTTATCTATGTATGATCCCATTTAAAAAATTTTGAACACTTCTACCACTCCAACACTTTCAAGATGTCTCAAACAAGTCTTCAATTAGACTTCCCTTTTTTGGGGTTTTTTTTTTTTTGGGGGGTGGGGGGGGGGGGGGGGGAAGCCTTGGGGTGGGGAGCACATTGTTTACGTTGAATTGTTATAAATATATTCTTGCTTAAAACTATATAGAAGACCCCACCCTCTTGTTTAAGTGTGCCTCACATTTGCTCCTGTTGGGGTTGCTAATGCAGCCATGTGACTACCCTGATCATTCCCTTGCAAATGGGACCATTGAGCTCTCAAAGGAGGCACTATCGATCGAAGACTCTCGACAAAGATCAAAAGTTTCAATTGAATTGTCATTTCTTGAATTGTGCACACTTGATTGGTCTCTTAATCATATTAAATTAACCTTCGAATCAACAATTTTCACCTTTGAAAGTTACTGATCCTTTTATTTTGTCGACAATGCATGAACATACCAGCTGATATTTTCCAAGAATTGTGGGCACCCATTGTTTTCTTCTTGAATCTCGTAGCGAACCCTTTACTCATTAAAATCAGTCTCAACAGCAACAGTTACTAATTTAATGCAGTTCAGGCATCAGGGGCTCTTCTTGATTTTGCAGTTGGTAGTTTTTTCAGGTAAAGTCAGTTGACGATGGATTTCTCTAACTATTATTATACATTTATCATTAAAATTTTGATTCGATCAGATGGCCCCAATGGAGACATTGGAAATCCCATATGCAAAGAAGAAAAATATTAAAGCATAATCCAACTTGCTGGTAGTTTTAGGAAAATTGCGTTAATAATTAATAGTTAACAATAGATTAGCATGATAACCTGAGCGTAACTGTATGATTACTGTCCTACATTTCTGTTTATGCATGTATTAAAGTGGACGTCACATCGAAAATGTCACATGATTTTTGAGTATTTCCAGGTCAGAGTACACTGATCGGAAGCATTGATATCGTGTATATCAAATTATGCAGATCCCAAAACCCTATTATTAATGTAAAGCATTTTACTTAGATGCTTGATCCACTGGATGATTCAACAGGACAATTTTAGCATGAGAAGAATTGGTGAGAATGGAACCTCCTATTATATAAATTGGTCCGAGGAAGAACTACTCAATGAATAGACAGTCCAATCAATTGTTGATTTGTTCCAAAAAATAGTCATAGATAATTCAAACCGCATTAGGGTCCAAATAGAAACACCCCTTCTTTCGTATCAATATATTGATGATGTGCTTTAATTTTTCAATCTTGGGTGTCTCATGGATCATCTATCATGTTGGACAAAAAAACTAGCCTGGTTTAATTTGTGTAATTTGCATGTGCTAGCATGTGTTTGTAACATGCATAGAACGCATGGTAGATCTCAAAGAAGCAACTTGATTGATATTGTCATAATTGCCAATGATCAGCCAAGAACTTTTTCAAAGGCATGTTGATTTCGTTTCCTTAATTTTATTCTCCAATCATGCATTGGTCTCAAGACCAGAAAGGTTTTACAGCAGCCAACTTGCATCAGAGATTCTTGCGAACATGCCATTAGTCAGAAACATATGCTGGAGTAGTCCCTCTTCTTCTTATTGATAATTTCCTTTGTTTTTATATGCCAAACAAGATCTCATAAACCTGGAATTATTGTTCTTTCTTGTTTTGTTGTTTAGTTCTTTTTCTCTGTTGCCAATACCCTGAAATTATTTATGTATAACCTTTTTTATTTTTTTTTTAATCTCAGTTCTAGTAGCCAGAATTAGAAGCAGTCGATTGCAACAACCATTTTACTCACTATTACTCTTAATAAAAATCCTCACGAAATTGATTGCATATTTGCAAAACCCACATATAGTTTTTTGTTTTCCATCACACAATATTGGTCCTAAAATTGGATTGCGTTTCTAAATATCGTGGTGGACCCTGTTTATTAACAATCAGAAATATTACAATTTTAGTCTATATCTTCCAGAATTTATTGGTTATACTTCTAGAAAATATCAAAATTTACGATTCCAAAGGCAGACATAATTAACAAGCATTTGACGAAAATATTACACAATAAACTTGTCATTTCTTTAACTTTCTACCCTCAATTTTACTACTGAAATACTAGTCCAATTGGGCTAACTAATATGGAAAAGTGTGGCAAATGTATAGATATTGAAATATCTTTAGATTAAGAGAAATATTAAATTACTTCCTTTATTTTTTCTTGATATTATATATGACCAAATTACGCGTTCAAATCACCATCCTCATAATCAAGGCCTAATAAAACGAATAAACAAGGCTGTTTGAACACGAAAGAAACTAAACTTTATTATTCGTCATAATGAGGTATGGCATGGTAGTTATTTGTCCCCATAATACAAAGCCGTCGAGGTGGTCCAGTGGTATTAATGCTCTCGTAGTCGAATGAAAATTTGTCACTAACAAGTGGTTCTCTTTTTGGGAGGTCAAATGAGTTAACAATGAAGCTTATCTAATTAAATGTTTTATTGGGAAGTAAATGGACTAGTAAAAGTTTCTCAACTCAAACAAAGTCAAAATTACAAGCAACATGTCAACGAGACTTCAATTTTAGGGTACTTTACTCTTTGGTTAATCCTTATATTTATATTTTATGACTTGGCTAAACATGCATTCTCAGCTGATTTCGATCTTTGTGAAAGCTGATTTTTAAATTGCTGAGAATCAGAATCTAAAATTACAAGCTTTAGTTACTCTTGATTTTAATTTTTTTTTAATAATATGAAAACAGGAAAAAATCAGTTAAGAATATCCAAAAATTGATTTTTTAAAGTTATAAATAATTGAGAACAAGCTTAATACTTCACAAAAAATTGATACGAATTTCAAATATAGTAATATTTCTCCTCCCAACATTTAAAAGAACAAGAAAAGAATAAGAAACACTTCCATTTTCCCATATGCCGGTTATGGTAGGGTCTGCCAACGTCCATTCAACAAATTTTTGTATGGTTTCATAATGCCAGGGATCAAGGTGGTATTAATTATTAACTAATTGCGAAATGGTGAACGATGTTTCGATAAAGAACACACTAATAGACAATAGTTCAACAAATCCTAAAAATTAGTCCACGAAGATGAAATTATTAATAAAAAAGAAGTGCTACGGTTAGTCCAACTTAAACTTCCTGTATTTTAAATAATAAAATTGATGTAAAGATAAATTGAGGAAATACTAAGAAAAAAAAAATGTAATGGAGATCTGATCACCAAACGCATTTTATTGTTGTCACAAATGAACACACGTAGATGGAGCTATAGAATGATTAATTTTATTTTATATTATGACATCTGACGACAGATGACAAAAAGATCATCCCCATCAAATCAATGGTTTAATTTTCATCTTTTATTTAATGTTATAGGGCATAAAATAATATCCCTTTTCTCTGGATTAGAGTCATCCGTGACATTAATAGGACTAAGCTTCGTTATTGGATAATTTTGTATCATAAAATGTCTGCCAAGATATGGTTGTTAATAGATTATTGGAAGTTAAAGAACGTACGTCTCTAGTGATAATAACTGTTGGTTTTTTGTTCTTTCTTGTTTAATTACAATGCAGAATTTGAATACTGCAGAAATGTTAACCATGATGTGTTGTTTCACAATGTTTATATGGACCAACTCTTGTGGGATGGAGGGCCCCAATAGTCACAAAAAATAATTGTATTGTATGATATGCACATTCAAATAATAGGTGTATCCACAAGCACAACAAATGTACACTCTCAACTACAAATATACAACTAATGAAATCTTTTGATTTACCTACTTTTATTAACCCTTAAGACTCATACTAACAGTGGAATGTCAAAACTGGGCTGCCATTGTTGAGACACTAACCCCCCCCCCCCCCCCCCCGCCCCCAAAAAAAAAAAAAAAAGCCCCCCTTTCTTGAACTTATTGTTGAATTTGGTTGAGAGGTTTTCAACTTTGGAGAACTTTGTTTGTCATCTAATCAGACTATCAGTCGTACATTTTCAGTAGATAAACTATGGAAGAAAGGGATATATACAGAAGCACATTTGCAGAAGTCAACCATTGGTACAATAGCAAATTCTATATATAAGATATGTGATCAACAAGTGCAATGTTTAAAAGAGAGATATATATGCCATTAAAAGTTGACGTCTTCAAAAGATGATTAATGCTATCAAATAGGTTAGCCCATTACTTGCTTCCCTTTAGAGGAGTCAACCATTTCAATTGGTGTAACAGCAAAAATAATGTATCAGTAGATGTTGATCTCATCTTACTTAAGAGTAAAACAGGGATTAATCAATTTTAAATTTCTGTAGAAGCTTGTACCAGCATTTTGTTAAGTTTTAATCAACCACCAAAAACTTATCTGTAGGGCCAAAAAGTCCATTTTCCTGCATTATTTTGCCCACTGCCAAGTTCTAGATCGGCATGTGAGATAAATTATGCTAGTTAGCAAAGTTCTTGCTCTTAAGTTGGAAACCCACTATCTTTGCATGTCAACACAACCTTTAAACTTTTTGAGCCCTTGTTTGTTGGATTGGAATGGCTTCTTTTAAGTTTTAAATCTTAATTCTCGAAGCCCACCACTTTAAAATTTCCGAAATTGGTGTAAAAATGTTGGGAAATGGGATCACAAAATCTAGTGGAAAAAAAAAATTACTTTTTAGTTTGAGGATTGCCATTCAAATTTGTACCTACATAATCTTTCATTCAGCACATTTTCTTGTTTCCTTCTAAATCCACTATTACGAAATTGACAACATTTTATCTCATAAAATTTTATAATAGATGAGTTTCATGGTATTTACAAATTCTTGCTAGCCCTTGCTAGCCTTTTTGAACATCAACAACTGTCCTAATCTTTTTTTGACATCTAATATCCTATATCTCATAGAAGTTTACCTCATATTCCGACAAACTTGGAAGGAGAGGGTTGCCGGGGGGGGGGGGGGGGGGGGGGGGTCGCGGGGGATGAAATTAAGCCACAACAACAAGATTGACACTGACTTTCCGTTGGCGTCCCCTATCTTCATGGTTTTCGTCGTAGATTCATGGTGAATCATAGGGCAGCATGATGGATTTCCTAAGAAAAGAATATAGGATCAAATTAAAGGGAGAAATGGACATCGCCATAGGGGCTGCTTGTATGCGGACAAGCGTGTGGGACGTTTGATTTGATGTGACCAAAATTTAGGCTAACCAAACTGTATTAACCTCCACGTGTCCGGAGGAAATAAACCTTTGCTAACTTTAAAAAGATGGTAGAACACGGGGTTTTATACGAGTAGAATGCACCAATAAAGCAATGATCCCTCATCCCAAAAGCTTTATGATTTCTTAAGTTTGCATATAAATAAAGTCTAAAGAAGAAAAAAAAAAAAAAGAGAAGAAGATTTTGATACCCCAAGGTATAGTTATGATAACGACAGAGATTCCATTTAAAATGATTAAGAGAGTGTTTGGTTTACGGGAAATCAAGAACGAGAATGAGTGTTAGTATCATATTTATTTTTTATATTTGGAATGTAATTATTACTATTTTTCAATCAGAATGAAAGTGATTAATTAATGTTTTCGTGATTCCTCTCATACCTATTTCATTACTAAACTAAACATATTGAGAGAAATTGTCAAAACACATACTCATAATAGGATTAATGATGTTCATAGTGATAGTGATTAATAAATTTGAACCTAACGGCTCCTAAAATTAAAGCTTATCAAATTATTTTGAAATCTTAGAAATCACATACCTACCAAGTCTTCAGCTTGAACTTAATACTTAGTGCTGAATTTCCGGTTCAGATTCACTATCTCACTTTTTTAGTATTTAATATAAATTAGATCACATCACTAAATAATACAACGTAATTTTGTATTATTTCACATTAAAATAATATAATTTTACATTACACAGAACTAGAGAGGATCTGAAGTGCTAAATTTCTATCACTAGGAAAGACTATTCACTAAATTTGATATTATTGCAAACGGAACAAAAACTAAAGAGAAGTACACATCCACTCAAATAGGATAGCTTTTGATATATAGGGCAAGTAAATAGAGATCTTACAAAGGACACGGCACCTATATTCACCTAGCCTAGGAGTACAAATTTTGCGTCCTGTCTCACACATGCCTACATCCGTCCATAACAATTGTAATAGGCTTACAAATATTAAATACACCTCTTACTTAATATGGGCCAATGACAAAGCTCACTTGCGTGCCAAAAAGTAAAATTAAGAAAATGTGGCAAAAGGTGTTGAGAGTTAACTACCTTAACCTCACTTTTTCATTGATAACATTTTTTAATTTCTCCCTTGTACGACACTCAATGTTTAGTTTTTCTCATTCTTTCCCACCAAATTAACGAAATGCCCTACTTTTACATAGGCTTATATTTGCATATACGCACTTACAAATTGATCTAGCGATCGTTTTGACAGCGTTTAAATGTAAAAGAATGATTTCATCAATTTAGACAACACAAAAAAGGACTATTTACTACATAAACTTGACATAAATCGATTCTTTATTCTGCTTGTTGGCCGTTAATTTTTTTTTATTTTTTTATTAAATCAATACTATTACATTGAGAAGAAAAATTGGTATTAGTGAACTCAAAACTCCAACTGCTTTACAGTAAAGTCATTAAACTCTAACCGTTCGACCTTCTAACCTTACTATTAGTAGTATTGTGTATAATGGCAGAAACTAAGCGTGCTATAGGCTAATAAAAGGAAGGTGAGGTGACTCGTGTCAAAAGTTGGAGAAACCATGACCCGCAGTCCTACCCCAACATAGTCAATGCTGCTGGCAATGCTCAAGAGTTTCTCTCTCCAATTTTCATATATCGAACACGTGGGCTTCGCCAACATGTTAGAAGTGGACCTCCATGCCCAACAATTTCATCTATATATAGTCTCCGTTCTCTCACCTCTCTTCCCCCCAAACCCAAAACGCATCCAAACAACACAAACTCTCCATTTACCATTCTCTCTCTCCCTCACAAATCTCAAGAAAACAAAGCACCAAAACTCACTCACTAGGCCTGGCTAGTCTTCATTGAAAAATTTCATACCAACAGGATAGGAAAAAAGCCAATATGATCTATACTTCAACTGCTACTACAACTACAAATTCTTGGATTAAACCGCCCATGATGGGCATGGGTTGCTCTCCAAGTTCAAATATAATAGCATTCAAATATCCCAATAGACAACATAACTACATTAACTGCTCTGTACACACAGCATCCATACTTCATTTCCCAAATCAATCATCAACTACTGCTACTGCTACTGTTACTGCTGCTGCTAAAACTGCATATCAAACAGTTTCTCCCAGTATTGCCACCCCAACAAAAACAATCAGTACCACCACCACCACTACTAATCTTCCATCTCTATCGCTATCGCCATCGCGGTCGCCATCAGCCCCACAATGGAACGTACTACAAAGGGCAGCCGCAATGGCCTTAGATGCAGTGGAAAATGCCTTGACAGCGAGGGAACTGGAGCACCCTTTGCCTAAAACAGCGGACCCCAGAGTCCAAATTTCTGGTAATTTTGCTCCGGTACCGGAACAACCCGTTCGGCATGCACTTCCGGTGATTGGAAAAATTCCCAGTTCAATTCAAGGTGTCTACGTCCGAAACGGTGCTAATCCACTCTTTGAACCTGCCGCTGGTCACCACTTTTTCGATGGCGACGGCATGATCCACGCTGTCCAATTCAAGAACGGCTCAGCCAGCTATGCCTGTAGGTTCACAGAGACTCAGAGGCTTGTTCAAGAACGTTCTTTAGGCCGTCCAGTTTTCCCTAAAGCCATTGGCGAGCTCCATGGCCACTCAGGCATAGCAAGGCTTATGCTTTTCTATGCTCGTGGGGCATTTGGGATTCTTGATCACAGCAAAGGAACAGGGGTGGCGAACGCGGGCTTGGTTTATTTCAACAACCGATTACTCGCGATGTCTGAAGATGATTTGCCATATCATGTTCGAATCACCCCATCAGGGGACTTGAAAACGGTGGAGAGATACAATTTTAAGGGACAGCTTAAGTCCACCATGATAGCACATCCAAAACTAGACCCTGTATCAGGGGAGCTCTTTGCTCTGAGCTATGATGTTATTCAGAAGCCTTATCTGAAATACTTCAGGTGTTCGAAAAGCGGGGAGAAGTCTAAAGACATTGAAATTCCAGTTCCTGAACCAACCATGATGCATGATTTTGCTATCACGGAGAACTTTGTGGTAATTCCTGATCAGCAAGTAGTCTTTAAGATGTCTGAAATGATTCGTGGCGGCTCACCTGTGGTGTATAATAAGGAGAAGGTGTCAAGGTTCGGTGTATTGAATAAGTATGCTGAGGATGGTTCAGGAATTAATTGGGTAGAAGTGCCTGATTGCTTCTGCTTTCATCTGTGGAATGCTTGGGAAGAGCCTGAAAACGATGAAGTTGTGGTGATTGGATCGTGTATGACTCCACCTGACTCGATTTTCAATGAATGTGATGAGGGGTTGAAGAGTGTTTTATCCGAAATTCGGCTAAATTTGAAGACTGGCAAGTCTACAAGGAGCGCAATCATATCAAATCCTGAGGATCAAGTCAATTTGGAGGCAGGAATGGTGAACAGAAACAAGCTTGGGAGGAAAACAAGGTGTGCATATTTGGCTATAGCTGAGCCATGGCCTAAAGTTTCTGGCTTTGCTAAGGTGGACCTTTTCACTGGTGAAGTGAAAAAGTTCATTTACGGAGATGAAAAATATGGTGGTGAGCCTTTGTTTCTCCCAAGAGATCCCAATTGTGAAGCTGAAGATGATGGATATATTTTGGCTTTTGTTCATGATGAGAAGGAATGGAAATCAGAGCTAAAAATTGTCAATGCCAAGACTTTGAAATTAGAGGCCTCAGTGAAGCTACCATCAAGAGTTCCATACGGTTTTCATGGCACGTTTATCAGTGCTAAAGATTTGGCAAACCAGGCCTAATTTGCTGATCCAGAGAGCCTGGAATTGAAAGAAACCAATGTCCGATGTTTCAAAGTTTTAGTTCATCTTGTAGATTAAGTACAAGGGGGATTTACCAGAGGGATGGCAGCAGATACGTCCCCGGAGTCTCTCCTGATAATCCCTTTTAGGGGTTTGCCTAATTTTATTCCCTTTTTTCCATTTTCTTTTCTTTTTTTGGTTTGTTTGGTTTAATTACTTGTGAGACCAGCTTGTAGCTTTTGATGTAGTTAGTAATCGAGCTCAGCTGGTTTCTGCTTGTTCTTTCACATAAATTAATTACCATGAGGATGTATATAGTACTGTTCATGTCTCATAATATATATCCTTCTTTGTTTATACTCTGTTCTCTTGGTTAAAAGTAATTAATTATGTTGTATAGTCATTATACTGATTCCATTTTCCACCATCTTCGCCGTTAATTGTTCTAATAATTTTGTCTAATAGTGATGTTTACCATTGCTTTAACTTCCATGGATCAATTCTAGGCAAATCAAATCTAGGACATACATTGAATGAGCCAATCAGTTTTGTGTGACCGAAATCAAACAAAAAAGTTATGTTGTAGGCTGTAATGATGTCGATACACGACAATTGATCCTTTAGCTTTTCATGGTATCCCGACAAGAGGTGAACTTTCAGTAGCTCTTGCCACAGTTAGAAGACATGAAAAATTGTTGTTTATCTCACTGAGATATCGCCTGTATTAAAATTGAAAGTTAATCTAATGATGCAGACGTTTTTCTAATTGTTAATTTCTCATCCAAATCAGTGAGTTGCCTGTGGCATCTGCTGATTGGCAAGTTCGTTAACCTTTGGGGTGTTTAACTAGCCAATTGAGTGGAGAAGACCAACTTTAAGTTTGCACTAATTGTCAGTTGCATTGGTCATACTCAATACATTTATGGAATTTGAAAGAATGGTGTATTGTGGTATAGTATATTAACTTTTGGACAATTGAGGACTTCAATGGTTGAGTCTACAATCTACCATGAGTGACTAGTTAATACACAGGTATTATTGGGGAAAAAGAGCAATAGGATTACAAGAATGAAGCATTTGATGATTTTAGAACAGAGTTAAGTAGTGCAATTATTATACCAAGAATTCCTTGCTTTCTTGAATTCTTCAAGATCATTTGGAATCTAGACTAGAGCCTATTTTATCTGACCACATTGGTCTCGAGATGATCTTAAAAATTGCAGCAATGGTATACGTGAAGCCTTGCCAATGGTTGAAGTACATTTTTCAATTTTGTGGTGTGAACTTTAGGCATTAATTCACAGATTACTTAATTGCTTGCAGTCAATTATACAGGTCATGGTGTGTATCAGCAGCAATTAGACCTCGATATATATTGATGTCCTCTATTAAAATGTTCCTCAAACTATTGTCCCACGCATGAGTCAATGCTTCACATTCAACTTCAAATGTACTTTTTGCCAGCAAAACATCAATTTAATCCTATTTTATTCCACCTTCGAAAAAAAAATTTAGAAAACAAATACTAAATTGATATGTAGCTTTCACAGATAGTTGGTAATGGAAATATAGGATGCTAATTAGTCTATAATTAAGTTTCTTATTGATCTTTATAGATTGCATTCTTAAAGTTTCATTATATATTTATGGTCATCCATGTCTTAGATATAATCACGTTAAATTTAAACGTGAAGTGACAAGTATGTTATTCGATTCAAACCACTAATTTATGCATCATTGTCTATACAGCTATAGTCATCCTCTCGTGATGCCGAAAAGTAATGGATATTGGCTCCTAACTTCTTTCAATCATGCAAATCTATGGCTGTGAGACTCATACTTCATGATCAAGAATGGAAACAGTGTAATATTAGGTATGACTTGGTGGTGTCTGGTGCCAAACTTTCTTCACAATATCTTTGCTTTTTTGAGATCTGAGGCATTGGATTCGTTTATTATCATGGAATTTTTGTACTTAGAAGAAAACCAAAACAATGAGCAATTATTAAGCAAAATTCGTGAAAAATATTTTTTATGTTAAATTAAATCTTTTACCTAATGGAAAGAAAAATAGGAAGTGAGAAATAAATGTTCTTAATGGCTTAATACACAAGCTATAAAGTAGGGAAAAAATAAATTTCTTTGTTATCAGAACAAAGTAAAATGCTTGGATAGAAGTGAAGATATATATATATATATATATATATATATATATATATATATAGAAACTGTCCCCTATTTTGCTGTAATTGTGGAGACATCTCATTAGTTAATTTCGAATTATACTCCAAAAGGAAAAATTAGTTTTGCTAGTAGGGTGGCCTAACCTAAAAGGTTGGGCGGCACATATTAATTAAAATGTTTTTTGAGGGAAGTGAAAAAAGTTTGTTTACATGAAATCCATCAAGGAATACAACGACAACTGATGAAAAGATGGCCATGAGAAAGAAACAAAAGCAAAGCCGCCTTTAACAACAATATGTGTACCTCAAATTTTTTTTCTTCTTTTCTTTTTCTTCTTTCTCGTTATATCAATAAACAACAATGTGTATTGTTATACCAATAGGTTCTCCAAACAAAAGGGAAAATTTTTTGTATGGACTTGATCTGTAGTTATATCTATAGAGCTTGTGATCTAAAATAAATCTACATAAATATTTTTATATTATTTTTTTACGTCAGCATGCATCATTATACTTTTTAGATTATAAAGTTTACAAATAAGATTTAATCGATATAAAAATCTCCCATACAAAACGTGTTCACTCGCTCCCGATGAATTTTTGCCCAAGAAAATTTCCTGGAAGTAGACAAATGCTTATGTTTCTTATACTTTTGGAGTTCCTCCTCACTTCTATAAAAATGTTGGCTAAGGTTTCATTATAGACTATGTTCTATGTATCTCGTCCAAATTATTTCCTCCTTTTTTTTCTTTTCCATTTTAATTTGTTAAAGTTTACTATATGTCCCTTTACTTTGTCGTTTTCCTGGCTTTTAAGAAAATTCAATAACAAAAAAATTTGCTTGGAAAATGGTGGTTCCTGCTTTGCACCGACTATCCTGGAAACTCTGCAAGCCTTTCTAGTCTTAGTTGGGACAGTGTCGGCAATTACTGATAACTAAATCTTTTCTTTTGAACAGAATTAACGTTCGAAAGTGTGAATCAGACAAGCCCTTTTGGTTATCAGTTCTGTCTCATGGACTTCATTGGTCATATGGCCAACTTAGCCGTCAAATGTTGGAGGGGCAACAAGTACTTTTGTAAAAATAAAAGAAAATTATTTCCAAATTGGGATTAAAAAGGGGGTGGAATGTGGGACTTTCGGTTTTTTTTTTTTTTCACTTTAGCATAAAATAATCTTCAATTTTGCACTTCAATGCAAAACTACTAATATCAAACAATTGAAGAGCAGTTAGATTATGTGTGTGTACGCACGCATGTTATTTCATACATATAACTTGTGAACCTCGCAAATAATGTTGGCATTGAATAAGTAAACGAAGAGTATTGGTAATTATTTTTTTTTTCTCAAATCAATGCAAATATGGCTAAAGATGAAAAGGGCATAGCAAAACTCAAAGAGTTTTGCATTACTCAATTTCAGTGATTTTAAGACAATTGCCACAATTTGACCAAAGATTATTGTCACTGGTCAGGCTCAGTGAGGTCCCAAATTACATATTCATTTTTTTCCCTTTGAAATATAGAAATCTTTGTTTCATTAGAATCACATCCAATCACATCAGTCCCAGACAACACTTGTCATCTTCTACAAGTCAGTCCACCGACCATTTGTACCACAATAGACCACCAAAGTTCATTCATTTGCAATCTTGTAGGAGGAGTAATCTATTACTCTTCTTTTCCCTTTTCTTTTTTCTATTTGATTTTTTTTTTTTGAGTGAGTAATTTCCTACTCCTTTCCTCTCCATTATTTGTTAGTTCAAATCATCCTTCTAGATTTATGCGTATCAATTTGTGTATTTTTTTATGTGTTTTTGAAATATATTACTTTAACGTTTTTATTAGAAGAAATGTATGTTTGATAAACATGTAATTGAAAATATGTTAGAAAGAATTTTTTTTATAATAACTTTTTTCAACAAAATGCAAACTAAAGAAACGATTACGTAAATTTCTCTACCTTGAAAAAAAAAATAGAAAGAAATACTCACTTGCCAAAAAATGTAAAGCAAAGTTTCTTTACAAAATGAAGAAGGGTTAGCCTAGTGACAAGATTAAATCTTGAACAAAAACTAAGGTCCAAGGCAAAACCTTCATCCTTTAATTTCCTGATTGATAATAAAAAGAAAACAAAAACTTCATAGAATGATGTGAGCAATGATGCTTGTGAATTGGTTCTATGTTTAGAAAAATCCTTTCCCTGTTTAAAAGGTTGGTGTTTGTTCCATTACGCAAAGGCAACCTTTCATGGGCCGCCACATATTGCAAATTCTAGTATATTGAACAAAGCCATAGATGCATGCCCAGGCGGCTATATTCTCCACAAGAATGATGTTACAAAATTTCCATCCCTAAAGTTCACTATTACTCATGTCTACAAAATAGGTAAATAATTTATGGCCCTTTTTCTTTCTTTTAAAATTTTGACCTTCTAATGTACAATGTGGCAGTTGGAATTCCATTTAGGGAGAATAGTATTCCTCCATCATTGAGACACTAGAAGAAAAAATATAGTAAATTATATATATGGTATTACAAATTGGTCTTTGCTTATACAATTAGAAAGTCCTGGAAAGGAAAGATGGCAAACTTTGACATTCTATCCATGAGTGGAAGATTAATTTATTATAGCATTCTAATTCAGGATGAAGACACAAAAGCATTTCCTCAAATGGTGGATCAGTTTCTTTAATTAAAGTGTTAGGTTAGACACTTAGATGGCTACTATAACGAAGTTTGCTACAATAATGGAAGTAGGTTAATTATCAAGAGAGGCTTTCAACATAATTAAATCAAGTAGAATCTTGCATCAAATCTATTTGCCAACTTCGCAAGCCAATTCTTATCTTAACATCCCATCTTATCTTAGAATTTTGTAAAAACGTGGTACAGCAATTTGGAAAGTTAAACCAAGTTCTTGTGGTCTCCATTGAAGTCAAAGTGAACATAGTTGATTAGAAAATTTGTAGTGAATTTTTCCAAGATTCAATTATTGTCAAAGTCTCTGAACTTGTCAAAAAGTTACGTTAATCTCTCAACTTTTTAAAAAGTTTTGTTTTGATTATTAAAGATTTAAATTTGGCAATCAAGAATTGAAACTATCTACTATGGGCATTCTTAAAAAAATCTAAGGGTAGAAAATTGTACATCTTATGTTCATAGGTCCTTATCAACGTGACTTCTAATTTAATTATTACCCCCTTTCCTAAAAAATACGCGTTTTAAACTCACCCTCAATTTCAAGAGGACGAAAAAATTGCCTTCTTAACATAACTCAAGTGATGGTGACCTTGCTTAGCTATATCGTAAAAAGATTAAAAGAAATTTCGAATTTTGAATGATTACGTAAAAAGATTAAAAGAAATTTCGAACCTTAACTGATTAAGTAAAAAAATTAAAAGAAATTTCGAACCTTGAATGGTTATGATTAAAAATATAGTTTACCTCCTATTTTTGAAAAATTACATAGGCAGGTGGCTATAGATCCCTGCTAGAAGCCCAAATTCCTGGAGACTTCATCGTATGATTAATTAAAGCCACGCGCATTATTGCTATATTTGACAGTGGAGATATGAGCATTTAATAGCTAACTAACAAAGAGAAAAATAGAATATTCCATGCATGGTCACCTGGATTCTAAATCCTATGGAGAATGACGAATAAAATGATGTATGCATTCTATACAAAGCTATATGCATCTATTATTTAACGTGGTCTAATGCAACTAATTAGTTACTCAGGATCATGCATTCTTCATAACTACAAAATCTGCAGGTTAATTAGTTTGTTATACACACATGGGAACTTAATTAGAAGTAAGTTTGATGTTTAGGACCAAACTGTTAGTGTCTTAATAAAATCCCATCTGACTATGAGATGTCTATTACTGATTAACTATATGAAACCTTTGCATCATTAAGTAGATTTCATACTAATTGGATCTTGTAGGTGAGCAATGGGGGAAAGGTTATGCAACAATTAACAACACATAATTTGTTTAACTTATATGTCGAATTCGATTTATACTCAAAATGTTCAAAATATATGGCAAAACTTATGATGTCGCAATGATCTTTGTTTGATACATAATTATGCTATACCAGATGTTGCAATGAATGAACAAAGACATATCCTAAATTCCAATGTAATTATGGGGCTAATCATACTGAGACTGCACTCAACTGCAGTTGGTTTTGAGTAATTATGCATGTACACCAAACTTAAGCTGTTTTCTTTGTGTAATCTTGGTTTTATTTGTTCATGTGAAGATGATGAAGTGTCTATAGATAACTAATTAATCAAAATGGACTCTTTGCACGATAAGTATATTCTGAAATTAATCTTGTAAGCTTTCTGTAAGGGGATGCTACCCCTAACATGCATGAGGAAGAAATACAAATTGTCTGGCTCGAACCACCTAATTTTAACATACAACCTTTAGAGGTTTTGAGAAGTCGTGAATCAAAGCATTAATTTGTCTTGTACACCAGCAAGCAGAAATCTATGCAGCTGCTCCATACTCAACATGGGATCAACTTCAAATTTCTGGGATTTTGTCCCACAATTTTCCCCTCCAAAAGATATGTAAAAGCGTAAATCATGCAAAGACTAAATCGTGTATGGAAAGTAGCAGAGACAAGACACAGCTAAGCATACAAACATGTAATTATTCATATTCATGTATGCACAAAAACACACGGCAATTCGAGAAGCATTTCCAGATTTTGCTCTTTTTGGTGTTAATCAGGTAAGAGAAATAATATACCTAAAATAAAAGATCCTGAAATCTTGGAATACATAAAAACCTGGGGTACGACAAACACTTATCGAGTCAATATTGGCAAATGGTGCAAGAAAAACTCTATAGAGATTTCCTTTTTCCAGAAATTTTGGGCCATATTATATCATCCTTGTCTTCGTTTGTCGAAGTCTTCTGATATTTCTATGTTGGAAACTAGAATGCGTAAAGAAAATCTTGTATACATCATCTTGGCCTCTGAATTTCAAAAAGGCTAGATAGCACGGATACTAGTAGATATCTGCTGCTGTAACAAACACACCTTTTATATTTTTGTTCGTGACACATATAACACTAACGCTTCGTCCCTCTTCCCCTCCCCCCCTCGCGTCCCACAGTTTATTGTTAAAATTAATATTCAGCCACATTGGGCACAAACAACAGAAGGAAAAAAAAAATGAGAACTTGTTCTTGCCACATATTTGAAAGCCCCTTGATTTCAAGCAGAATCCAGAGACGCCCACCCACCAACCAAAAAGAGGGAGAGAGAGAGAGAGAGAGAAGGCACAACAAGAACACTAATGTTGATTGGCAGATTGGTGGCCATACCAAGGTATGGAAGACTGGAAAATGTCATGACATGATTGGTATTTATTATTTTTTGGTACATAATACGGCATTATTAGATATGCAGGACCATCATTCAACTGGAAACAAGATATTGAAGCTCTAACTCTAACATCCACAATTATAGATTCTAAACATGGCCCGCAAGTCACCTTTTCTTTTTTGTGAAAAGCACTGAGAATTCGAATAATACAGAAAGGATAAATTAACATTGTTAAATGGACAAAAGGTTGAGAATTCCAATTTCATTTTATCTTTGCAGGAAAAAAAAAAAAAGGTTGTCAATGGGATAGATAGGAACCGGTCCCCATGAAACAAATGGTGATATTCAATCACATCTATCTTGCAAGCATTATTCAAGTATTATTGCAACTTCGCCAATAACAAACAGATCAAATGAGTTATTTTATTCTCCACCTCATTTGAATCTGGTCAAAAACATGAATCTTGGAAAATTATTTGTTTAGACTCTGCCTCATAGACTCTGTTCATACTTCATAGTTGTAATACTAGCGACTCATTAAGGGTATTTTTGGTAATTTAGTCATTTTTGGTGTAAGGGTCATATCTTTTATAAGTGGGGGTATGATTGTCATTTTAGTCACTAGGGCATCTTTAGTAGTAGATTAGAGTTTCTTACACTTCATTTGGCCTCCTAACACTTTCTTTCTCTACCTCCCTCTCTAAACCCAAAATTCTCTCTTCTAATCTATTCATTTTCTCTCTAATTAAGATGAGCCCTTGCATAATCTAGAGCAACTAAGTGAAGGAGATCAAGAGGACCTCATTTCTCCCACTCCTACCCGAGGTAATTTATCTAATCTTCATCCAATTCATATGAGTTTGTCTAATGGTGATGACTAGTAGTAGTTAATGCATGATTAAGGAAGATTTTAGGTTGTTTATGCCATAATGATGATAGATAGTTGATGTTTAGTTGTTGGGTTGTGATTATTATGTGTTTTGGATGTTGTTGGTAGATTGTTTAGCCATTTCCTCGACATAATTGAGGTTGGAGTTAATACTCACAATGTGTTTGATGAAATGAGTGTTTGGGATTTATGTTTGGGGTTGTGTAAGTGTTGAGCCGCGGACTCAAAGTGGCAGCCGTGGGCAGCTAGGTGACTCCCTCAACCGCGGCTCGTCTTTGACTTCAATTGTGGTTAGGGTTGAGTCAGCCGCTTGTTCTCACCCTCGGACTCAGGTCTGGCAAGTTGCAAGGTCTGTTTTTGTGATCCGCGGCGCGGATAACCTGTGCACCCGCGGATCACTTCTTATTTTGACCAAATTGCTTTCGTTTCGCGCTCTAAGTTAGAATTAAGCCTCAATTATGATTTCTTGTTAGAAGTAGTGTATGATTGAGTGTTTAATAGCTTGTTTTAGGCGAGATGATAGCGACCTAACCCTTTGTTGACTATTTGAGTTAGCTTGGACCGAAAGTAAGTAGTTCTTGTATCCTTTGCATTTTGGAAAATGATTTTGACTAACTTGCATGTTTAGAAACCTTATTTGCTATACTAAATGGCATGAGTGTGGTTACTTTAGATTTTACATATGAATTGAATATGCGTGGTGACATAATGTTTGTAGTGAATGATGATTTGTTTGGGCTCTTGGGTGAAATGACTTATGATGAGGACTAGTTCCTTCTTTGATGGAGGTGATATGATACTTTTGACCGCACTAACCGGTGACAGTTAGCTTTTGAACCTGGGCTGATCGGGAGTCAGCTTTTGGGCGTGTTAACCGGATTATAGTTAACAACTGGATATCCAGGGTCATTTGTCGGATTACTTCTTGAGCTCATCTTGTCATTGTGCTTATGATATGTGAATTGTAATGAATATGGTTTCGACCACGTATTTTATGAACTATATGAATAACTGTTGTGTGTTTTGAAATGAAAATGTATATATGTATAACGCCCTCAAGCCACAAAGTGATACCTAGTGCTACTTATTGGGCGATTTATCGCTCACCCCATAGTTTTTGAAATGCAGTGACAGATGACTTCGTTGAGGAAAGAGTGGGCTAGCACTTGGAGTTAGCCGATGTGATAGGGAGTCTATGCTTAGGAGTTGACTTACTTGTTTAGCTTATGTTATGATGAGATTAGAGTTGTACTTCGAGATATTAGTACTTGTAGCCATGTGGCTTTCTTTATGCGATATTATGTTAATGTTGTTGAGATGCTAGAGCCTATAGACGATACCGTGGTTTATATATGAAGGCTTGGATTGTCTTATTTTGAATTGATGGATATATATATATATGCTATTTTATGAATTATATATTCAGGTGATGTTTTGTGGTATTGGAATGGTTGGTATATGATTTGATTAGCTTTGTACCTCAGCGTAACCTAGAGCATGGCGGGTGCCATGTCCCTGGGCGTGGGCCGTAACAATAGTTATAATAGCTTTGCCATCTTGCTTGACATCATTGCATGTCTCACCCACGTGACTTTGCCAACAATACATTTGACCACCAACATTCAAAATCCGAAGGGACCAAAACCCCATTTATTTATGGAAGGGGAAGATCTCTTACATCAGCTAACATACATAAATATAGTATTAAATGGTTTAAATCAAGGCAAAGCCTTGCCTGCTAAAATGTCTGTGTTAGAAATGATATACATGTGCAGTATGAATCAATCTCAACAACAATATCAAAACTTTACGATTATGTTTTGGCTTGCAAAATTATAGCTATAACGTGGCATTTCATAAAACCAGAAATAAGGATGATTCTACCTGAATTGTACCAGTGATGAAATGCTGTAGTATGATTCAGCAGTAGTGGATGAAGATAATCCACAGAAGAGAAGAGGACAGTTCTACCTTCTTCCATTGTTGTACGTAAAAGTTCAATCTTAGATTCTAGCACAACAGTCCACATCTGAAGCATACATTTCCAGCCTAGCAAAATCATTCAATGGAGACAATCAACACAATTCACATGAGAAGGTATGAAGCCAACTTGACCATACAGAAGCAATGTTTAAGAACCTTCTGTACCTAAAATCTGAGTACCAATACAAGAATATGCCTATGTCACAAGTTCTTGCTAAAGAGTGATCAACAACGGACCTATGGCACATGGACATGGGACTTACTGATTTTATATGCACATCAATATGGACCAGTTGTAGAAATGCCAATCAAGCAAAGTTGTTGATGATCAATGGATGTAGAGCCTTACAATTAAGAAAGTGACATGTTATTAATATCAATCCTTCACTGGTTTAAAAGGATACAATGTCTGTTTGAAAGTATTTTTAGGATACTTAATATTCCATACCACAAACAAAATGTCCATTCAATCCTTGTTTCGAATCGTTCAAGGATGACTGATGACAATAACCTACTTTGCTACTTTCAAGTATGCCTGCTAACAGAAAGCAAAAGAAATCTCTTGGTGTTATTGACGGACCTGAAGTTTATCAAATTAGAGGAAACAAATGTTGGATCTTATGGAAGACAAGCCATATTAAGATCCACAACTAGTCCAATTAGAATGAAGTGAATACACAGAAAGAACTAAGCTTTAAGAAATAAAACAGAGTCAAATCATTGAAGGGGATACTAATCTCAAGCATGGTAACGATTATATCAAAAAATTGTGCACGACGTTTTGATCAGAACTATTAAAACTTGCAAAATTCATCAGATTCTTGTCTCTCGAATTAAGGAAATTGCAGTCTAAGTCATGCTCCATCATACATGGTGCCATTAACTAGAGATCTGTTCATTAAGGGTAGCTAGATTGACAAACCATAAGTACTCACTAAAAGCAAAACAGAAAATGCAGAAGTGCCATTAACAAATTGTTTAAAAGCAAAACAGAAAGTATGAAAATCCACTAGTACATTTGCTAGTTCCTTTCATAATATTCAATTTCTTTGCAATCTAGAATACCCAACCAAAAAAAAATATTAGCCCAAAAATGAAACTGACTAAAACTGGAAAAGAAAAAGAAATACTATTACAAAATAAATCAAGTTGAAACAATGCCATCTAGGAATGGATAATATGTTTGAAGGTAGACCTTAGCAGCAACTGATCCTCACCATTGCAGTGGTAGATATTACTGGCATAGCTGCTCAACAGCAGTCACAATCTGCGGCGGTTGAACAACAGTCCATTCCTCCAATGTGCCAGCATAAGGAGTTGGAACATCTTGGGAGGAGAGGCAAATAATTGGGGCATCTAAATAATCATGGAAATTCTCATTTATTGCTGCTGTCAAGCTGGCCCCGATACCACCTGTCCGCATGCATTCCTCAACTATAAGCACGTGATGGGTTTTCTTCACAGAATTTCCAATTGTGTAAAGATCAAATGGTTTCAAAGATCTAATATCAATGACCTCTGGATCATATCCTTTGTTGACCAGTGTTTTAACAGCTTGCATTACATGGTACCGCATCCGGGAGTAGGTTAGTATTGTTACATGTTCACCCGGCCTTACCATCTCTGCCTCTTCCAGATTAAGTACAGTACTCTTCATCAGGAATTCTTTCCTTAAGGTTATAGAGAAGCACGTGTTCAAACAGAACCACAGGATTCTCACTACGGATGGCAGCCTTCATTAGGCCCTTTGCAGTTGTATGGGGTTGAGCAAGCAACCATCTGGATTCCAGGAATTGACTGAAAGTAAGACTCAAGCCTCTGTGAGTGCTCTGCCCCAAGTTGGCGCCCTACGCCTCCTGGACCCCGTATCACAGCTGGAATGGTGAACTGACCACCAGACGTATAGTGAAGCATGCCACAATTGTCAGATATCTGGTTGAAAGCTAACAGTAGAAATCCCATATTCATACCCTCTATGACAGGTCTTAGGCCAGTCATTGCAGCTCCAATAGCCATGCCAGTGAAAGAATTTTCAGCTATGGGTGTATCAAGCACCCGTAGGTCTCCAAATTTTGGTGCAAGGCCTTTAGTAACCTTGTATGAGCCACCATAGTGGCCAACATCTTCACCCATGACGCAAACCCGGGGATCTCTTTCCATTTCTTCCTCCAGTCCTTCTCTAAGGGCTTCAAATAACAGGAGTTCGTGCCTAAAATTTATTAGGGGAGAGAAGGACACTATTATCATTTATCACTAAAACAAATAGCTTAAAGCAACTACTTTACATTCAAACATGTCTCATGTGGAGGCATACAAACTTAGGAGAAAATGTTAAATTGTGTCAAATGATTCATCTGATCTTGTACAAATGAGATTACTTAATCTCAAGCTTTACTTGTACATACAAAAAAAAAAAAGCCATTTCCTCATATAGTCCTATTAAAGTGAAGATTATGCCACTCTTTCTAAGCCATGTGCATGAGTAAACCTTGTATTTTTTCCGATTTTATGACACACAAATACATTTAGAGTGCAATAAGATTGTCCTAGCTCAAGAACAAAGTGTGATACAGAAAGATTGACTGCATTGGCCATTCTAAACAGATGAGAAAGTTTTATGCAATATTCCTTGTTGAAATATCTCATGAACACACCACAAACATCTCTCGATATGGTATAGTTTTACACTGCGCTTTATGTTCAATGGCTATTTCTCAATAGCTCCAATCTATGACTTGTAGCAATTGCATCATTTACAAGGTCATTTGCTAAGCTCTTTATATAAGGAAGCTTTTCCAATTTATAAAATGTGCTTACAGAAAAATGGAGCTTAACGTGATCTAAAAAATATACATCATTTTATGCTAATGGCCTGAAAACCGAATGCTGTAGCAGCAGCTACAAGCAGGTGAGGTTTCGAAGTTGATTGTCTGCATAAAAATATAAAAATAAATAGTGTCTCCCAACACTCAACGGTTATCAGAAACAAAGACTGATAATAATTCTTAGACACCAGTTCCAAATATAACTACTTTTTCAAGAAGCCAAGACGTTCTTTCCCATAATAATGAAAAATGAAAACAAGAATTCAATCTGAGTGCAATCTTTGCAACCAAAGAGAGCTAAATCTCAATGCGTCAACCATAGAAATTGTCATACAAAAGTAGCAAGAATCGTGGACATTGTCCATACAAAAACAGCAAGAATCACGCACAACAACAGAGTTAACACTCAATTATGGTAAATTAGAAACTCGAAACCATGAAATACAAATTAAAAATCAAATTAAGCCAGGGAACAACAAATTAACAAATGAACTAGCATGAATGAGCACTAAACCAATAGTGCACTAAGAATGAAGAAAGAAATTACCCAGGCTTCGAAGCCGCCTGAGGCAGCAGAATTCTCGCCCTTTGTCTGAATACAGCTCAAAAAAAAAAAAAAAAACATAAAACATATGTCTATCAAGAAAAAGAACGTAACAGGAATAAGCAGCTAATATTCAACAGGGTAATGGTGCAACTCACAGCAACTGCTTTGGCAATCAATTTTCCGGCTCTCGAGCTTCCCTTGAATTGAACCCAAATTCGACCTTGCATCAGATCTAATCACTGCATAAACAGAGAAACATTAACAAATAACAAAGAACGAAGAAATCATATCCAATTAATGCATGTCTAAAACCATTGTTACATTCTAAAAATCAATCTTCAAATACTAGGATCATGCACAAAACTCTCAAAATTTATCCAAAAATCCAAAATTTGAAACATTGTTCCAATTGGGTTCCCAACCCATTACTCAAAATCCAATATTTTCAACTTTTTTTTCATTCCTTCCTTATTCCTTGATTTTCCATGGAAAACTGAAGGGGACAAGAAACCAAAGAAAGATAACCTGGGAGTGCATGCAGGGAGGAAACAGAAAATTTATTAGAATGATGATGTGGGCGGACCCCAGATGCCTGATGCTGCAGGTGATGCAACTCCAATTGTCTGCAACATGGCTGCCATTGTAGACCTGTCTGGTCTTGGTTTGCAGAGGGTTGTATTTATTGATATAAGAGGAAGATAAGAAAATTTATACAGGCAAGAAAATGAAGGGAGAAAAAAAAGAAAAAAAGAAAGAGGAGCAGAGCGGGCGGAGAAACTAAGACAAGGGAGGTGGCGTGGCAATCTAATTGAAGTGTAGACTTATGACAAAGTCCACTGTCTCCGTCTGCGCCTCCCCTGTTATTCCATTTCTTTTGTTTAACTGAAAACGTTACAATTCTCCCTCGTTTTTGTCTGAAAACGTTTTCTGATTCTTTCTTAATTTTTGCCTGAAAACGTGTTTGTGGTACCTGTTTACACGGGACTTTCCGCATGGCCAACTAACGATCTTTGAATGGAAATTCTATTCACGTTTTGTTTCGATATTACGTGAGAACAAGAAATTTTATTTTGAGTAAAAATTTCTAAACGAATATTATGGGAAGTTAATTAAGATTAGGAATAAAATTCTTTTGGATGATTTGATATGAAAATTAAACAAGAAAGCGATCAACATTTGTTTATTTTTTCGTATAAAAAATTGTTATTTGGATATTTTTAGAAAATATCGCTATAACGTTATTGGATAAAAATGTTTATTAAGTTTGTTTCTCAATTATAGATTAATAAAACCTTATTTTTTTCAAATAAAACATTTAAAAGTATTTATTATTTTAAACTCAACTTGATAAATATTAAACTTAAATAGAGCCATTATTTTGAATAATATTCGGAAGATTATTCATATTAATATTATTTATATATTTTTTCTCAATTAACTTTTATAGTTTTAGCTACCTTTCTATTTTAAATACATCATAATTCAAAAAATATATATATTACATTGTTATTTTTATAGTAATATTTTGAAAAAACGGTATCCAAACGGAGTTGAGGTGAATAAATCAACGTATTCAAATTAGATTCTCCAACAATAATGTTTCAAAAAAAAGTCCAATCCAAACAAAGCTAAAGGAAATAATTAAACATATTCGAGCTAGATTTGCTAACATGGAGTAATTCTTTTAAACACCATGGTAGCTCACTCTTTAGAAAAGTACTACGGATGCTGGCGTTAGAATTGCATTTGAGATGCTGAGTGAAGTATCTGACACATTAACATATCTTTCACATTAATACATCAATGTTCCTAGAAAGAAATTCATCACTATTGAATGTTACTAGGAAGACAGTATACACTATAATCCATTCTTAGGAGAATGTGTCCCTGCGTTTGTTTGTTTACCTTGTACGTTTTGACTGATCTTTATTTGCAGGTTTCAAGTTCTTTCCTCTGATTCTGATCTACCATTTTCACATTCAACATGTACTACCAACCAGTATTGACATACAAACATCTCCTGATCATGTAGACTGTATAATGTTGAAAAGAGAAGTTCTGCCCATTGCACCATGATATAGCAGAGAAAGAATGTACAGAATAGGCTCCCTTGTGGCCATTTAGGGAAATATGCCGTACCATCGTTTACTCGAAAGCTTAACATTGTAATAATGTAGACTCGTTTAAACATAAATGAGTTCCCCAAGAAAAGGGATGCTCTTGAAAGCACAAATGTAATGATTCAAATTTTCATGAAGCAGTTAGTTGACACACTAACTTAGACACCATTCAAAGCCTTGGTGCTGGAAGAAGGCGTGGAGGATCCCAATCGGTGACAATGTGGTTGCGAGTTATCTCTGAGAGTGACCTGCAGCCACTCAATGCCATGGTTAGCTCAAATTCATCGCGCAGCATCTGAAGTACTTTTCTAACGCCAGCTTCTCCTTCAGCAGCCAATGAGAAAACCACAGGTCTGCCAATCTGTAATCCAGAACATGATTAAATGACTTGAGTAAATTAAAGTAGGAAAAGGCGCAGCAATTAAATATGGAGTAATATGAGCTCAATGAGATCATTATCAACATTTAGCAAAATAATCTAAATTTTCTTAGTTTATTGTACTTACAAAGATGCCAGAAGCTCCAAGGGCCAATGCTTTGAAGACATCAGTGCCACGACGGACCCCTCCATCCAGGAAGACTGGTACACGACCTTGTGCAGCTTTCACAACCTAAAAGTTTCACAGCACAGAATAGTGTACCAAAGAATAATGTAAAGTTTTCAGTTGGAGTGATATTGGTATATTTGTCAGGTATTTATAGGTAAAACATATGATAAGCCTTGAAAAGATGAGTACCTCTTCCAAAGCCATAATAGTTGCAGGGACATAATCAAGTTGACGAGCACCATGATTGGATACAATGATACCAGCCTGCTCCATTCTGAATAGCTATTCTTGCTGCAAGAGTTGTTCACGAGGTTAATATAAAACTATAAGAGCCTGAAGATTGAAGAGATAATTATAAGAAGCCCCATAGTTCTTTCGTTCTTACCGTCCTCAGCAGTGAGTACACCCTTCACAAGGATAGGCAATGAAGTGATGGTCTGGAGCCACTTCACATCCTGTCCATATTGAGAAAGATACAATGTTAATCAAGAGTAAATTTCAAGAAATTCTCTTTTACTTATTTGTTTCCAACTTCAAACTCATCTTGAAAATCTGTTTTTACAACACCTTAGTCCCGCCCAAATAATGAAAATCTAATTAACCGGAAACAAATAACAAATGATCTTTCGATTAGATTCTCGATACCAACACAAGTTTGCAAAAATATCAATAGTTTAAAAGAAAAGAAAATACTATAGAACAAAACATGAAGAATCGTTTTAAGGCTTTTGAACTTTCAGAAACTAAGTCCACATAAATAACTCTAATAGGCATGCCAAGATGCAAGCAACCAAACAAGTGTCGACATGGAGTCGAGAAATATTCATGACAGAACAAGCTCCATTTATTCTGACGATGCAGCTACCATACCTTCCAACTCAGAGTGCGATCAATTTGACCAGCAACATATGAAGCTAATCCAGAATCATTTGCCTGCAAACAAGATGACAAGTAATTGGTTATAAGACCTCAAAAAACTAAGCATTTGTATGGATCAGTTAATTGTTGCAACTTACTTTGTCCATCTTGCCAAGGTCTAAGCCCTCAAAATTCTTTAATGTTAAAAATGGTGGCAAAGTAAATCTGTTTCAAATCCAATCAAAAGTATTCATCAGTGATGGTTATCTAAACCTGTAGAACAATGCTGTTAAAGTTGAACCTCTGAGATTGTAATATAGAACAACCTAATTCAGTAAGTCCAAGGTCTAGGATGAAATTAAGATTGAGACACACCGATTCTTAATATCTGCTTCTCTGCGTCCCAGCTTTGGTGTGTCAACAGTAAGGGCTATAGCCTTAAAACCTGCCCTTTCAGCTCTTCTCACAAGCTGAGCAACAACATTCCTGTCCCTGTAGACCTGCACAGCAGAGATATGAAATTCATAATGTAGGTCCACGGCAATGATGTGTCAAGAGCTGGAATAGAAATAGCATTAATACGAAGAAAGCACATGAATTGCAACTTCAAGCTTACATAAAGTTGGAAGAAACGGATGCCTGGTCCTGTTGAAGCAACCTCTTCGACACTGGAAGTAGCCCATGATGACAATGTCTGAAATCACCAACAGATCATGCATTAATAACTACAATCCTTGATATTTTCCCCAAATTTCATTATTTCCCAATGTGCTATTATAAAGCCACATCACATGAAAAATCTTGCTATTTTCTCATGTCAACGATGATAGTTATTGCCTTTTAAAGTGAAGATCCAACTTAGTGTGGCTTTAAATTTTAAACTTGATCCAGATCTTCTTCCCAAAGATTCAATATAAATTTTGACAAGGATAAATACTTTACCATGATTGTTCCTGCAGCTGATGCAGCTCTTGCAGTTGCATATTCACCTGCAAAGAATTAGTCCATATCAGCTTCAAGAACTTCAAAAGCACGTTTGATATGAAGAATGAGCTGATTTATGTCATGTATTCCTTAATAGATTAATCTCATTTCCTTCATAGATCCTCCTACTCATCCTTTTATTTTTTAAATTCTGCGTCACATTTTAAATGTAATATTTCTTTTGGTTTGGCATAGAAAGAAATTACAGAGGATCTTCCTGCTTTTTCCATTTTTATTCTTGATATACAAGAAGTAAAAACTTATCCTTATCCATTTTTTCTTTTCTTTCCAAGGAGGTAAAAAGGGAATGGCTATGCATACAACAATCCAATAAAAACATCATATACTTTTGAGCCAAATAACTAAACTCTGTATCACATATGATATCAGCCAAGCAAGTCTGCATTTGTATTTATTCGAAACTAGAATGCAGTGACGAGTAAATATATACGGTAAGGTACTGAGTCTAAGGGGACAACCAGCAGGTTAAAGATCAGCAAGTGTTACATGTTAACCAACAAAAGAAGTTGAAGACATCAGGCAATCTCAACTTCAAGTTAAGCAAGTCAAAGCAAAGTGACAATCATGATCTAGTTTTAAGCATAAAATCCTAGTTCAATAATTCAAGAACATCAGTATTGTGGATCTGTTCATTTCAAATGGATATTCCAGAAAAACACTACTATACATTCCAAGAGGTCCTCAAATCTTAACACTTTAAAATGTATCTAAGGCAACTCAATCGTCAAACTTTGGAGACCATCATCTTCTATAGCAAAAAAGTTATCGGTTGCTAAGCAAGAAGGTTGCTTTGTACAAGGCTAGCAATATGTTACCTTCAGGGTGAGCCATTTTCTGCATGGCAGTTGGGGCAATCATGATGGGCATTGAAATTTTAAATCCCAGGACAGTGGTGCTCATGTCAATCCTGCTCACATCAATCAGAATCCGTGGCCTAAACCTGTAGTGATTTCAATTAAGCAGAATAGTCAGTCATCAACTATCAATCTGAACAAATTACTGAAGGATTACTGAACCCTTATCGTGGATTCTAGTCCTTGAAAATAACCATCAACTTACAAGATTCTTGAGAAAGCAAATCTATTCTCCCTAAGACTCCACTCATCCTCTGCACCTGACGCATAGTAGTCATATACCATCTTTGGCAACTTCTCCTTGGCAATTGCCTGATACTCCATAACATTGGTAATCTCCCCCATCTCTACAGAAAATTCTCTAAGCTTCCCCTCCTAAATCCTGATTCAAAGACAAACAGATAAAAATCAGATTACAACTTGTATACAATTCCGCAGTCACATTCCTCTTCAAAAACATTAGTACTTTCTTATTCTAATAACATAAATAAGTCTATACTTATCCATATAAGGCAATAATTAACATAAAAAAATCCCTCTCGTGAAGCATCAAAATCTGACAACTTAAGGGGGCACATTCATCATCATATTTACATCAGTATACGGTAAAGAGCAATAGCCCCTGAACAAGAATCTCTAAAATTTAAGCAGGAAATTATCCAAATTGGAAGTATACAAGAATCACAGAACTGAGAGTTGCAGGTACTAAAGCTTGGATTGATTGATCAAATAAGTGTAGCCAAAGCAAACAAACAAAGAGTGCAGAAACAGAAAGCAGAGAGAGAAAAGAGCAGGGGACAGACCTTAAGTTTGCAAGACTAGCGAGAAGAGTGCATGCAGAAGGAAACCACAAGAGGAGAAGTGAAGATAAACTTACAGAAAAAAGGGACTGAACCAAGAAAAACAATGACAAGTTATAGAAAGAAAGTGATAAAATAAGAGTTGAGATGAAGACAAATGGGATGGGGGGTCATGAAGAGAGAGGCACAAATTTGAGGATGAGCATTTGGAGGTGAGCATTTTAAACCACATCCGATCAGGAGGGCAAATGGTTGGCTCTATACCACAAGCCTGTTGTGTGTTTCAGAGTTCTTTCTTCATTATCATCCCATACCAAAATTTCAGAAAATTTGCATATATTATAATTCTTTGATATAAAAAAGTGTCTTTATCTGCTATAGTAATTAATAATACATCACTATCTTCTTCTCCTTGTTTGTATATGGTGAAATTTTGCTGGCTCAGGGTATGGATAACACACAAGTGAAGAAGAGAATGGTGGTGAGAGATCTGTTAGTCATTGTCTGTCTTCTAAGAAACCAAGGACTTTCGTTGGCACTAAAATTAGCTAATACTTGTTCTAGTCCTTAGATTTTCGTATGCAGCTCATACAACCGTTTAAATGTTCATTAAGCATCAACCATCGAAGCTTTAATCGTTATTTTCTAGATTACTACCTTCTTATGCTTGGATTTTTTTTTTTTTCCAATAACAAACTTGCAGTATTTAGAAAGTATTGTACACGGGTCAATGATACAAGCTGACTGTATCTCGATATGATGAATTTTTAAAAGTTTAGAATAAGATAGAAATGATGCTAACATCCTAACATCTTGGAATACATTCCTTAACTGATATGGAATGAGGGGATCATTCTTTAAACACTAAATTAACAGTAGACAGTCTGTGAGATGTATTGCTTGGATTGAATTTGAAGTCGATTAGCAAAGGGGCAAATATAATTTTGGATTTCTCCTAGGCACGAGTGCCAACCAAAATGCATATGGTCACAAACACAAAGAGATAGAGTACATAAATAAGGCTCTGTGCAAACAATTACGCCAGCAATAGGCAAGTTGGCAAAGTGGGCATGCCCGATCTTCTGTAGAAATTCCTAGGACATCTCATGTTTGGACAAGCTTGCGTTGATAGAAATTGAAGGACATCCCCGAATTGTTAGTACAACTAATCTCTTTCTTGAAAATAATTACTGCTCCTACTAGGTTTTTTTTTTTTTTTTTTTTTTTGTGTTGGCTACAATTTGTCAAAACTAATAGACTTCTGTTTTGCATGGTTATTCTGTTGGCTAGAGCCATTTTATCCAATCCAAGACAACTAGAACAATTGATGCTGGTGCGAAATTGATGACTATGGAAATAAAGACGTGGAGTGGTGGCCTTCTGCTAAAGTTCTAGTTAAGATGGCCTCTGGAGAGGCCCAGAGAAATTGCTTGGACCTTAGAAAAGTATTAAACACATCACGTTATTGTACATTATAATTAATAATTTATAGTAATAATGGTCACATCTTATAATATTTGATGATATATAATTGATTCTAATACTTTATGTGACTGCTGTACCTAATGCTTATTCTGAACCTGGGGTAGTATACAGTTTCATCAGAACTCAAGCACAAGATGCACAATCAACTCAATGAAAACTGAAACAACTGACCTAGAAAATTTTCTAGGCACAACAATCATTGGTAGGTTTGTTCTAAACAAGTATTTAGTTCGGTAAGTGGCAAGTTTCAGTATGATAACGGCGAGATGTGCTTGCTTATTATCAGACAAACCTAATATTACCATCAACATAAAAAATAAAAAAAACTTATCAATTCTATGATTAAACTAATTACTTTGTTTATAAAACTTTGATTCGAGCCCTTCGACCACTGAAGAGAAGCCATATAACTCTAACAGTTCAGCTCACTATTCGTTCATGTGAAACTTGTTATTAAATATTTTTCACATTCTCTGTAAGTATGAGGACCTGATTTTATTTTTGAGCACAAATCATCTTGGGAATACATCAGATTTTGAAAGTATTCAACTGAGACCAATCATATAAACAATTTTAAGTAAAACAGTTGCAATTGTAAAGGTCCGTGATTAACAAGTAGGACATAAGAATTTAATTCATTGCAACGGAGTAGTACAATTGAATTGGTCAATTATTTCAATTAAGTGTCCAACTTTGGATAGCTAACTACCACCTATCTTGGGTATCAAATTCTTCAATAAATTTGGTTTAAATTTCTCAATCACTATTACTATTATATCATTAACCTACTATGAGCGTGGTTTTGACCAATCCTCTCGACGGATTTGGTTAATAATGGAATGGGTATCATTCCTTCCAAAACTGTTAATGAGTTTGATAAAATAATATTTTAGAAGATTATAGAGACTCCAATTAGTCACTTTTAGTTCGACTGAAAGGTAATGATAATTATTTTTCAAGTATCAATAATAGATGTCGTTACTATTGATACCCACCCCCTCCTGATTCTCCTAAATCAAATACCCCCATTTTCGCCTTTATGTTCAAAGGTGTACCATTGCTGGCCTCCATATTTAACTTTAATTCGTTTGTAAAATGGAATTTGGCCATTTTGAACATATTTTGTACATACCAAATTTATTCAAATACACAGTAATTTCTGGTTACATGCCATTTGGAAGTAATTTAGTACGTGCGGGTAGTACGTATAGTGTTTTGCCAGCAAGAAGATCTGTAGCGCTGAGAAAGGCTTGAACTTTGAATTGAATGATTCCAATAGCCTGATTTAATCCTACAGATTTCCTTGCAAATCTCCAACTAATAAATCCTTTTAATTTACTCCAGAAATCACAATGACATGCGTATGACTAAAATATCGTTTATATGTTCATTCATTCGTAAAAAAAAAAAATGTTCATTCATTCGCTATATGTTTATATTTTGCTGTTGTGGCCAAATCTGACTTGTACCGTATGACCCAATTCGCAATCATAAATTACAAAGTACTTGTTCAGTATGTGTTGAACTTCACACAAAGAATGCTCAAATTATAGATGCTAACAGTGAAGTTAGGGAAAAAAAAAAATAGTTTGTTGAGGTGAGTCACGTTACACTGTAACGTGGTGCAATATTATTAAGGGTTAATAACACTTTGCCCCCCTGAACTTAGGGGTAGTCACACTTTACCCCCTGAACTTCAAATATATACACTTTATCCCCCAAGACTAGTCAAAGTTAAGAATTCAAAAAAAAAAGTGAGTGTTATGACATTATTGCCCTTTTATTAATGAATATATTTATAACTTAATATCATTTCTTTTCATTTTTAAAAGATTTATATCTTCTCTATTGTATTAATTATATAAAAATATCAAACTAAAATTTAAAGAAAGTTAATATTTAATTTATATCTTTGAAATTTTCCTCTTAGATTAATATGTACTTCTATATATGTTTTGTTTAATTTATTATACTTTAAGTCAAACAAAACCGATAAATAACACGACACTAAAATAAATTTAATTGTCAAATTTTGTATAAAAATGGTAATACCAAACTCATTTATTTGAACTAAATTTTTATCATTTTAAATTATTTAAACTTTTGGACTAATATATCATAGTCATTTTTATATTTATCAAATTAGTCCAATATGAAATTTTTAATCAAAGAATATTTTGGGAAAAAAGAAGAGTTAGCCCATTATACAGTACTAGGGCAAACAAGAATAAATAAGTCAAACAAAAAAATAGAATATTTAGTCCAAAATAATAAATGATTAGAAATTCTTTAATTAAGAATTTCATATTGGAATAATTTGATAAATATAAAAATGACAATGATATTAGTCTAAAAGTTTAAATAAATTAAAATGATAAAAAATTACTTTAAATAAATGAGTTTGGTATTACCATTTTTATACAAAATTTAACAATTAAATTTATTTCAGTGTCGTGTTATTTATCAGTTTTGTTTGACTTAAAGTATAATAAATTAAACAAAACATATATAGAAGTACATATTAATCTAAGAGGAAAATTTCAAAGATATAAACTAAATATTAACTTTCTTTAAATTTTTAGTTTGATATTTTTATATAATTAATACAATAGAGAAGATATAAATCTTTTAAAAATGAAAAGAAATGATATTAAGTTATAAATATATTTATTAATAAAAGGGCAATAATGTCATAACACTCAATTTTTTTTTGAATTCCTAACTTTGACTAGTCTTGGGGGGCAAAGTGTATATATTTGAAGTTCAGGGGGGTAAAGTGTGACTACCCCCTAAGTTCAGGGGGGCAAAGTGTTATTAACCCTATTATTAATCACATTACATCACATAAGTATGTCAACCCTTCTTATTCAGGATTGATTAGACATGAAAGACCCACCATATTTACATGCTAAGAGATGACTAGCCATATATTACCTGAATCATATGATACCTCCTACGAAGCTATAATCATCTATCGTTATATAGTTTCATTTCAATTTATAAAATCACTATGATTTTTCTCTGCATAATGTCATATAATTTGTTTATTAACCGATTAATTTTAATCACTTTCTAGATTGTATTTAAGTATTTAAAATTTATCAAAAAAAAGTATTTAAAAAAATTAACATTGAAATCCCAAATTAATAAGTGGTTGAGAGACACCAATTAAACACACACCAAAAAGAAAAAAAAAAGGTGTGACCATAATATTTTCTTTGTTTACCTACCATAGAATAGGCATATTTTATTAAGCAAGGAATTTTGATCTTCAATTCTATTAACTGAGTTCCCATCAAATCCGATTCATTTGGTACTACCACGTGTCTCTAAAATTTATTAACTTACTGAATCTTTTTATTTATGATGCCTGTTGAAAAATTTTTAATACATATGTCAACACTACATAGATGGGCCTGATACGATCTCAATTAATTGGGGTGAGAATCACATCCCAAAGCAAGGAGCCACTTATATATCTTTGTAGTTTCGGTATCATACAGTAACTGCATGTTAGAATTCCTTACAGAGTATACCTACCAAATTGGGAAAAAAAGCACACTACCAAAAACTACAAAAGAACCTTGAAGGCAACCAATCCATTTGCCCAATCAAGAAGCCAACAACCGAAAAACTATATAAACCAAAGCAAACCGTCCTTCTCACCCCACTCCAAAACTTTGATCATTTCTTATTGGTCGTTTACTTATTCTTTCAGAAAAACAGAAAAAAGCCTATTTTCGCTTTTCCCTCCCATATTAGTTATCATCAGTATATTCTTGTTCTGGGTTGTGTGAAATCCACCTTTCCACCTAGTTTGCATTCATCAAAAGAATGGCAGATCCACACAAAAAAGTCTTCAGCAGTGAGTTGGTAACCTACACTTACATTATTCTTTACATTGCACTCTCTAGCGGCCAGATCTTCTTCAATAAGGTCCAACAAAACTGCCCTCTTGATTCCTACGTGTATTGATTGATTGCTTATGTTCTTGCATTATTATTATTATTTTTTATCGTGTTTTTTTTTTTAGGGTATTTATGCTTATCAAATATGTGAGTGCCAAGAAAACTTGGGAAAGATTATGGAGAAATCGGTTTTATGGGAATTTGATTATTTGGTTGAAACTGAAAAGAAGCTATCTTTTGATTTCAGCAATTAGCTTGTTTAGATGGAAACGTTGTACACTTTAGTATTTTCTTAAGAGGGACTACATTATAGTGTTTTGTTGGGAGACATTGTAAGGTGGATTGCATTCTGGAGATTAGCCTGTTTGCTGGAAATATTGACCCTTAGAAGCAAGTTAGCAATAGGCTAGAAATTGTGCCGTTTTGGATCAATATGAGTGCTCACGGTGTAGCTTCAGAGTCTTGTCATGTGTGAGATAATTACGCTAGATGAATTGCTTTCTGGATGTTGGTCTTCTTGCTTGGAAATGTTTCAGGAGATGATGCTCTCAGGATCAATTTAGCAATGATATAAAGATATCTGCTTTCACGTCATTTAGGCTGTTCACGGAAAGTAGCTTCATAGAGTGTTATGGTAAATTCACTGCACCTGCCATTATGAGGATGTATGTAAGGTATGTTATGAATGAGCACAGAAGTTTCTTGCAGCAGATCATACTGAATTTCTGCCTGAGAGACATGGTGTTGTAGCTGCGCAGTTCTAAACTATGGGTTTTGGAAGACACATTTGATAAAGTTTTATCATTTATTTTAGGAACTATATATCAAGCTAAGTACATTAGAATCTCTGTTTCTTATTGGACTACAGATGAGAAAATATAAGAAATAAGCAACTGGAGGACAATTTTGCTCATCTGCTGATCATTTTCTAAGGACAAGACTCATGTAATATGATCTGTGATTTTGATCACATTTTACTGGAATATCTGTTTGATATGAGATGTGGCGTTTATTGGGTTCATGTTGTTCTGTCTTGTGCCTCTTTATGCATAATTATGTTTGGATCTTGTTCGCCCTCAGTGAAGCCAGAATTTTTGCGACTCATGCCTTGAGCAATATTGGGCTTAGAAATTGCAGATTTTATTTCTGTGCTGATTAACTCGTGAATTTTGTTCACAGATTGTCTCAAACACTTAGGAAATAGTTGTAGATACTTCTTAGTTTCAGAAGCAGATGCTTGAGATGCTAATACACACCTGGGCTATAATTTTATTGTTTCATGGCTAAAATTTATTGACTTATGCATGAAGTTGGGATTAAGAAATTCAAATGTTTTCAAAGGCAAACTTTGAAATTTGTAGAAAGCTAAGTTATACAGTGGTTCATTTTATGGATGGACAGTCTGCGTGCAACTGTATTGCTTCTCTAAACCAATGATCTTTAAACGCTTTCAAAATTCTCATCTTTTTACTCAAATACTTTATTTCACCCAATTGCATGCCACGTGAATGAGAGGGTGCAGACTAAATCTTACAAGGGTGCTGTCCTATTTGCTTTGCTGCGTTCCTAAGTTTTCTGAGAGTCTGATTTCATTGGTATTTATCATTCAACAAAAAATGGTGCATTGCAGTGGGTTTTATCCTCGAAGGAAATAAACTTTCCATATCCACTTGGGTTGACTCTGCTTCACATGGTCTTCTCCTCTGTATTGTGCTTTGTGGTTACAAAAGTTCTCAAGGTATGTAAGTTGATAAAACGCAAATATGTGCTTTCTCATCTGGATATCTTTTACTTCCCTGTCAATGTGAAAATTGTAACTTCGATTTATATGTTTTTGTAGATTATGAGAGTTGAGGAAGGGATGACTCTTGAGATGTGAGTATTCTCTTATCTAACGTTTGAAATTTTTCAAAATTTTAGGTTGCTTTACCAATTTTTCCTTGACGATCTTGTTTTTTCTTAGTAAGGGATCCTACCAAAGGACTTAAAATACCTGTATAAATTATTCGTTTTTCCATATTTGCTCAAGGTATATGACTATTTCTTTTTAATAATAATCAAGTATTTCCATATTTGTCTTACTCACGCCTTCTGTTGATATAACTTAGTTTACCATCTATTTGCTTCTTTCATAAACTGCAATGACAATTTCTTGTCAATAACTTCTGGATGCACAGATATATCACATCAGTTATGCCAATTGGTGCAATGTTTTCAATGACACTTTGGCTTGGAAACACCGCTTACCTCTATATATCCGTTGCATTTGCTCAAATGTTGAAAGCAATCAGTAAGTACCAATCTTCTGGTTGATTTTGTATATGAGCTTTGAGATAGATTCTATTGCAATTAACTCATATACTTCAAGCTTTCAAACCCTTCTCACAATGTAAGCCCAAATCATTCTTTATTGCCATAGATTGAACTGTGCTGACAACTTGAATCGTGTGGTCATAAACTATTTCCCTACATAGGTAATGATATTGTCATAACTTTTGTGGTATCTGCAGTGCCTGTTGCTGTTTTCGTTCTTGGAGTAGCAGCTGGACTGGAAATCATGAGTTATCGCATACTTTTAATCATGTCAGTAATCAGTTTTGGTGTCTTAGTCGCTTCTTATGGTGAAATGGATGTCAACTGGGTCGGTGTTGTTTATCAAATGGGAGGTGTTGTTGGAGAGGCTTTGAGGCTTATATTCATGGAGATTCTGGTGAAAAGGAAGGGTGTCAAGCTAAATCCTTTATCAGTCATGTACTATGTCAGCCCATGCAGGCATGTAGTTGTTGCCCAAAAGATTTAATATCCGTGATTGTTTCCTTTTTTCTCTGTAGGCAAATATGCTGCCAATTTAATAACGAGCTTGCTTGCATTGCAGTGCTCTTTGCCTCTTGATTCCCTGGATATTATTGGAGAAGCCAAAGATGGATGAAGAGGGGACATGGAATTTCCCACCTGTTATATTGACTCTTAATTCTCTCTGTACCTTTGCTCTCAATCTCTCTGTCTTCCTTGTCATCTCACATACAAGTGCTCTTACTATCCGTGTGGCTGGTGTCGTCAAAGATTGGGTGGTTGTCCTTCTATCTGCAATTCTTTTTGCAGATACCAAGCTGTCACTTATCAATCTGTTTGGTTACGCCATTGGTAACTTTCTGAAATTAGTTTTCATATTTCTTAAAGAATATTTAATTTTAGGTAGTTGTGCTGAAATTTGTAGGTTATTCTTGCACTTATAGGTTTGTTGTATTTACTGGAGTTGCTCAATTCTTCTCCTTGCTTGAACAGATATTTAGCACTATTGGTGAGAACATAACTTGATAAGCTTGTTTTTCAGATGATTCAGTTGCCTCTCCCTATGCAATATAATAACCATTTGGGTTTAGTTTGAACACATTGCTATGTGTTTGTAACATGATGAGATGGCTGTTTGAGTATATGAAACATGCTTCTTATGTTTGCAAGTCTATCCACAGGAGCAGTGCATAGATACTTTCACCAATTTTCTGCTTCATATGCACCTGTTGTGAAGCTGTGGACTGTGAGGGGAGGAACTATTGCGACTGAGATTTTTAATGATCTATTGCCTTTTTAGACTTATCTTCCACCATTGATTTGCTTTAACAAAAAATTGCCACATATCAATCTGGTTCCCCCCCCCCCCCCCCCCCGGGCCCCCCCTGGGCGCGGGGCGGGGTCTCCTCTTCCCCCCTTTCTCTTTCTGTGGGGGAGGGGGACTCAATTTTTACTTTGGCAAAAACCTGCAAAATGCATGGTAAGTCGTTGTTATCGTCCACAGAGATGTCCCTTCTCTAAGGACTCATTGACCACTTGCTCGACTATTGAAGTATGCTTCTTTATGTGCTAATTTTATACGAGTGAAAGATACTGTATTTAACGAAAATGGCACTGTGGCACTCTTTTGCAGCTATTGCAGGTGTAGCTGCCTACAACAATCACAAGTTGAAAAAGGAAGCTACTCGAGTCGGCTCAAATGAGTCTCAACCAGCTCGATCTATTCCATTGGTGTCTTACCGGTCTTCCAAGAAGTAAACAAGTGACAAGATCAGGCATGCAAGCACCACAGTTCTTTTGCATATTTGACAGCAGCATTTTCTTGGTTCCTTCTTCCATCTATGCACTACGCGGCAAACAAATGTCGAACAATTTTGTTCTTGGAGAAGCTACTATGCTTCATTGTGCAACTGGTTAAGTAAACTGACTGACCTATTCGAGTGTCGCATCTGGTTCCGGACGGCTGATTTTCTTGGCAGTCAGAAGAAGAAAAACCAGACGAAATTGTAAGTGAGTAGGTGTAAAGTGGGGACATCCAACTTTAGTTTTTACATGAGAAGGTTGGACATACATGGGCAATAATATGTTTTCCTTCTTGAATAGTTTGCTTACAGATATTTCTTCCTTTGTTTCTTTTCCCCTCTCAGAATTGAGGTTCCATTTTTTTTTTTTTTTTTTGTACTAAGATTGAAAAGACATGATCATCCCTTTTCTTGTATGGAATTAGATGTATTCTAACCTCAAATCCCACTAGAGCCATTGATGTTGATTAGATGCTTGCAGATGTCTATACCAATTAAATGTCAGTTACATTTGATCTTTCCAATCAATGTCATTAAATCTTAGTCAGTTAAGAGATAAGATTAATGTTGTGCCTTTATTTAGTGCACTAGTTCTTTTTGGCTTTTGACTTCTTGCTGCCAGCATATGATTGAGATTCAAGTTAGCCCAAAATTGTGACAATGGAAAATCATTGAGTCCCTCAATAATAAGATCATAATCTTATGGATTAAGAACATCAATTGTACTTCGTACTAAAAAGGAATTATGCCAATGCATCATGTTAAGTTATGATTGTCCCCTGTGAATGCTTTATGACTTGTTTAGAATCCACATTTAATTATTAGTAATTACTTCCCATTTAGCCAACTGACAATAAGTATTTACCTATCAAGTGTGTACTTAGCTCTTCTTTAATAAAGGATTTTATTCAGAAGAAATTTAGATTATCTTGATTTGCTTTTATTCGTTTATGAACACATTTTTGTAGTTAATTTTCTGTTTATTTGAATTTTCTATGCATTCTCCAGCACTACTTAAAAACCAGTTTATAAGAAATAGTCATAAAAAGAACAAACAAGATTCTTTTGTCAATTTCAAATTTTATTGTACCATATATAAAAACCATTGTTTGAACAACAATTTAAAAGCTACCTTTTTCCATTTGTGATGTTTCTCCAACTTCTTGATTTTCAACCAGAGAGAAGAAAACAATTGATCGAATCCATCATAAATAAATCTGAAATGAGATATTTATCTATCCAAGAAATCAAATAATACGAGCTCCACTCGAATTGTATTTTTTTAATATCATTGAAAAAAAATCACCATAAACATTTTTTTTGAATATGATGAATTTGAGATAAAGAAGTAATTAAGGGTATTAAAAGACAATTTATATGTTTAGGGTATATTCCAAAATAATTTTCTAAAAATTATCCTTTCAAATAAAGCCCATGGCTCATAGTATTTTGAAATGAAAAAGAATTTTATTTTCTATAAAACTACATGATACCTTAAAAAATCCAATTTTTAGTCGGTTGGCAACTTTTATTAGCAAAGACATTGCACAATTTTATCCCAAATTAAATTGGTGAAATTTCATAAAAAATCAGAAAAAAAGAAAAGTAGAAAACACCCATTTCTCTCCCGCATGGGGGATTGGGGACTGCTCCAGTTTCCTCCTCTTCTCTTTCTCTCTCCTGACTCTCCTCTTTCTCTCTCTTTAATCTAATTTCCGCCATTTTCCTTAAATAAATAAATAATCCCCCATATCTCACAATAAAACCCTAATTTCCCAAATTCATTACTTCTTCCGAAATTTTCTTTTCCATTTTTTTTTTCAGAAAAAGCGAAGGAGAGATTATAATTTTCGAGTTGATTCTTAGAAGGGCAGGCAGGCGATGCGATCGGTGGTGAAAGCCGATGCGTCGGCGACGGCGGTGGCGGCGGCAGTGGAGGAATCAGGTCGTTAATGGCCGTTACTCTGCAAATGACGTGGCAGCCGAGCTCTCCCCATCATAAACGCAAGTCTGGTCCGCCTCTAGGGCTTAAGAACCTCGGCAATACTTGCTATCTCAACTCCGTTCTTCAGTGCCTCACCTACACCCCTCCCCTCGCCAATTTCTGCCTCAGATTCCTTCACTCCTCTTCTTGTAAGTAACTTCACGTATCTATTTACTCGTTTCGATACGTTAATTTTGCATTTATTCTCGAATTCGACCGGGCAAGGTGAGTCCATCTGTGCCTTGTTAAAAGTTTAAGTTTATGTGGATGTACGATTCTATGTTTTTAATTATGTGTCAATTTGTTGGAATTTGACCTCTGAATTGTATGGGGTGAATATGTGTAATTTGTTAGAAATTTTAGAAATTTATGTCTCTGTTTGATTTTATGTGTCAATTCGGTGTGTAATTCTTGGAATTCGACTGTGAATTGTGATTAGTCGAGTTCTTGTGTTTTGTAACTAGTATTTGTTTAAGTAGGTGTAGTATTATAAAGTTCAAGAATCTATGGTTTTATGTTTTAATTATGTTATATTTGAATTTGAGTGCTGAACCATATTAAGTTGATTCTGATTTGTGACTAGTACTTGATTAAATACGTGTAATTTGTTAGAAATTTGAGGAGTTATGTCTATATATGATTTGAACGTGTTAATTGACTTGGGTATAATTTGTTGGGGGAAATGTAGGTGATTCAGCAGGGGCAGGGTCGGAGAAGAAGAGAGAGTGTCCGTTTTGTATATTAGAGAAAAGGATTGTACGGTCTCTGAATATAGATTCGGCTTTAGATACACCGTTGAAAATAAATAGCTGTTTGAGGATTTTTGCAGAGCATTTTAGACATGGAAGGCAAGAGGATGCACATGAATTTTTGCGTTATGTGATCGATGCATGTCATAACACGTGTTTGAGGCTGAAAAAACTGCCGTTGCAACGAAGGAAAGGTGGGAGTTGTGAGGAGAGCGGGAATGGGAATACAATAGTCAAAGAGATTTTTGGAGGTGCTCTGCAGAGCCAAATAAAGTGTTTGTCCTGTGGGGCAGAGTCAAATAAGGTGGATGATATCATGGATATCAGCCTTGATATTTTGCATAGTGGGTCTCTCAAAGATGCTTTGCAGAGGTTTTTCCAGCCTGAGATTTTGGATGGCAATAACAAATACAAGTGTGATCAGTAAGTACTTTCTTTTTTGTTTCGGGAATTATGAATACCTATGTGTTCTCAACGCTTCTTTCATTTTTGTATACTAGTGTGTGGATTGAGGGCTTATTTTTGTTTAGTTGTAAGAAATTGGTGGCAGCACGGAAGCAAATGTCTATATTTCAAGCGCCAAACGTTCTGGTAATCCAGCTCAAGGTAGGATATTGTCGGGGCTCTTTTTTTTTTTTCTCTTTTTTTCCCTTGGCATTTTGGTAATAGATGTGTGCCTTTTTGTGATGAATGATGCCTATTATTTAAATTGGGCAGAGGTTTGAGGGCATTTTTGGTGGGAAGGTTGACAAGCCCATAGCTTTTGAGGAGGTTTTAGTGCTTTCCAGCTACATGTGCAAAGGAAATCAGGTGTGCTTTCTCTTCATTGATGATGTAGTCGATCTTAATAATGTCAGTGGACTTTGCTATGTGACTAAGAAACCTAATGCTAAGCTTAATATGTTAAGATTCAATCTTATATAATTGGACAGAATAAACCTTTCTCAAAGTAAGAATAGAAATTACTCCTTCAGGTGAAATATCAAAGAAAAAGAAAATACTGAAAACAGCTCTTCCTATCTGGTGTAGCCTCTACTTGTAAGCCCCAACACCTTCACTCTGAGTGGAATGTTTCTTAATCATTTGTCATTTTAAACTTAATTAGCATGATACCAAAAATTGATCAGCCTGTCCGGAGAAGTGGGATTTAAATCATAAACCTTCTTATGTTGGTGTACTGGCATGCTATTCATTTGATCTTTCTTTCAAATATCACTTGAAAGAAAGAAAACCAGACTAGAATGAGTATTGTCTTCAAAATCTGCTAGCCTATTTATTAGTTGGGAAGGAAAAAGGCGTTAACTGCAAATAGTTTAGATCCAAGTTTAAGTACTCTGAGTAAGGAAAAAAAAAAGTGGAATAGAACATTAATTTAGCCCATCACGAGAATTGCCTAATACAATACATTTGCAAAATTGTATCAGCCAAGGTACCCCAAAACTTGAGGGTTTGGTTAAGTTTCTTTGTTGGGCTTCTCATGCAATCTGGGCCTGTGGAAACAGATAAACACAAATTTCATTTTTCTGCTACTTGTCAAAATAAGAAATTAGGTATTAATTCAAAAAGAGATGGTACATATTAATTTAGCCGTTTTTGGTATCTGAGTTGTTCTTGATATTCCATGGCTAATTCTGTGGGCAGTTATGCATTTAGTTTGCTGTTCATAGAGTTGCTCATTATGTGGTTGAAAATGATGTTTGAGTTGTGGTATTAAAAGTCATATTTCTGTGATTTGCCAATTCAGGAACAACTTAACTATCCTTGACCAGTTAGCCAGTCTAAGAGTATGCTAACTATTTTAATATAATATATATCTTGAATACCTTTTCTTTTTTGGGTGAATATATATATCTTGAATACCTTAAAGGACATATCTTTCTTTATATCATGCAGTCTTTGACCTTTTTTCTCACAAATTAGATTTCTTAATTGTGTGGATCAATATTTTGGTTTGTTTTGCTTGTTACAGGATCCACACCCGGAGTATAAACTTTGTGGTACAATTGTGCATTCAGGCTTTTCACCAGATTCTGGACATTACTATGCATATATAAAGGTGCTCCTTGCTTTCTTCAAAAAATCCCACTATTAGTTTATTCTTCACCGAATTATATGATGGGATAATTGGAGGAGAGCTTTGTACATGGAGGAAACACAATTTTTTAAATTGCAAGTTCTGCCATGTGGAGAATGGCAATTTTGATACTGATTTTTGTGAACGCTGGATGAACAGGATGCTATGTCCCGTTGGTATCGTTGCAACGACGCTTATGTTACGCCTTCAAGCTTGCAGGAGGTTCTGTCAGAGAAGGTTTATATGCTTTTTTTCACCCGTTCTAAGCAAAGGCAGCCACTTGTCAAGACTGGTTTGCTAGCCAATGGATTGAAGTGCCGTCAGTCTAATGGCATTGATGCAAATGGATCAAAGTACCATCAGTCAAATGGCATTGATGCCAATGGGTCAAAGTGCCATCAGTCAAATGGCAGCGATGCTAATAGGTCAACCTGCCATCAGTCGAATGGCAGTGTTGCCAATGGATCAAAGTGCCATCTGTCAAATGGCAGTGACACCAATAAGTCAAGGGGCAGTCAGTCAAATGGCAGTGATGCATCCAAGATTTTGAACTCAGGCCAATCAGAAAATGTGGTGGACACAAAACAAGTTTTTGACCAGCATTCAGAGACTAATAATCTGATCTCATCAAAGGTTGATAAGGCACCTTCTGGTCTTCCAAGGAAGTTGAGTGTTTTTGAGAATTCTGATAGGAGAAAATATCCTGTCAATGGTGGTATTAAAATAATTGTTCATAAAAAGGAGTTTGTTGAGAAAACTTCCGAGCATGCTGCTTCAACTGATACAGAGAACAAGCAAAACAATGTGCAAATTTTGACGGATAGAAAAGGTATTAGCAAAGTTAGACCAAATGAAGCCTTAGATACTGCCAAGAGCAGTTCTTTTACAGTAGCAAATGGTAACTGTAAAGTTCAGGATATCAATGGTGATTCCTTAGAGGGAGGTCATCAAGAAGAGAGGAGAGATACCATGGCTTTAGGAAGAACCCCTAACAACAAGGAGGAGTTTAATCGAGATGTTAAAATCCCTTCTGATGGCTCAAGGTTGAAAAGAAAGCTACAGGACAAAGATCCTTGCGTTTTGCTTGCCAAAGATGCTCAATCTCGTGCCAAAGTGGAAGAGTTCAAGAAAAGGTATGTTTCTACATTTGTAAGCTTGTGCAGTTTTGTTTCTCCTGCTAATTTAATGCCATATTGTTTTCTGTGTGCTATATAAATGTGCATGTGCTAAATATTTTAGTAGATATGATCACTGTAATGGAGTTTTGTCCTACTTTCTTCATGAGAAGAATTACAAGAAAGATCAAGCTCTTTATAAGCTTGCTTCAGTACGATGCATGATTGTGGAGTTTTGATATGATCTAAAATTGTTTTTTCCTTAACAATTAACTTTCTATATGGGGCATCCTTTTTGCCTCATAAATTGTGGTATGTGCACTTTTAGCTGTGTCATGCTTATTTTGCTTTGTGTGCATGTTTGTGTATTTGTATTGTCTGTGTTTGTCTTTCTGAACCAACACAGGATTTTCTTTTTGAATGCTGTGGTGACAGTCATGGTGATTAAGTGATATTTTTTCCTGGCATTTATAACTGAAGGAAACTTGCATATGCTTGGATTTTCCTGCATATATCAAGGGGCATGTAGACAAGAAGTATATTAGTTAAGAAGTGCTTTTGAAGATGATTGCTTATGCATAAAGCACTTTTAAAAAAGGACATTTTTGACTAAAGGCACGTGTAGCTGGAGATTCTTTATTTGCAAAGTGCATTCACAACCATTCATTACTTTTGCGAATAATCATTCTACAAAGTCTCATACCATTGGTATTCTTCTGATTGATCATTGATCTAATGCTTGTTTTATTTGTTTCAGCATAGAGAAAGAGGCTTCACTAGTACTGGCATCATGTGGTTGGTCAGAAGAAGTTTACAATTTTATGCGTTCTCAGAAAAAGTTTTGTGTGGGACGACCAGAATCTGATGCATCAAATATCGACCAAGCGAAGTAAGTTTCTTGAGTTTGTAGATGCGGGTTAGTGGTATAACTCTATTATTATTGGAATTCAAGTTGTGTGCTCTGCCTTCAAATATTTGTGTCTGTAATTAATGCTTTCTTCTTTTTTGTTAAAGTGGATCTGGAACAGTTGGTGCTTTGTAGTTGACCAAATTTCACAGATTGATTGAATTTGCTAGAATACGAGGATCTAGATATTTGTTGGTGATGTTTAGTGATCCTGAATTTATTGCGTCCAAACAAATAAATTGTTGAGATTTACCATGTTTTATAGCAATTATATAAATGTTGGAAACTGTTAGTTGAATAATTTAGTTAAAGAATAAGTAGTATGCGTTATGGTTTCAGAAAGAATCTCATTTTGTAAAAAAAATGGTGGTAACAGTCTCACGGTCTGACTTTACGAGTTTTGTTAGGTCTTGATGAATTATTGGCGTAACTTAAAGTGAAATTGGAGTGGTTACTGGGCCACAGATCTGGTTTAGCAACATTGTTTACCACTTTTCATGCTACCTTTTCTACTATCAAATTTGGAATACTTGGGCTTCTAGTTTTCAGAGACGGAGAGCTATCTGATGGACTATGCAACCATTTAAGTCAGTGTGACTGCAATATATTATTGCAATTAAGTTATCAACTGAAAGTTCTCATATCTCTGTTGCCTGGAAAATCTTACTAGAACTATTAAGTACTTTTGGAGCTTGATGAATTGAATTCCATTAAATGATGTCCTCCTTGTTCCAGGCCTCTAGCTAGTCAGGAAGGATTATCTGGTGGTTCGATGTGTTAATATATAGAGAACTCCACTTTGGGTGGAAATTATACTGTTTACTACTGAAGAGGCAACTCTGTCAGGAAAAAGAAATTATATGCTTCCACAGGAAGCCCTGGGAGATGGAGAGTGTTGTATGCTGTTACAAACCTTGCTTATCCAAAAGCTTGGTTCGAGTAGAATTTTAGATCTTGCTTATATGCTAATATGGGAAGCTAATTTCTGAACTGAAATGGGAAATGAGAGAAGTAAACCATGGAATCAGTGTGCTTACCTGGATTTCTTGAGTTACGATGCCATTACTCCTATTTTGTTTAATGATCCACTCATTAACTGAATATTTCTATCGTTTGTGACATTTGATTAAACAACCTCGACATACAATTTAGATTCCATATTTTCTCTTCTTATTATTTGTAACTTAGAGCTCATATGGATTCTCGTCTGCAATTATGTCATACAGGAGGGTGTTGATAAAAGATGCCAAGTCAACTTTTATTTCAAAAATTCCTGAGTCATTGAAGGGGAGGCTTATTGAACATCTAGTTTTGTTCAGCAAAGAGAAACAACCATCTGTTATTAAACAGCCTAGCAAGGTAATTATGTTCTCAAGATTTACAATGCTCTGCATTAGAAGAAATGAGATACAGCTGTTCCCTGCTTTCAATCTCTTTTCCTAATATGAGCCTTATGTAACAATGCTTTATATTGTAACCTTTTGCAGCCTCTATCAGATGCAGCTGATGAGGCTGGCTTCTCCTAATGCCGGGAATGATGGAGAATCTTAATTATGGCATCCTCAAAGTCTGAATTTTAATGAGGAGTATTTTCTATATTATCAGTAGCGGAATATACTCTTATCACTTTGTCAACTAAAACGATTGTAGATGATTGTCCTGTCAAAGATGAGGCATACAATTCAAGTCTGGATATCACCGTAATTTTTCTCCTTCCAGGTGGTTCAATAGGTGTTCGAAAGAGAATGACACAAATGATATTCATATTGTATGATATCTTTTTTGATCGTACGCGTAGCATAGTTTCCCCATTTTATAGATGCATTACAATTTTCCAGTCGAAATGTGGCCAGAGCGAACAAATTGGATCTGCAATTGAGTAATATTACTACCCCATTTTCTAACATTTGTATCAATCTTGCTTTTCCCTTTTGATGTGCACAATTTGTTTCTATATGAAGTGTTGTTGTACGGGATATGTTGAAGTACTCCTCTTTCCTCAGTTGCTTTCTTTAGAGAGAGAGAGAGAGAGAGCTGCTCAAATGATCGGAACAGCCTTCCTCGTGATTTCTAGGCAAAAGCAGTGACAAGCTTCGATGCATTACCACGAAGATGTTATTGTACAACTGTCATTCTTTGCATTCTGCAATTTATTTTGGCGGGGAAAGACTGTTCAGTTTCACTGCATATCATCAGTTCCCAATATACAATACCTCCAGTCTTTTACCTTTTGCTGAGTTACTGTCAACTCGAAGCCTCAGATAAACTAAAACAGTATTCCTTTTACTTCTCAAGCTTCAAAAGTACTTCTGGAGAAAGTTGTTTTATTTTTGGATGGCTAATTGTTAAACGATTCTCTTGGGCTTCTGGTCTAGACCTTCTGGGATGAGGGTGAATCTAGAAGTTTGTTGTGCGTGATTTTCTTTGATTACTTCAGCCGATAAATATAGTGAAACTAAATTCACGGCATACATATTAAAATGGTGTTATTATGGGTCAATAGTTAAGGTGAACCTGTGCCGCTATGAGGTTTCTAGACAAGGGCATGCTTCAACTATGTTTTCTGTTACCATCACTTATTCGTCAGCTTCCAACTCTTTCTTTTATCTAATTGAAGTTTCTATGATTTCAACAAAAATATTAGAAAAAGCCAAGCCAGCTTGAATATCCACAGCAGAAAGAATAAACAAATCCTCTATGATTAGCTCTTAGCTCATTGCTTAGCTAAATGCTGTTATCGATTAGCAGGGCATGCAGTCAAAGGTCCATGAAACGCCTAGCAAGAAATTTCCTCTGATTCATTAATTTATTCATTGCCTTGGGGAAGACGATGAGGAATTTCCTATAAATGCTACTTCGAAACTGTTTCCCTTCACCCCAAAACATCACCTGAAATTGTATTCCTAGTTTCATACTGAATCAAGCTTAGAATTTTGCAAAGGTTGCAAGAATGACTGATGAAGTGATTCTGTTGGACCATGAATTCAGTCCTCCTGCTTTAAGGGTCAGAATTGCATTGAACGAAAAGGGCATAGCCTATGAGTCCAGAGAAGAAGATCTGTCCAATAAGAGTTCATTGCTCCTAGAAATGAACCCTGTGCATAAGATGATTCCTGTCTTGATTCACAACGGGAAGCCAATTTGTGAATCCCTCATCATTGTTGAATACATTAATGAAGTGTGGGATGACAAATCTCCTTTACTGGCCAGTGATCCTTATGAGCGAGCTCATTCAAAGTTCTGGGCTGATTATATAGACAAGAGGGTAAGAGCAATTGTCGTTTATTGTGTCTGTGGATGTTCACAAAATTAACTTAAGAACTTTTGCCTAGTATAAGTGAAATTAGAATGAATTAATTATGTGTTGCTGCCCACATGATTTCATGGATGACACTAGATTTATGTTACCAGTAAGATTAACATACAAGATCTTTTTGTGCATATGATATAAATCTAAATTCACTCACGTAAATAATTACTCTACTTCCTTTTTAAGTTTGACTTTTATCACTAAATTTGTTAATTGTAGTAAATAAATTATATGATTGAACTTGGTTGAACGACTGTTGTGAACTGTTGTTGTTTTTTTTTTTTTTTTTTAAATTTTAAGAAGAACAAAATGTAATTGTTAGTGTTTCTTTAACTAGATAATAGAGAAAATAACAAGAAGTGGTGGTTGATTGTAGTCTCAAGAGAATATAATGAAAAAGATTTTTGTTTTAACTTGCAAGGTAATTTTGTCATTCAAAGAAGAGTTGCTCTGGCAGTAAATTAATTACTTTGGTATTAACATTATCCATTACTCTACATTGACAATTCTAGAACAATATCTTGTTAAGTAAAGATAGGGAAATTTTTACGTGAACTTTGTTTTCGATGAATGTCTAGTCTAACTATCCTGGCAAATATGTGTTATGCAATATAGATCTACACTCTTGCTAGACCAGTGTGGGACGCCAAAGGGGAAACCCATGCAGCAGCAAAGAAAGAACTAATAAGCAGCCTAAAAGTGTTGGAAGCAGAGCTTGGAGACAAACCTTTCTTCGGAGGGAAGACATTTGGTATCACAGATATTGCCCTTATACCCTACTACAGCTGGTTTTATACCTTGGAGAAATTTGGAAACATGTGCATGAATGATGAGTGTCCTAAACTTGTTGCATGGGGTGAAAGGTGCATGCAAAGGGTCAGTGTCTCCACAACCATGCGCAATCAGTACGAGACTTATGACTTCATTTTGGAGCTGCGAAAGCAGCTTGGAATTGAGTGAATCATCAGAAGAGGATATAATATGCTGTTGCACTTTTGCTTAAAACATTCCATTTTCGTTTCAATTATGAAAGAAATAATGCATGATTGCAGCATTTTGTTTTTTGTTTTTGTTTGTTTGAGTGATTCTTGTCCTAGTTTTGAAGAGCTTTAGTATTCAATTTGTGATATTTGGTATTGTGCATTTACTATTTATATGGTAACACCTATCCAGTGTTATATGTGAACACAATCATGTTTCCAACTTTCATAAAATTGGTAGATTTGATATACACAAAATACATATATGTACATGGTTTCCACAAAACTTGCATTGAAGTTGTTTACTTAATATGTCACAAAATAATGATACAAACAAATTATATAGTTTTCAATGAGCCAGATCCCCCTAAGATGTTCCACAAAATCATACTTTATGCAAAATAATAGAACAATGGCGGAGTCAGGACTCTAAGATTAGGGGATGTCAAATATGGTACCATCAAAGTTAATCGGTAGAAACTTATATTAAATATATATACATTTTAAGTCTCAATTGTAGTTTAAATTTAACAACAAAGATTATCTTGAGTTTAAAAATGCCAAAAGTTTGGTTTTTAAAACTAAACCTGAACTAAATTTTAAATAGGTCCAACATTCTTGTGAAAGGTAATTAATATGAAATATTTTTATTGGGGATTTGGCTTATTGCAGATATAGGAGAAATTTCACAAATTGTAGATGTGGCCAATAGGGAGAAGATTTAAAAATTTTCAAACTTCCTAAGTCTAATATCCATAGTTATTAAATTTGATCCAACCTGATACCCAATCGGTCAACTCGGTGGGCCGACCCCTTAATTGAGTTGGGTCACTAATCTATTCTTCAATACATAAGTGGATTGGTTTTCTGTTTTTGCTAAGTGTCCTGTTCTAGAATCGTTAGTTTGGTTTGCTAGGCTTGGGAGAATATATGAATTTCTTATACCCTCAAATTAGTAGGTAAGCTATAGATCCGGTGTCCTGCCTGTTATACAAGTTTTTGAGTACCCGTGTTTGTAAAAACCCACTCATTTCATTAGTCAGAACAAAAAGCTAGAATGATCCATGTTAAGATATCTATGAGGCTGTTTAAGATATCTATGAGGCAATACCTTAACAATATGCCATTTTTCATGAAATAAAATAACCACCATGACGACTTTGGGGGGTTGAATTGAAACTCGAAACATCAAAGAAGTATCCAGTTCCATTTTCATATGCTAGTTTAGCTTAAAAAATAAAAACCATGACGACCAAATTACTATACGATAATGAGACTGTACACTAATCTTTTGTGGATTAGCATTTTCTTTCAAAACTAGTTCAAAAGAGGAACTTCCTAGTCTTGCTTCATATCATCTTCTGAGAAATGGCTGGTGAAGAAGTGACTCTGTTGAGCGTGTATCCAAGCATGTTCAGCATGAGGGTGAGAATAGCACTGGCTGAGAAGGATATCAAATATGAACTTAAAGAAGAAGACTTGACCAACAAGAGAGTTCACTTCTCCTTGAGATGAATCCTATTCACCAGACAGTTCCAGTTTTGATTCACAATGGAAAACCAATAGTTGAGTCCCTTGTAATTGTCCAATACATAGATGAATCATGGCATGACAAGAATCCCTTGATGCCATCTGATCCTTGCAAGAGGGCTCAGGCTAGGTTTGGGTTGACTTTATTGACAAAAGGGTAGAAGTTTGTTGTGCGTAATTTTCATTGACTACTTCAGCAGGTAACTACTACAGGTTGAAACTAAATTCACGGCCTACATATTAAAATGGTATTATTATGGGTAAATAGTTAGGTCAACCTGTACGGCAATGAGATTTCCAGACAAGGGCATGCTTCAACTATGTTTTCTGTCACTATTACTTATTTGTCATCTTCCAACTCTTTCTTTTATCTGATTGAAGTTTCTATCATTCCAACAAAAATATTAGAAAAAGCCACTTGAATATCTACGGCAGACATAATAAACAAATCCTCTACTATTAACTCTTAGCTCACTGCTTAGCTAGTGCTGTTAGAAATTAGGAGGGCATGCAGTCAAAGGTCCATGAAACGCCTAGTAAGAAATTTCCTCTGATTCATTAATTTATTCATTGCTTTGGGAAAGACCATGAGAAATTTCCTATAAATGCTGCTTCGAAATGGTTTCCCTTCACCAAAAAACACCTGAAATTGTATTCCTAGTTTCATACTGAATCAAGCTTAGATTTTAGCAAAGGTTGCAAGAATGACTGATGAAGTGATTCTGTTGGACCATGAATTCAGTCCTCCTGCTTTAAGGGTCAGAATTGCATTGAACGAAAAGGGCATAGCCTATGAGTCCAGAAAAGAAGATCTGCCAAATAAGAGTTCATTGCTCCTAGAAATGAACCCTGTACATAAGATGATTCCTGTCTTGATTCATAACGGGAAGCCAATTTGTGAATCCCTCATCATTGTTGAATACATTAATGAAGTGTGGGATGACAAATCTCATTTACTGCCCAGTGATCCTTATGAGCGAGCTCATTCAAAGTTCTGGGCTGATTATATAGACAAGAAGGTAAGAGCAATTGTCTTTTATTGTCTGTGGAAATTTACAGAATCAACTGAAGAACTTGTGCCTCGTATTGGTGAAATTAGAATGAATCAAATATGTGTTGCTGCCCACATAATTTTATGGATGAACTTAGATTCATGTTACCAGTAAAATTAATATACAAGATCTTTTCATGCATATGATATAAATCTAAATTCACTCATGTAAATAAGTTACTCTGCAATGACAATTCTAAAAGAATACCTTGTCAACTAAAGATAGGGAGATTTTTACGAGAACTTTGCTTTCGACTGAACTTCTAGTTTAACTATCCTGGCAAATATGTGTTATGCAATGCAGATCTATAATCTTGGAAGATCGGTGTGGACGGCCAAAGGGAAACCCATGCAGCAGCAAAGAAAGAACTAATAAGCAGCCTTAAATTGTTGGAAGCAGAGCTTGGAGACAAACCTTACTTTGGAGGAAACACATTTGGTGTCACAGATATTGCCCTTATACCCTACTACAGCTGGTTTTATGCCTTGGAGAAATTTGGAAACATGAGCATGAATGATGAGTGTCCTAAACTTGTTGCATGGGGTGAAAGGTGCATGCAGAGGGACAGTGTCTCCACAACCATAAGTAATCAGTACGAGACTTATGACTTCATTTTGAAGCTGCAAAAAATGCTTGGAATTGAGTGACTCATCAGAAGAGGATACCTTTATGTTGTTGTACTTCTGTTTCAAACTTTGCATTTTCGTTTCATTATGAAAGAAATAATACATGATTGCAACAATTTTTTTTTTTTTTTTTGGTTTTGTTTTTTGGAGTGATTCTTGTCCTAGTTTGAAGAGCTGTAATATTCAATTTGTGATATTTGGTATGGTGCACTTACTATTTATATACTGACACCTATCTAATGTTATACGTGAACGCAATCATCTTTCCAACTTTCGTAAAATTGGTAGACTTGATATACACAAAATAGATATATCGTACATCCATGGTTTCCACCACGTGCATTGAAGTTGTTTACTTTAATATGTCACAAAATAATGACACAAAAAATTATATACTTTTCAATGAGCCAGATTCCCCCCCAGATGTTCCACAAAATTCAAACTTTATGGCAAATAATAAAACAGTAGCTGCGAAATTAAGACTCTAAGATTAGTGGATGTCAAATATCCTACCACCGAAGTTAAGACCAATAGAAATTTATATTAAGTCTAAATTGTAGTTTAAATAAAACAATAAAGATGATCCTTTCTTTAGTTTAAAAAGGTTAAAATTTGGTTTATAAAAGGGTTAATCTAAAAAAAAAACCCTTAATGTCTAGGTCAAAGTTACAGTTTATCCCATAACCTTTAATTCTTCTCACTTGATCCCCAGTTTCAATCCACTTCATCAACTTAACATTTAAAAGAATATGAATTGACAAAAATGTCACCTCCTAAATAATTTTTCAAATTACTAGTTCTTTCATAAATGACTATGAAACGGAAATATATATCCAAATTCATTCCCTTTTTTTTTTTCTAAACTCGTAAACAACACTTTTTCTTTTCTTTAAATTTTTGTTCTTTTCCTTTCTTTTTTTGTCTAAGACATCCAAAACTAATCGCAAAAGTTAAAACTCTTTTGCTAAAAAATATCAAGAAAAATCTATTTTTTAGTCTACTACTGTGCTTTTTGTTTTTTTTTTTTTTTTTGGAAAAGTTATTGGATGGTTGGGTCTTCAAAATTTTTGTAATATTTATTAAACACAAGTTTTTGGTAGGCTCTTAGTGGATGACAATAATTTAAGGCTTATCAAATAAATTCAAGGGCGATGAGCTTTTAAAAGTTTTTTTAGACAATTTCTTTCTTTTTCAACTAATATATTAAGCTGCAAGGATGAAAGTGGATAGAATTTGCAATTTGAAAAATAGTTTAGGAGATGGCATTTTTGTCAATTCACTATGTTTTAAATTTTAAGTTGACTGAGGTAGGATGAAATTGGGGATAAAGTTAAAAGAATTAAAAGTTATTTGATAAAATGTAACTTTGACTAAATGTTAAAAAAGTTTTTGAAATTAACCCTTTAGGCTAGCATTTGAAATTAATCCTTTATAAAAGACTAGCATTATTGCCTAAAGTTTTAATTTTCCTACCAAAGCAAAATCACCTTAAATGTCAAGTTTATCCTTAGCCAAATAAAATAACTTCTTGCCAATGCTTTCATCGGGTCCCTACCGATCTTTCATTCTAAGTTTGACTCCATCCCTCCAAGATTCCTTGTCAACTGCAGATTTCATTATTGGCCAGACTCTTATGTCCAGCTAAAGAAGTAATTTTCAATGAAAAATGTTCCCATGTAATTTTGGTCCAAAATCTTAAAAAAATTCCTCTCATAACAACACAATTCATCACTAACTCAGTCTCTATATCATTTATCATAATTGCATGTCAAAATTAACAATTTTGAAAGAAACTATTAAGAATCTGATCAAAATCTTAAAATTTATCACTACAACCATTGTTGAAAATAATTACAACAGTAAGCATCAAGGTTGTAGCTTCAATCCAATACCCGATTCACAGTTTCACGCCACCTCCATCACATGATAAGGAGAGAAGAGAAGGGGTAATATGGGCAAAGAAAGATATGACACAATTCGCAAGGTAAAGTACAAGAGGAGAGAGGCCATGTGTGGTTGGGAAAGGAAGAGGAGTAGGAGGAGAAGAATTCTGTAGAAATAAGTAAACGGAGATGGTAGGGAGAAGACAAAAATCTGGGATTGAAAAAGAGACAGTGAGGATTAGAATACTCTGGTAAATTGAAGATGGAGAGCATAGAGTAATTGTTATTTAAGATTAAGATAAATTGTTTGACTAACGAAAGGGTACACATTTGAAGAAAAATGCTCATGTAAGAAAATAATAACTCAGGCAATAACGCTAGTCCTTTATAAAATTGCATCTAAACTAAATTTTGAATTAGTTCTAGCACCCTTGTAAGAGGTAATTAATATGAAATCTTTTTGTTGGGAGTTGGGGAATAAGAGAAATTTCACAAACTCTAGAGGTGGCAAACAGGGAGAAAATTTAAAAATTTTGGAACTTGCTAAGTCTAATATCCATAGTGATTAAATTTGATCCAACCTGATATTCAATCGGTCAACTCGGTGAACCGACCCCTTGATTGAGTTGGGTCACTAATCTATTATTGAATGTGTAAATGGATTGCTTTTCTTTTTTTGCTAATTGTCTGTTCTAGAATCGTTTGTTTGGTTTGCTTGGCTTGGAAGAATATATGATTTTCTTTATTTTGGCCTCAAATTAATAGGTAAGGTTTAGATCCGATATCCTGCCTGTTATACAAGATTACAAGTGCTGTGATGGTGAAACCAACTTATTTCATTAGTAAGAGCAAAGAGCCAGATGATCCATGTCTTAGATGATATCTATGAGGGAATAATTTAACAATTTGTCATTTTTCATGAAATAAAATAACATCCATGACGACTTGGGGGGTTGAAACTCGAAGCATCAAACAGGTAGCCAGTTCCATTTTATATGCTAGTTTAACTTAAAAAATAAAAACCATGAAGACAAAATTTACTATAAGATAATGAGATTGTACACTAATCTTCTGTGGATTAGCAATTTCTTTCAAAACTAATGCAAAAGAGGAACTTCTTAGTTTTGCTTCATATCATCTTCTGAGAAATGGCTGGTGAAGAAGTGAACTCTGTTGAGCGTGTATCCAAGCATGTTCAGCATGAGGGTGAGAATAGCACTAGCTGAGAAGGATATCAAGTATGAACTTAAAGAAGAAGACTTGACCAACAAGAGCTCACTGCTTCTTGAGATGAATCCTATCCACAAGAAAGTTCCAGTTTTGATTCACAATGGAAAACCAATAGTTGAGTCCCTTATAATTGTCCAATACATAGATGAATTATGGCATGACAAGAATCCTTTGATGCCATCTGATCCTTACAAGAGGGCTCAGGCAAGGTTTTGGGCTGACTTTATTGACAAAAAGGTACCTGAGTAAAATTCCTCTGTGTGTGTTTTTCTTATCATTTTTTTGGGAGAAAGGCTTTTTCCGGATATTGAAATATGGTCAATGTAATATATTTGATGTTGTCTTTATTAATAAAGTCATGTTGGTAGGCCAAGTCATGTCCATACAAATTTATTATACATATTAAGGTTGACAAATTTCTGGTGTTACAACTTTCTTGCAGGTTTTTGACCCTGCAAGAAGGATCTGGGCAACAAAGGGAGAAGATCAGGAGGCAGGCCAAGAAGGAATTCATAGAGAACCTGAAGATTTTGGAAGGAGAACTTGGAGATAAACCCTATATTGGGGGTGAAACTTTTGGGCTCATAGATGTGGGCTCTTATTCCTCTATATAGTTGGTTTTAATTCCGTTGAGACATATGGCAACTTCAAGATAGAGACCCAAGTTCCGAAGATTGTGATATGGGCCAACCGTTGCATGCAGAAGGAGAATGTGTCCAAGTCCCTTGCTGATCCTCACAAAGTTTCTGAGACTGTTCTTTTTCTGAGGAAGATGTTTGGGATCGAATAGATTAATATCACTTGATGTTCCATTTTTCTTTCCGTAAATTAGGTTCTATTATATAGTGTTTTATTTTCCAATGGAATAATGTTTTTCTTTTAATAAAAAAATCTATTTGTTGTAATTTTTTTGGGAGCGCAAAGATGTATTGGCTTTGTATTTGTGATGTATTGTGACTTCTTGTGGATCGCTGTCAATTGGGCTTTGCGAATACAACTTTGTTTCTACTAGTGATGGGACATCTTACTGAGTGCATTTTGATGTCCTGATTGTATCTTTGTTTATGCTTTTTTTAATTTAAATCTAGCAAAATAGTCAAAATAGTTTTTTATCTAAAGATTTAAAGAGAGATTGATGGGACATCTTTCCAAGAGTCTTTGGATACCCTTCCTGCGTTATGAGGTGTTCTTTTCTTAATTTAAATTACACTAGTATATAGCAACATTTTAACAACCAGCAATAACTAATTACCAAAAAAAAAAAAATTAAACCATGTGGTAGTGCTTGTAACTATCACATAGTAATTGACAAATTATATAGGTGGTCATACCATCAGAATAATGAAGATTGATTTTGCTGCAAATCATCTGGAAACATGGCTGGTGAAATAGTTCTATTGGATGACCATCCCAGTATGTTTGGTATGAGGGTGAGAATAGCACTAGCTGAGAAGGGTGTCAAGTATGAATACGGGGGAGAGGACCCGAAGAATAAGAGCCCACTTCTTCTCCAGATGAATCCTGTTCACAAGAAAATTCCAGTTCTGATTCATTATGGGAACCCTGTATGTGAATCTCTAATTGCTGTTCAATACATAGATGAGGTATGGCATGATCAGAATCCACTGATGCCATCTGATCCCTATGAGAGAGCTCAAGCTAGATTCTGGGCTGACGTTGTTGACAAAAAGGTGCCAGGATTTTTGTTTGTGTGTTAAATTGATTGCATTATCATCTACATTACACTGAAATTTTTGTTTCGATTATAAAATATGACACTATGAAAACTATTTATGAAATTCGACAGATAATATTGTGCTCACGACAATTAAATTATGGAGATAGAAATGACGTTCATAGTTTGCAATGTAGGTTTATCCAATTGGAAGAAATACTTGGTTAACAAAGGGAGAAGAGCTCGAGGTAACCAAGAAGGAATTCATAGAGATCCTAAAAACTTTGGAAGGAGAACTCGGAGACAAAACTTACTTTGGAGGTGAAAACTTTGGGTATTTAGATGTGGCTCTAATTCCTTTCTATAGTTGGTTTCATGCTTATGAGACTTGTGGAAATTTCAAGATTGAGCCTGAGCGCCCAAAGATTGTGGCATGGGCTAAAAGGTGCATGAAAAGGAACAGTGTGTCAAAGTCCCTTGCTGACCCTGTGAAGGTTTATGAGTATGCTTTGACACTGAAGAAGAGGTTTGGGATTGATTAGGCAACCATGGGAGTTTTGGAAGTGAGTAATTTATGTTGTAAATACTCTGTTTGGTACTGGTAAAACTAGCATAATTTGGATATGTTTCAATTTTGAATGGAAAAATGAAGGGGATTTGTGTCACTACTGGCATTTATATTTTCCTGATTGTCACAATGATGAAAAAAGCTTGTGAGTAGTTCATCTAAGATTCAGCGACGATCTTGTAAAAAGTTCAAGTCTCCTTCCATGTAAATACTCAGAAATTCTTGAAATAAACATATAATGTAACATGCCCTCCAAAATTATTTGCTCTAATTTCAAATTTATCGTGCATAAATAGTCTCAGATAAATTTTCATAAGCTAGCTTCTTCACATTCATTACTCCTTTACACGAAGCTTCTGCCACAGCAAAATGGACTCATAGACCTTCTTGGGGTCAGCAATAGACTTGGAGACACTCTCCCTTAGCATACACCTCTTACCCCAGGCAATCAGCTTGGGGCAATCATCCTCTATACTAAAGTTACCAAATTTCTCATATGCATAGAACCAGCTATAGAATCCAAGAAGAGCCACATCAAGAAACCCAAAATTGTCACCTCCTAAATAAGGCTTGTCTCCTAGTGCTCCCTCCTCCAGCATGTTCAGGCAATTTATGAAGCCATTCTTTGCTGCCTTCTGCTCTTCTCCTTTAGTTGACCATATTTTACGAGTAAAATCGTACAGCTGCAATTGCATTTATTTACCAAAAATGATAAGGAATGAATTATGTTTAAGTTAAACGGACATGTTACTTAAAAGAATTGACAGAGTTTTTACCTTTTTGTCAATAAAATCAGCCCAGAACCTGGCTTGAGCTCTCTCATAAGGATCAGAGGGTAAGAGTGAAGCTTTGCCCTTCCACACCTCATCAACGTACTCAACTGCAATTAACGACTCACAAACAGGTCTTCCATTGTGAATCAGAACTGGGATTTTCTTGTAAACTGGATTCATCTCCAGCAACAGTGGACTTTTGTTTCCCTTCATTAGATCCTCTTCTTTGGACTCGTACTTGATTTCTTTCTCTGCTAGAGCAATTCTAACTCTCATGCTGAATATGCTAGTCACGAAGTCCAAGAGAATCACCTCCTCACCCATCCTTTCACTATGATTGCAAAATTCTGATGTAGCAAGAGTTGTGGAAGGAATCAATAGTCCCACTTGAAAGTCATTTTGAAGAGTCATGCATTTGATCCTACTATGTTTATCAATACCTCTTCCTTAGAATTTTCACAAATAAAATAAAGATAACAATTCATACACGTCTTTTAGTTATTGTTAATTAATTCAAAACACTAAATTAAATCTGAGTCACAAGACTTCAAATTGACATTTAATCTAAATTAATACCACTACATTAGAAGACGTTTAAGTTTGTATGTCCAAAAATCAAGATTTTTTTTTTCTTTTTCAATTCATAATAAAAGATTTTTTTTTGTCTTTCTCCGGAAAAATTTTGTGCTTGTCATTTTGTAAATAGGTAATGTTGTAAGAATAATCCAAAGATTTGTGGCCGCTCATTTTTGTGCCTCACGGTTGAAACACAAGGACTCCAAGAACAAACCACCTCCACACATATATGCTTTCTAGTTCGATAAAATTAATATACGCTTGGCAAATTTTTCACACATCAAGAATAGTCTATTACAGTACTTGTTTGACTATGGATGTTGTAAACGCGTGAAGAGAAAATTGACTGTTTTAAAACTTTAAAATCTTATGTTGAATTTCTAAATTGTATTTAGTCACCAAAACATTCCACAATCACAAGAGTTCTTTTTTTTTTTTTCCCTCTCAAATATATAACTAAACTAGCATTTTGATTTTCTAGTGTTCTGATCTGACCATTAAAATAGGTCATTGCTTCCATCATATTTCAGTCCAAAATTTCAAAGCTTAGGTAAAAAGGAAGTATTGACACTTATCTATACATTTTTAAAGTACCCTTTCTCGCTCAAACTAATTTTTGGTACGGGGGCAGAAAATGTCTCAACATCTTCAAAGTTTTACAAGCTACTTTTAAAAACAAAATTATGCAAGGAACCAAGAAATATTGGCTCTGTTTGGATTGATTTTTTGGAGCATTTTTTGGAAAAAATTTTCCTAAATCTATTTGGACAAGTGAAAATTTTTTGGTTAAAAGTTAAAAAAATTTTTTGTCAAACTTTTTCACCAAATTTTCCCACCAAGTTTTTTATTTGAAATTTCAAATGAATTTTAGAAACTTTTTGCACAATTATTCACAAAAGCAAGCATGTTTATGTTCAAAATTTGTTTAGAAAAATTGAAAAAATTGTGAGTAACAAAATGAGATCCATTTTGGGTAAGTTTTGAGGTGAAATGACGAAACGGACGATAGAGCGGATGACGAAGCGGACGATGAAACGGACATCCGCTTCAATAGCTAATTGTGGATATGAAATAAATTTTGATTAATGAAAAACTCCACTTCCATTGCTGGTAAGTGGTTGAATCCTTCTATATTGAGGGATGTACTTTCTGGAACTTTCGGTAACGTTTCTTGCACCGTGTTTAAAAAAGGTTCTACGACTGACATAAGTTCATTCACAAACATGAGTTGTCTTTTTTAGTATCTATACTTCAAGACTGGTTCGAAACGCCGTGTAACATCATAAGACTGAATACTATAATTCACATTTTGAATAGGCATGAATACAGCATCTATAGGATAACTTCCATCTTGAAAGTTCTGTAGCGTTTTTATAAGATTTCTGCGATTTCTCTCGATTTCTAATCTAATACACAAATTAATTGGTTCCATCAAGCTAGCTATATGTTGTGTATTATCAACGATTTTTACATAAGGTGGTAAGACGATATCCTGAGCAGTTACATATTCGGGACGAAGCAAACGTCCGCTTCTTTAAGCAAACGTCCGCTTCTTTAAGCAAACGTCTACTTCAGAGACAAAATTGTATTAGCGAGCACTGGGGCACGAATGCTGCCAGCGTCCGTGCCCGGTGCTCACTGAGACATTTTTGTCTTTAAAGCGGACGTCCGCTTAAAGAAGTGGATGTCCACTTTACTACTTTTTTTTCAAAATTTTTGAACTATTCAAATACTTTCCCAATTACTTTTTAAACCATCATCATGTCACTTCAAAAAAATTTTCACATTCAAACATTTTTTTTCCTTTTCAAAAAAGTCAACAAAAACAAATCCAAATAATTTTTCCCAATAATTCTCAAAAAACACTTCAAATAATGCTATCCGAACGAAGCCAACTGTTGCTGGATTATGATGCCTTTGGACTTTGGACCATTTAGGTAAATGTAGTTTTCTCATTATTATGACCTATCAATGTCATTGCCACGAAGTATGCCAACTTTTGTCTAATTTAGCGTAGTTTTTTACCCTTGAACCGGAAAAAAAGAAAAAGAGAAACCTGCCACAAACAAATTACAGGAAATTTAAAAGATCTCTTTCTTTGAAAGAAAACAAAGTCCATCAACTCCAGACACATAAAAATTCACTGTGGCGATCATACATATATTCTTTAGAGAGTGACATAGATGCATAAAATTAAAGTGCAAGATGTTTTTCTGGATTAGCAAAACTCAAACCGAGACAATATTACAGAGGTGAATACTGATGTATTTGAACACATTTTTTATCTTATTGTTATAGGACAAGTGTAACCATTCTGGATCACATTAATCCAGTCCAAAAACCTTCTTAAATCCCAAAATGGCTTCATAGAGCTTCTTGGGCTCAGGAAGAGATTTAGAGACAGTATTCCTCTCCATGCACCTCTTAGTCCATGCCACAAGTTTTGGGAACTCAACCTCAGCACTAAAGTTGCAAATGGTCTCATAGGCATAAAACCAACTGCAGAGTCCAATAAGAGCAATGTCAAGAAACCCAAACTTTTCACCTCCAAAATATAGCTTGTCTCCGAGTGCTTCCTCTTCCAGTGTCTTTAGGGAGTTTATCAAGCCATTCTTTGCTGCTTCTGGCTCTTCTCCTTTTTTCGCCCATGTGACTTGATGACCATTTCCATATAGCTGCAATTGTAGTACATTATCCCATAATCTTAGGACTCAAAATCAGTAACGCAGTAATATTTGGGCATTGTATACAATAGCTCAATAAAAATTTGCAGATGGTTCGTTGAGGTCATCCTTTTACTTCTGGAAACTCCTTAGCTATGTGGATAAATAATCCTAGTACTTTGTCCCCAATATTTTGTATACTTGTATTGTTTCAAGATTTTAGACTTCACAAAATTAACAATTTTGTAAAATCTTCAATGATTTAAGTTGAAAGATAAATGTGCAACTTGTATCTGAACATGAGAATGGAATTAACAATTGTCGAAACCCCTATCTAGAGACATATATTTTTCATCTCTTCAAAGCATACATATATTTTTTACCTCTCCAAAGCTCGCCATAAAAAGACGCAAACCTACATCGTTGTCAGGGCATTAGTATTTCATATGATGAAAAATTGCATTCTTACCTTTTTGTCAACAAAATCAGCCCAAAACCTGGCTTGAGCTTTCTCATGGGGATCAGAAGCCAAGAATGCAATTTTGCCTTTCCACACCTCGTCAATGTATTCAACAATGATGAGGGACTCACAAACAGGTTTTCCATTGTGAATCAGAACTGGAATGGTCTTATGAATTGGATTCATCTTCAAAAGTAGTGCACTTTTGTTGCCAATTAGATCCTCCTGTTTGTGCTCGTACTTTATTTCTTTTTCTTCCAGTGCAACTCTTGCCCTCATGCCATACATGCTAGTCCAGAAGTCCAAAAGAATAACCTCCTCAAATGACTCACCCATTCTTTCAAACTGATCACAAAATTTGGCAAGAAGAATAGGTACTACTACCAATATATATACAAGGAAATAAATTTATGGACTTAAACATTTTGTTTAAAATATTTGCTTGTTATGGTTTCATGCTTCTGTTTTATCTTGTAACATGTCTTGATCATGCTGCCTTGCATTAAATTTCAGTGTTGAGAAGGTATCAAGAAATTAAAATACGTCATTACTCCAATAATGTACCTCGTAATTTGTCCTTTTAGTTGACCATTGGAACATATAGTACTGTGAAAAAGAATAAAAAGAGTACTAAGTACATAATTAGAATAGTTTTAGGAGATGATTACATGATTCATTTCAGGAGTTGGATTTCAATCCATTTGGAAGTTCTGATTTTGTTTCACAGATTCTTTTTATCTATAAATAGTGTTTGTTCTACTTTCTTTAATATCTTTAATATTAAGACAATAGAAAAATAGTTTCCTTAATTTAATTTTCTTTAATATTCGTCCAAGAAATATGTTGCCTGTCGGGCGCTTTCCTTGCGGCATCACTTTGGCATTCAACTGGCCGGCTTTGATCTTGCCTTCTTAATCGTCGATGTTCTTGTTTGGTGTTCTTAACAAGATTGTAACTTCACAATTTTTTGAACAAATTATTGGCCTGATTTTGAACAAAAAGCACACAAGAGTTTAAAGGGGAAAAAAACGAAAAAATAATTAAAAACACACACAAAAGCAAGAATACATGCAACATACACATACCTAGAGAAAGTTAATTTTGAAAAGGGCTATAAGCATTATAAATTCAACGTAAAATTAAAAAAGAGAATTAACATTACAAGAATTTTTTTGAGAACTTTTTGAGGATTTTTTAAGTACAGATTTTGTTTGCATGGGAAGAAAAGGAAAAAAAGTATTTATGGTGAATTTCTCCTATTTACAACATTTTTTAAGAAACCCGGCTCAAAGCACTCTATTCTAACTCTGTATGGATGCGGGTCAGCCCAATGCCATCCTGTGCTGAAGTTTAAGAAAGGTAGGCCGCTAGGCCCAATAGACTACGGGACCGCCCAATGACAATGGTGCTTTTTTATTACTTTTTTTAATTTCTTTTCCAGGCCATAAAAATACAATTCCAGTAATCACGGCCAAGGTTTACCATTTCTTTCCTGTCCAAATATATTTTAAGTCATTTGAGAAAAGGGCAATATAAGAGATTTGAGAATAGAATTCAAAATCTCATATAGATATGGGTTCATGTAATATTCATTGCATATTTGGTTTTGAAACTCGAATGGATTTTCATTACATTAATTAATTAATCAATGCGAAACCCAATTCATAAGTGAAAAATAATCGTTAACAAATTCTAACACTTCCATTCTTATAGAATGATTTTCATGATGGTCAGTCAAAATGATGGATATCATTAATTTTGCAACCTATTCTTCCCCCTGATGCCCATAAACCAAACTGCTTCAAATCTTCTGTTATGAAAACTCCTTCATCCCTTCTGTCTGGATCCTATACAGTTACTATATGTATTTATTCATATATGCTTTTACTAAAATAACCCGCAAAATCTGTAAATTTTTTTATGAAAAGCCTCCGTCCCTTCTATCTCGATCCTATACAATTGCTATATGTATATATTTGTATATGTATTTAATAAAATAACTCACAAAATCTATAATTATTTTTTTAAAAACAACATGAATTAATATACGTTGCAATTGTATAGAAGCGAACAAACACCCCTTTTAGTGGTAATGAATTAAAATTACCAATATCTACGTCTGGGGCAGCAAGCAATAGAAGCAAATAAGCTTTCAACGTGTGTGTGTGTCTATATCATTAGAATTTCTCTTTTGTTAGGAAGGCCTTTTTTCTCGCTTTTTCCCTTGGCTTTCCCCCCATTTGCGTGTAAAAATTTTGTGCTCAGGAGCATGGATGGGTAATTAATCAATTAATCACAGGTCTCCCAAAATTTCCATAACGCTGAAGTAAGAAGAATGAGACAGCCAAAGCTGCTAAGGTAATAATTTAATTGAATTTCTACGGTATTCCATTTTTTCAGGCAAGACGGCCTTTCGAGAGTCAAAACTTACTGCTGCACTAAGGCGGTTGTATACTGCTCTGATTAGACGAAATTAGTTTAAGCTTTTCATTTTATATTCTTGCTTTGGCGACAAGTATGTCAGACGCCATTTCTGACAAGGCATGGAGTCATCAACATTAATTTTGACATAAACAGCAATCCCTGTGATTTAAGTCAAATAAAACCACCCTTGTTAAAAAAACGAGTCTGTTAGTATTTCAGAAAGGGCGGCATACTGTTATGTATTACTACGTAATTACAATTTATTGTAGCTCAAACTTAAATTATTCGAATAATCTCTAATAGAGAGTCTACTTGTGATCGTTATAATGTTAGCCGAATAACAACTATTCATGATTTAACTTGTAAACTTTATAATCTACAATAGAGAGTCCACTTATGATCGTTGGCCGAATAACAACTACTAACCTAATCTCTAATAGAAATTTCACTTGTGATCGTTATAACATCGGCCGAATAGCAACTACTAACCTAATCGGCTTTGAGTCATCCGTTATACATTTTAATATTACACTTATATTATACATTTTAGTGTTCCTTTTGTAACAGAAATGGTTAGTGAGTGTACTCTTGTCACTTTTTTGAATGGTGTAATATGAGTGTAACACCAAAATGTGTAACAGAAGACCCCAATCCTTAATGTAACAATCTTGTTGTGCTGCCAAATCTGAGGAGAAAAGGAACCTCCAGATGCTGATGTATTTTGTATCCTGGGTTGTAAGAATTATTATGATGTGTAGTCCAAAGCCAACAACGCCAACAGCAATGGTTATGCATATTGCTTTAGCAATACAGCAAGCATGAAATTAGACCCGAAAAATGTAATATCAGGATTCAAAAAGCAGACATTCAGTGGCAAAAATATTTCTTTTTCTGTCGACATTGTGGCTGGCTAAAGCCAGTAAATCGATAGACAAGTTTATCTTGATTCGGTACTATAGAATTTAGTTAAATCATTGTAAAAAAAAATAAGGGAAAAGAAAAGGCAATACATCAATAGAAATTTCCTAACTATTCTCCTCATTTTGATCTTTCAGATGTGTTATAAAAGCAAGGAGGAGGAGAAGAAATAATCCACCATAAAAATATCCATATCCTCCTCCACCGCCTCTGCCACTGCCTCCATCGCCTCTGCCACCGTACCCTCCACCCCGTGGAGGAAGTCTAGGGCCATTATCATCAAGCCTTGGTGGCTTTATTTCCTCTGATACATATCAATATACACAATAGCAATCTTGAGGCTAATGCAAAGCTTCCACTTGGTTAAGAACTTGTAATCGTGCACTAGTGCATTGAACAAGTATAGGCATAAAAGATTAAGGAATAAAAAGTCTACAGGCAGAATGAAAAGAAATTTTTCTTGAAATTAAAGGAAATAAGATAAGTATATTACCTTTAATTGGAGGAAGTGTAAATCTGCTTCTCCTTTCAGTGGATAGAGGTTGTAAAGCAGCACATGTTGCGTTCTGCAAAAATTCATGACTGAACTCAGATTAATTAAATAGCAGGATTATCGTTATGTGACGGAAACAACAAAGATTTCCAAGTACTGCAACATAATACTACAAATTAAGCTCTGTTACCATCTGGTAAGGAAACAAATAGACACAAAAAGCAAGCATTTTTTTGCCAGACTAACCAAAGATGACCGACAGAAGAATGAGGCAGACTTTCTTTGCATTTTATGTCTTATGGATCTTTTATCACCGAATGGTTGGCGTGCTGTGCGTATCTGCAATGTTTTACCGTCTGATGGCTGGGTAAAATTTATCTGATTTCTTCCCTTTGACTGATCATTTGTTTTCGCTACAAATGAGTATCAAAGATTACCAATAAAGTCAGTGGCAGTTGCCCAACTTGTTTCCTACTCAAAGTCCTTTCAAGATTCAATCATCAAAGTAAATATGACACATCTTTGCAACATAGATTACCTGAGAAGATAGTAGGAAGTGGAGGTTTCGCTAGTGAATGCAGGGATGGGATTCCACCTGAAGTTATCATTGACATGCTGATAACCAGGAATTACCTGAAAGAATATTAAAATTCATCATGTACCGCAACCAAAAATTGAGTTGAGAACTTGAAACGGACATTTTGATCATGAATTTCTTGATCTAAATCTTATGATTTTCTTCCAAACACGAACACACTTCCTACAACAGCTGGTCTTTGCTATGCAAAAACATGACACCTTCTCAACAACCCAATGACAAATGGATAACCAGAATCTTTGTTAGTCACCATATTACCCACAATCAAAGGCTCATTCTTTCTTCTGCTAAAAGATAAATGCATAAAACACACATTCTTGCTCCAACGCTTCCATTTTCAACACTAAAGATTTTGTCCAAGTTTTCGATTTGGACACACTATATTTCAGAGCTTCAAAAGGATGCCAAGTTTTGTTTGTGTCAATGAGATTCTCATAGAAATTCATGCACGTGTTTATATCAACCTATACGGAACATGTAAGTATGTCAATATCTACCACCATTGGTGATGGTTGCGCATCTCTTTGTAACAACTGGTTTTTTTTTTGGTCGAATTGTCTAGTTTTAAAGCTTAATTTTATTTAAATTTGTGAACTTTTCCAGTAATTCCAAGTTTCCATATTGCAACTAATGTTGTGTCTTTTACTTTTAAAATTTTTCAGAAATTAAATAAATTTATGCGAATTATTGATTGCAATATTTGACGAAAAAAAAGTTACATATTTTACTTTTGTTAACAAAAAATTGTTCAGAAATTAAATAAACTTTATGCGAACTATTGATTGCAATATACTTGACGCAAAAAAAAAAAAAAGTCAAAAGCATAAAATGGACAGTAGAAAAGGGACAAAAGCTTAAAAGATTGGAAAGAATACTTAGTGCTCGAGAAAACTTATACTTTACGCTTTCCTCATGGTACAAAACAAGAACATGAAAGAAAGAGAAATCCAGAAGTTGCATAATCAACTGTGCAAAACCCATTTACTGTTACTTTTTGGTTCATTAATTAGACGACTAAATAAACCAACAGAACATGAAGCTATAACAAGCTGATGCTGCCAAAAGTACTGATGATAGTTTTCTAGTTACCCCAATTAACATAGCCCTTTTGCCCATATAACAAAAGAAAGCATAGGAGATTTCATAAAGAAAAAAAATGCAAGAAAAGAATGAAAGAAAGTGTAATAAAAGAAAGTGTGCGCCTCATGTACCTACAGATACAGTTAATGTTAACAAAGGTGTTACATGGATCTCATGTAGATCGAAAACATAGAATCCAGACCTAACCTTTTCTTTTGTACGTCAAGGGAAAGTATAGAAAGCAGATTAGACGATCTAATATTGTAATAGTCGAAACCTAATAAATCATTGTGAAGAAAAGGACAAGTTTAACATGTAAGTTAACTTGATAATATAATACAGTAACACTTCTTTTCTCGAATATTTTTTATTACAAAAAAAGAAAAAGAAAACTAACCTCAAAGACAGTTGTTTTTTGTTTGGTCACATGAAGAATTCTTCAATTAATTTCTGAGTACCCAGCGGCAAGAGAAGAATCGCGTTTCCTTGACCTAAAGAAGAGTTTTGATAACAACGATCCTAAAGAAGAGTATGGAGGAAGAACGATTTACTGATTTATCCTGAACTATGGGTTTTATTTATGAATAGCCTCATTGCTGAGGCGGCAGCCGCAAAGGCCTGATCTATTTCTTGCTAGTGGCTGAGTTTTGGCCCAACTTCAAACTTTACACTTTCGAGTTGTAATATGGCCTAGCCCAAAACTCATAGGGTCCTCCAACAACAATTGGGGTCCTTTTTCTTGTAAATCTTGGCCCATAAAGTTACAATTATTCAGTGGGTTGCACCAATTTGCAGAGGATGCAAAATGTGCAGTAGGCCTTCTCACTGGCCCATCAATGTCTACCATTCCAGTGTAAATGTGGAAATTGGATAATTTTGCGTCAAAATAGAAAACGAACAACTGTTTCAATCTTGTTGAATTTTTGCTTTCTCTACAACATTCTGGCTAAAGATGTACAACCCTTATCAAGATGCATCATTCAGTTAGTTGTATCATTGAAAGGAAATAAGAGGAGAAAAACGAAGGCTTCATATGATCAAAAGGTGAACATTTTTGTAACTTCTAGTATCGTTTCCTGCCAGAGGACGTATGACCATGATAATCTGGCTCTTCTTCTTTCTTCTTGAGAAATGCTAGAAAAGCCAGGAAGCCAAAAAGGAAGAATCCACCCCAAAATCCTCCTCCACCTCCACCTCCACCACTACCTCCTCCTCCTCCACCTCCACCACTCCCTCCTCCACTGCCTCCTCTTCCACCATCACGCGGAGGAAGTTCAGGGCCTCTAGAACCAAAATATGGGTTCTCCATATCACCTGTAACATGTGGAACATAGCAACAACCATGAGGCCAATGTGCTTACAATAAAAAACCAAAACATAAATGAAATCATTCTAACTGTTTGGACAAATCATTTTTCAAAACATTATTTTGGATACTCTCTAAACACGTTTTTAGCCATTTTTTATCTCGCATATGTTGCGTTTAAAAAGTGATATGATATTATTCTTCCAACAATGTTAAAAAAAATGGATTTCAGATGAATAATTACGAATGTAATTACCATTAATTGGAGCAGTGGTAATTGTTTTTTGCCTTCGTTTACGGCGTAGAGTTCGTACAGCACCACATCTTGCATTCTGCAAGAAATTTTACATTTGGTTAAAGATTAAAAAACTAGCAGGATTATTTGTTATCTGAAGGTGATAATTAAGAATTATAAGAGTTCAGGAAAAACATACCAATTCTGCCATACAAATTGAAGAGGCAAAATTTCTTCCAATTTTAAATCCAGTGGATCCTGCACCACCAAATGGTTGACTTAGTTCACATCTCTGCAATAGTTTACTGTCAAAAGACAGGACTTGTTCACACAGTGGCAGGTCACCATGGCAATTTGACTGATTCAATTGATGATTGATGTTCACTACAAAAGAACATTGGAAATTGTTATAAATTCAAGCAGCTCAATTGTTGCCTATGCTTAACCATGGTCCTTTATTTATTTATTTTTTACACATTTAAGTCATCATTGATATACTCAATGATCTGGGCTGATATTCTATCTTCATTAACAGGAATAACAACAGTAATTATCGTGCATGTGCCTCATACAACATGAGTTTCATCAAGGGCATTAGAGCCAACAGAACCACGAATAAGGAGTACAGCGATATAAACTTAAGCTCACTATATAGTAAAACTACCAGAATAGTTACAGGGGCTGTTATTACTTTGAGATTAGTTTCCTGGCTGACGCTAATCTGAACAAACTCTAGTTGTTTTTTATGCGTTGGATCCTTGTATGACAGCTCAATATACCTTTTACATAATCTTTATAATTTTCTTTTTTTTTTCTTGCATACTCTGTCCTGCCAAAATCACCATCATTCCAAAGATAGAAACCAGTATTTGTTGAATTTACACCCGAATCACTAAAATTAGATCAGGCAATTCTACTTTGACAGCATGTATTCACAACCTATATAAATAAAGTGATTCGCATAGACGCAGTAATAAAAAATTTCCAATATAATAGTAGATTACCTGAGGAGACAGTGTAGCATACGGGCAGTGCTGATGTCAACAGGGCTGGGATGCCAATAGTACTTGCAGTTAACATTGCCATGCTAATATCCAGAAGAATTACCTGAAAATATCTAAATTGGTCATGTAACATATCAAAACTTCAAGTTCAGAATAGGCAAGTGATCTTTAATTAATTTCTTGATCCTCTTCCAATTTCTAATAGGAAACAGTAGACATGACTAGCACATCCAACAATCAGCTTCTCTGTATTAAAAGAAAATCACAATGTCTTCACACACACAGACAGAGACACACATGCACGCCATTCCACCCCCCCCCCCCCCCGGGCAGGGGGGTGCGCACGAAGACACACAAAAAAAAAAAAAATCACAATCCATACAATTCTTGCTATCTTGTTATGATTACTGACCATATTTATCAACAAGCAAAAGGGTCATTCTTTCTTCAAACATTAGTTTCAAAGAAAACCCCATTTCTTGCTCCCCTATTTCCAAAAACTATTACTGCACAAACAAGAAACATAGAATAGAAAACCGCGTTTATGATCACTACCCAAAAGGAACAAAGACTCATTAACTTTTTCTTCGTTGCAGCAATCAGCTGAGTACACAAGAAAGAAAAATGACTGCATTCCTAAATCAAGTTTAAACAATTAATGGCCCAAGAAATTAAGGAGCTTGAACAAGTTTATGCTGTCAAATGCGCTGATGATCAGCCTTTGGTGATATCAGTGAATATAACACTCATGGCCTAATCATGATCAGAAGCTTTAGAAGAAAAGAAAAGGAAAACAAAAAAAAGAAAGAAACTCACGTGTCCATGCAAAAACTGGCGTAAATTTACTGTTGAAAAGACTAACAAGTAATAAAATAAACTCAAAAGGGAAAATAGAGAAAAGAACTAACCTCAATGAATCTTTTTTCTTTTTTTTTTGACGTCAATGAGTATTTCTTGAGAAATCAGGACTTTCTTGGAGGAGTCAAGATTAATTTTGCATGGAAGTAAGAAAAGGAAAAGCCAAAAGGGTTTATGCTTTATGGTCAACTTTTATTTACCGCCTATTCATAACCGCAATGAAATGTCTTTTTCTTATAAACGAGGCTTGGCCCAAGTCCATTCTTTTTTCACAAAGAAGTCTGGGCCGACCAAAATTCGACAACGGCCCGTCCACACACAATTTCGCAATTTGTTAATGCCTTTCATCTAATTTCTTTTCTTTTTTTCCCCTTTTGATAAGTGCCTTTCATCATTTCTGTCAAATTAAATGTTGCTCTAATTTCTGTTTTTCTCTTATTCCAGGTTCTTACATGAAAGTGTGTATATTGTCTTTTCTAAATTTTAACAATATGATATAACTACGTTAACAATGTAAGATATTCGCCGGCCTTAATTCAGCTGTAATCTTTGTTGAATTAATAATGGCTCAAATTCTAATTTTTGGATATTAAGGTCAGCTGATTCCAATTTCATTTCGAACATTTTTTTTTTCTATCTTTCTTTTCTCGTCATTAGTTTAACCTCTTTCATATTTAAACCCTCAATCTCAAGTGCATATAAAATTTTATCTTGACCTTAACAAGTTCCCGTCCAAATATCATTTGAGCTCCCCACTGTCAAAGACACTGGTGCCAATCCAGTGCCAATTATAATAGACCGACACTTTTTCAAACCTTCAGAATACCTCAAATATAACTAGTATGGTTAATTTCATCCCATTAATATGTCAAAAAAAGAAAAAAATAATTGTCTCATTTTATTGTACAAGGCCGACATACGGTTCATGGAATATGAATGGGTTGGTGGTGTTAGTTTTTCTGGTAAAGAATGAAAAGATGATCAAAGGTAAACACCAATCCTTAGTGATTCAGTCAAATATAAGCACCTTAAATCAAAAGCTTTGACTGCAAACAAAAGAAAAATACTAATAACTTGGGGGCTAAAAGTCCCCAAGATTAGATGTTTGGTGTCAATCTCATCTACTACTCATCTGACTAAAAATTCTGCTCTAGAAGGAAAGTGTAGATTTTTCCAAGGTTGCCAAACGCAATGATAGAAGTTGGCAGAAGCTATAGATTCCAATTCATCCATCCACTAAGGAATAAGGACTCACATCCCATTTGAAGTCTGCCTTCAAATCATGACATTCCACACTTGTAAATTTGTAACAGGAAAAAGAAAGAAAACAACAGATAGAGTTAAGGAAAAAGGACTACCAAATTCCCAGAATTCTAATTGGCAATTTTAATTTATCCCATATTGTTAGGCCAAAAAACAATGGCCTAGATCATGATCCAAGAATTCCCATGACCAATCTCAATCTTTGTCCCCTTTTAGTACGCGTACATCGTATAAAATTCATTTCAGCCCGTAAAGCATTAAAAATTTTTCAAACCATAGAAAAGAAAAAAATGATAACCATGAGTACAAGAAAAGAAGAAGATGAGCAGCAAGTGGCTGTGCAATTTCTGCAGCAAACAACCAATAGCACCCACTCCCATGCACATTCATGCAGTCACTATTGTAAAGTTTCCGTTGACTCCTTATCTTTCTCTAGTTTTGGATCGCGACCTTCACGGTCCATCTCTTGTTCCTTGCCTTATCAATCAGTCACACCTAAGAATTATGCATTCTTTTTTCCCCCCTCTAGTCTCTAGGTCATGCTGTTTCTCTCCTACTCATTAGTATTATTGCTTTTCACACTCGAACTAAAATTGAAATCCCAAGAGAAAGTGGCCCTTGTTCTAATTATATGTTAGTTCATGTCCTGCATATGTGAATTACGAAATTGAAGTTGAAGGGTCATGGCTAAGGCACGTTTGTTCAATATGGTTACATCCTTAATGATAGCTTTCTAGAATCAGGCTTTTGTCTTTAGGCCCCTGTCGATTTCAACCGTTACTCAAGTATTTGTGTCTTTCTCAAATCAGATTGTCTAGTTTTGCTATTTGCTTTACTTATCATCCGCAGCACTGAAATAATAGACGTAATTTAATGAGTGATTTTTCTGAACATAATTTCCTTTAATCAGTATTATTTTTTATCCAGATTGTTTTGGTTATCTATCAGGTCTATCTTTCATGCATAAACTTGCTGATTTTCTCTCCTAATAGCCAATGCTACAGGATCTTGAGGAAAATATAATTTGATCTTTCTGCAGGCAATCTATTTTTTTCTTTCTGCTTCCTAGCTCATGACCTTTCTTGCCTTTGTCCGCCGAAAATGGGGAGCCATAGGATTTCTGAAATTCTGAAGCATTTGCAACTATTCTTGCTCTGTTGCTGCATGATCATCTCTGTTCAATCTCTGAATGAAGAGGGACTACTTCTCCTGGAGTTCAAAAGTTTCCTTATAGACCCCAGTGGCAACCTGCAAAGCTGGAATCCTTTGGATTCAAATCCCTGCAACTGGACCGGTATAGGTTGTACTGATGATTATAGAGTGATTTCTATAAATCTCAGTCGCCTGAATTTGTCCGGCACGTTATCTTCGAGCATTTGTAAGCTTCCTTGCTTAACTGAGTTGAATGTGTCAACCAATTTCATTTCAGGTCCCATTCCTTCTGATTTTGCAGCCTGTCATAATCTTGAGATTCTAGACCTTTGTACAAATAGGTTCCACAGTAAAATCCCAGCCCAACTTTACAATATTACCTCCCTCAGAGAACTCTATCTATGTGAGAATTATATCTTTGGAGAAGTCACTGAGGAAATTGGAAATATGACTTCAATTGAAGAGCTTGTGATTTACAGTAACAATCTTACTGGAACAATTCCATCATCCATTGGCAGATTGAAAAGGCTTAGGATCATAAGGGCAGGTCGAAACTATTTGACAGGTCCAATTCCAGCAGAAGTTAGTGAATGTGAGAGCTTGGAAGTCCTTGGATTGGCTGAGAATCAGTTGGGTGGTTCTTTTCCAGTAGAGCTCCAAAAGCTTGTCAATCTTACCAGCTTGATTCTCTGGAAGAATTTCTTTTATGGTGAGATTCCTCCTGAAGTTGGAAATTTTAGCAGGTTGGAATTACTTGCACTGCATAAAAATGCATTCATTGGCCCTCTTCCCAAAGAGCTGGGGAAGTTATCTCACCTGAAAAGATTGTACATATACACAAACCAAATTAATGGAACAATCCCATTAGAATTGGGGAATTGTTCGAGTGCATTTGAGATTGATCTTTCTGAAAATAACTTGACTGGCTTCATCCCAAAGGAGTTAGGACAAATTCCTAATCTTCGGTTGCTTCATCTTTTTGAGAATCACTTGCAGGGAGATATTCCAAGGGAGCTAGGACGGTTGAAGCAGCTCAGGAACTTAGATTTGTCTATAAATAATTTGACTGGAATAATACCTGTAGAGCTTCAAAATCTGACATGCTTGGAGAATTTACAACTTTTTGATAATCATCTTGAAGGAGCCATCCCTCCATTAATTGGACTAAACAGCAAACTTGCAGTTGTTGACACGTCCATGAACAATTTAGTAGGCAGCATACCAGCACAGCTTTGCACATTTCAGAAGATGATTTTTCTCAGCCTTGGGTCAAATAAATTGTATGGAAACATTCCACATGACCTAAAAACCTGCAAATCTCTGGAGAAACTTATGTTGGGAGACAACCTGCTCACTGGAAGTCTGTCAGTTGAATTTTCCAAACTTCAGAATCTTTCGGCTCTTGAGCTCTATCATAACAGGTTCTCAGGGTTCATACCCCCAGAAGTAGGCCGTATAACAAACTTAGAGAGGTTGCTCCTGTCAGATAACTATTTCTTTGGAAGTATCCCTCCTGAGATTGGTAATCTTGTGAAGCTTGTTGCATTCAATGTCTCTGCTAACCGACTTTCTGGGAGCATTCCTCATGAGTTGGGAAATTGTGTTAAACTTCAGAGGCTTGACCTTAGCAGTAACCATTTTACAGGATATCTTCCAGAAAAACTTGGTATGCTATCAAATTTGGAGCGGCTTATGGTGTCAGATAACAGATTTATTGGACCGATCCCAAGTAGTATAGGGGGCCTAATACGACTGATTGTACTGGAAATGGGTGGCAACATCTTCTCTGGCAATATTCCTGTTGAGCTAGGTAAGCTTACTTCTCTTCAGATATCCCTCAACCTTAGTCATAATATGCTCAATGGCACCATTCCAGTCAACCTGGGGAATTTGCAAATGCTTGAATCACTCTACCTTAATGACAATCAGCTTGTTGGTGAAATTCCCAGTGCAATAGGAGGCTTAATAAGCCTAACAGTTTGCAACCTCTCCAACAACAACCTGGTTGGGCTGGTACCAAACACCCCTGCTTTCCAAAAGATGGACTCAACCAATTTTGCTGGAAATGCTGGTTTATGCAGATTGGGATCATATCGTTGTCGGTCATCCACTAATACCTCTTCTGCCCCAAAACTGAGCTGGTTAAAGCAAGGTTCTTCCAAAGAAAAATTGGTTAGCATTGTCTGTGCTATTGTTGGATTAATCTCTTTGATTTTCAGCCTCGCTCTTTGTTGGGTTATAAAGCACCAAAATCCTGCTTTTATCTCATGTGAAGATCATGTAACACCTGATGTCTTGGAAAACTATTACTTTCCAAAAGAAGGTTTCACATATCAGGACCTTATGGAGGCCACCGGCAACTTCTCAGAGAGTGAAGTGATAGGAAAGGGAGCCTGTGGCACAGTCTACAAGGCTGTAATGGCTGATGGTGAGGTCATTGCTGTTAAAAAGCTTAAAGGTCAAGGAGAAGGATCTAGTTCAGACAACAGCTTTCGTGCTGAAGTATCAACTCTTGGGAAGATTAGGCACAGGAACATTGTAAAGCTTTATGGTTTCTGCTATCATCAGGATTCCAATCTTCTCTTGTATGAGTACATGGCAAATGGAAGCCTAGGAGAACTTCTTCATGGTAACGAAAAATGTTTGCTGGACTGGAATGCCCGCTATAAAATTGCTCTTGGGGCAGCTGAAGGTTTATGCTATCTTCATTACGATTGTAAGCCCCAGATCATTCACCGAGATATAAAATCAAACAACATTCTACTTGATGAATTGTTCCAGGCACATGTGGGAGATTTTGGCTTGGCAAAGTTGATTGACTTATCCTACTCAAAGTCCATGTCTGCTGTTGCTGGCTCATATGGCTATATAGCTCCTGGTAAGAATACAACAAATGGTTCTGATACTTCCTTCCCTTAAGTTTCAAGTATGGTTTAATGTGATTCTGATACTTCCTCTTAGTTTTCATCTATTCTAAATGTTGGTTTGAACAAGCATTAGTACGTGCCACAGGGCATTTACACAAAAATTAAATGTGTCATGTCTCTGATAAAAATTTACAAATCTATGGTTTTGTCTTCATTGCAGAATATGCTTACACAATGAAAGTTACAGAGAAATGTGATATCTATAGTTTTGGAGTTGTTTTATTGGAATTAATTACCGGAAGATCTCCTGTTCAACCCCTTGATCAGGGAGGCGATTTAGTTACTTGGGTAAAGCAATCAATTCATAAGGTTGTAGAAATGTCAGAGATGTATGACAAAAGACTAGACCTTAGTGTAAGGAGGACAGTTGAAGAGATATCTCTTGTTCTTAAGATAGCCTTGTTCTGTACTAGTACCTCTCCTCTCAGCAGACCAACAATGCGAGAAGTTGTGGCAATGCTGATTGACGCTAGGGAGGGTGTGAGCAATCCACCATCATCTCCAACATCAGAAACTCCCTTGGATGAGGATGACTCTTATAAAGGTAATCAAATCCTCTCCCTCAAACGTCATCCAGAAATTTCAGATGAAGCAACAATGCAGTTACATGCCTATATATCAACTTTTCTTCATTTTGCCGTCAGTCTATATTCAAGTTAGCCCTCCCCGCAAAAACCAAATATGAGCCAACAGTCATCATAAGCAACAAAATCTATTGACCATGACTATTCACCATAGTCTCTACTGCCATTAAGTCTCAGAAGCCTGTAATGTAACAGCTGCCGCTTAATTCAGTGGGATTTAAGTATATTCTAAGTCCCCTTTGCCTCTTGTCCTAGCATATGGAAAATCAACAGATACTTCACATGTGTGGGAACCAAATAATACATGTACGGCAGGAAATTTTTTTATATGGTTTATTAAGGTTTTTTTTGGCTTGCAAACTTTGGATTAACGCCTTGGCACAGGAATTCAGTAGTGATAAATGTTATCAGGAGGTAAAAATGACATTGAATATCTTCTGTATGTTTTGCAGGTTTTTGAGGAGCCATAGGTTCTGCTTCATCCTAGGAGAAGAGCTGATGTAGACTGTACCCCTGGCAATAATTGTTAGTCATCAATATGTTGAAACAAGATAATCTGTATCTCAATTATGAATCTTACACATTGCATGCATGTCGTAACATGAAACTAAAGGAAAGCATTTCATATTTAATGAAGACAATCTCAGGTTCTCATATCCTATACCCTCATTGCAGTCCCCACCGAAAGAAACAAAAATGGAAAAAGCAAAATAAGAAGGAAGAAACTTGCGCCCCCCCCCCCCCAAAACACACCACCAAAACAAAAAACGAAAAAAAAAAACAAAACAAATTACTGGATATTAGCTAACGGTTTGTGCAGTGACTTCAACTCTTTAATGTCCATGTTGTGAAATTACAAAGCCAAGAAAGAAAAGGGAATAATTATTTTAGTTCTATCCTAGGAGATGTATCATTTTCTGACAATCAACTTTGAAATTCTCATAACCAAAGTGGCAAATTCTCTCCCCAAGTTCGTAAGCAACAGCCATTGAGAATTCATGATGTCCATCGTTTTTCCATCGTACGTTATAGCCTGGATACGTTGAGCAATTGCAGTTGCTCAAAGAATCTGGATCAGTTGTTCATGGAGTCTTTGGTTAATGTATAAGAGAGGCAACGGAAGCACCTCTACACAATCATGTCTTTAACAGCTGTTCCACCAACGGCATACTATAAGTCTGTATAACCAAGATTTAAAAATTAAAAAATATCTTTGCCCGCATGAGATCTGAGAAAGAACAAGACCTGTTCGGTTCTGCTTTGAGAAATCAACGTTGCAATTCTCATGTCCCGGACATATATAATTATTATTTAATTTCCCAGCTGATGCATCATTTCAAGTTATCTTTACTCTCTTAATCCACCAGCACTAACACAAGTACACGACCAACATATATGATCATTAACGTAGCGATTAAATGAATACTTCATTGACTCATCTTCAGTTAAGAGTCTGTTTTGTTTTTTTCCCGTCTAATTGAATAAAGACTTCAAGATTATGCATGATCATACATCTTCTCTTCAATCAATGGACACATCAGTTAAAGACCTTCCCCGTTTCCTATCTTCTCCCACACAATTCCCTGTCTCTTCACCTCCATTGATTCCCTATATAAATCCATACCTTCTGGTCCAATAATCATAATTTTTTTAGTTTCTATTCTTCCCCGTTTTGGCTAAAAAATAAATAATGACTTACTCTTCCAAGCTCCTCCTAGCGTCTGTTCTTGTATTTTCATTCGCATCATATGCAGTCATATGTAGAGAACTCAAGCCAAAATCAACCCTGTTGGAGCGGTTAAAGCTCGATGAAGAAGGCACATCAACTTGTTGGGATTCACTATTTGAGCTCCAATCTTGCACTGGTGAAATTGTGATGTTTTTTCTCAATGGAGAAACGTACCTCGGTCCAAGCTGTTGCAAAGCGATAAGAACCATTGAACAACATTGTTGGTCATCCATGCTTGGTTCTGTTGGCATCAATTCTGAAGAGAGTGATATTCTTCTTGGCTATTGTGGTGCAAATGAGGACTCAAACTCCACCATTCCTCATTCTCCATCCCCTCCACAAGTTGTGAATCACACGTCCCACAACATTAATCCATAGTCATTAATCTAAATCAAAGCTGTCTATGAATGAATAAAAAGTCTTGTATCGGCTACATCTTATGCTTCAATTTTCCTTCGTGTGAAGGCATATAATTAGTACTAAAATATATGTTTGCCCAATGAAAAATGGACCAACGAGTGTGACAGAATCATATTTTCCTATATTTAAATCATTGTTGCTTCGGAAATTTGGCAACCAATTTCTGTACAATTTTTGTGTTTTTTGCAAGTAACTTTTCCGAGCATAAATATTCTGGTAATATGCTACGATGCTGAATTACTGCAAGTACGAGATTCAGATATGCGCTTGTCCTATAAACTTTCTCCTGTGCATCATAGGTTCATATACTAGTATTAATTTGCAATATGCACTTTTTTTTGGGTATGCTGGAGGATTGAAAACAGTAACTATAACAATCTCTCAGCCATTCAAACAATTTTTTATAACCCAAAAACTTTATATGCTGGATTTTAGCCCAAAATTAACTTTTGATAGGTCGTCTGAGCATGACAATTTCCAAAGATACCAAGATTTCAAGTATTGCATCGTCTTCGACAACCTAGGTACTTTGAATTGGCAGATTCCAACAAACGATCCTTCATAAAGATATCAATTTCCTTTCCTAACATCAATTGGAGGATTCTGATTACGTTAGATATGCAACTTAGGAGTTTATGTAGAATATATATACACGATAGAAACATCGACTATCAAGTAGCTTTTTTTTTAAAAGAAAATTGATAGTTGGCACGAACGAACTCAGTACTATATAGTATTCAGCTTGCAAGTTGAAGAATTGTATTTCCTGTGAAACGTATGGTCATGTTCTTTACCCATGGTGAGCTGTATCTGAAGAATTTCCAGCTAAACTTTGTTTAGAGTAGAGAAGTAAATCTAGAATCTGGTATACATCTGCTACTCATTGGCTTAATTATATTGTATTTGTACTTAACTAATGGATAATTTGAAGTCAGACCCTTCACTATTTCTTGCTAGTTGCTTCCATGAAAATGAGGATCCATATTTCTTTCACATGTTGTCATATGTTTCATTGAAATCTTGTATCGTTATTGGGCCTTCTACATCATATTCACTGGAGTTAATAGCATTGGATCTGAAACGAATTTAACTGTTATGGTGGAAATATTTGATGCACAACATTACTACACTATTTTCTTTAGAACATGTACGAAATCAATTAAATCCACAGAAATGGGTAAACTTAATGCACACAAGAAAAGAAGAAGAATGAGGAAGGGCAAAAGACATTTGCAAAATGATAAATAATCAAAAACTGATAGATGTACATAACTACTTTTTAATTAGTGCCCTTTCATTTACACATCTATATGATCTATCTCAAGAATCTCATCAACAAAACTTCTCACTCCCTACTTTTACAAAAGAAGTTCAAAGTACTATCTAAAAAATCCTAACAACAGAAAAGGTGTAAGATCTTAAACAGCAAAAGACTAGTCCATCTCAATCAACTCAAACACATTTTCTAACTTTATCACTCACATAGCAGTAATAATTTTGATTAGAATTTAAACCATACTTAGACCCCTTAATCCTCACATAATTAGACAGCCTCTTCCACCAGCACCGCCTTCTTCTAGGGGGTGATAGCCCACTCCGGTGACTCACGTGACCTTTACTCTTACTCTTCTTTACCGCCAACCCACGAACCTCCGGTGGCCGGAGACCGCGGATTAACGGCCACTTAACTCCGTCAAAAAACGGGTGACGTTTAATATCCGTTGCACCCCGGTCGCACCCTAGCCTTTTTCTTGGATCTTTCACCAGCAACCTCTCTATCAAGTCCCTTGCCTCAGCCATTCCTGGCTCCTCCCTTTCTCTCTCATCCACGTAAAACCTCACCCCTCTAGTCGATGCTATATTGCGCAGGGTTGACTCTTTACTACCACCTTTAAACGGTGTCGTACCACATAAAAGCTCATATATCAACACCCCAAACGCCCACCAGTCCACCCCGTTACCGTGACCGTTACCGTTAACCAACTCCGGCGCCAAATATTCATGTGTCCCAACACATGATCTCGAAAACGCCGTCGTTGGCTCTGCTACAAATTCTGTTACCGTTTCTTCCCGTTGCCATCCTCCATCAAAACAACATGTTCTAGTTCTTGCTCTTCTCCTATGCTGGTGACTCCTTGTGGACCCCGCATCAATGTGGGACCTACTCTCTAATTTTGGTAAAATATCAGATTTAAAACATAAATCAAAATCAGATAACATGATATGGCCATCTTCCCGAATTAGAATGTTTTCGGGTTTCAAATCACGATAAACAATCCCGAGTGCATGCAAGTATTCCAGAGCTACCAGTACTTCAGCTGCGTAAAATCTGACTGCTTCAACTGGTAGCCGGTTACCGGGTTGCTTGCGGAGCAAGGAATGTAGATCTCCATTGGGGCAATAATCAATGAGGAGGCAAGTGTAATGAGAGACTTCTAAATGAGCATAGAGGGTAGGGAGAAAAGGGTGGTCGAGGGACGAGAGGATTTCCGCCTCGGTCTGAACATGGGATAATTTTTTCGACGTGAGTGAGTCTCGGTCGACTACCTTAAGGGCGAAGTTAGCGTGATCGTAGTCACGGAGGCGGCAGTGAAAGACACGACCGAGGTTCCCGGACCCCACTAGACGGATGAGCTTGAGATGGCGGAGGTGGAGTGCTCCGTCGGAGGAGAGAGTGGTGGCAGCTTTGATAGCAGCCCAATTGGCATCATGCCGGCGGTGTGGTCGACGGTGTAAATTTGAGATGGAGGTGGAGGAAGTAGCAGCTGTATTTGACGAAAGATGGGACTCGTTGAAGCTGAGAGTAAGGCTACTTCTTGCAAGACTGTTTCTTGCACTAAAAGTACGGTCGGTGGCGGCGGTAGTGGTGGTGGTGCAGCTGGTAAAACTGAGGTCGAGGTCAAGGTCGGAGTCATGTGGATAAAGGGTCTCCTCTTCCATAATGAGTTTTGCTAAATTATGATGTATGAGCTCTCGGAGGCTCAGCTAAGGTTGCTAATAAAGCCTTAGTGTTATGAAAACTAGGGGACCAAGGGGACATGTAATAAATTTTAACAATGTGTTTGGTTGACCGAGAGTAAGGGAGAGAGTGGAAGGAAGAGCAATACAGTGAGAATAGTTAGGTGTTTTGAGAGGTTGACCGAATTGAGGAGAGATGATTATAATAAATAAAGAAAATGAAAGAGTATTAACTTTGGGAGTTGAAGTGATAAATAATTGACCGGTTTACATAATTTGAAACCTTTCTATTTGAGATAATATCATGATCGAAATTAAAAAGTAGTACATGAACGAGTTAGATCGAATACATTTTTACATTGTTAATTCTATCTGCATCGTTCATTATCAAATTACAAAAAATGATACTTGCGAGACTGCTCGCCTAATAAATAGTAAATATATATAGGTTTTTTTTTACAATTTATATATACATTTTAAATTTCGCATCAAATTTATAAAAACTTACAATACGACGCGTAAATAATGAACATTATTCAGTGGGTGAACATATTTTGTCAAATTCGAGTTAAATCTTATAAATTCTATCGAGAACTTTTGAAATTTGATCAAATCATGTACATCATTATGAACAATTGTAACTGTAACGGTGTGATCATATTCGTAGCTTTGCATGGAGGGTTCTTTTTTCTCCAATTCATTCTCTTTCCTGCTTCTTCCTTATAACTTTTAGCCTCCATAATTGAAAAGCCAGAACAGGGACATTAATGAAGGTTAGGCAGCTTTTGAAATAGCAGTGCTGGCGAGACTGTTGAGGAAATGATTAATTAACGCCGCGTTTTTTTACATTGGGAGGAACGAAATAAACAGTTGACATCAAGATGATAAATTTAATGGTCGTTGGCGTCGTGGAAGCTGACAATGAGTGCAGTAATATTAATCTATGACTGTTGTCTACGAGGAATTGAGGATTGAGGAGGCAATAATCAACGGCTAGTCATTAAGATTTGCAGCTACCTCGCCAACCTTGGTCTTGCTTCTCGCTGTAATCCTATTATTAGAATAGAATTTTATCTTACTACTGTTTGTTTATATAGTAGATGCTAAAGCTAGCTCTTATGTCACAGTATGATTGGTGGGCACGAACCTCGCAAGTTGGTGTCATGCTAGTTAAAACAGATCAGAGACAATGCAAGTGAGGATATATAACTGTTCAATGAAGATCTGTAATCAATTAGTAAAAATATTTGTAATCACACTTTATTTTAAAACGATATTTTTTTTATTTTAAATTTGGACCATCATAACCTATCTCATCTATTCATTGTTAACCAATATAATCGGTTACAAATAGAAATTGTGAAGCTCATAGCCATGATTGGTAGAGAGTATAAATTATGACATGGAAGTAAATGTCTTTACTAAATTCAAGGATATATTAGCCGTGGAAACAGATGACCTTCGTAATGATGGCAGTTAAAAATGTCCTTGCTGAATTCAAGAATAATATAGCCGCAGTGGAAAGTAGTTAATAATGATATGTGCCCTATTTGTGTTTTCCCTCTAACGTTAAATGTTTTCGCTAAGTTGAGAAAAATAGTGTGATAATTAAAAAGTTATTAAAAAATAATATTTTTTGTAAAATTTAATTATTTACATTAGTACTAGTACATTACAAGATCATCATGCAATGGTCGTTTTATTGAGCCTTATTGCGTTTCGAACTATTAAACGATATTAAACTTAAATACTTAACTGTTGTTGATTGTGCACTAACCTATGAACTTATTATTTTGGTGGCATACCAATTCGTTGGTAATTGTTGTTTAGAATTAATTAAGTTGCTTTCTCATGTTTAGGAATTCCTTCAAAGATAAACAACATTTCATTATTTACTGCTAAACGCTGAAATCCACCTCATGAAACTTTGGTCTTTGGCTTTTTGCTCCTCGTCCGTATCAGCATCAACAACAATTTCACCATTCAACATTAATATACATTCAGGCCGAAAGTCACCGGAGCCGCCGCCGCGGCGGGTATCCGCTACATGTAGCGGACTTGTTCTAAACCGTTAATTTGTGATTTAAATATTAGAAATATTTAAAAAACTTAGCATTTATAAAATATTAAAAGACTAAAGAACAATAACAGGCATAAAGAGATTTGTAAATAGGCTAGGTTTACAGTTTCACAAATATATACTGCAGTGTTAAAAATAGTCATAATGATGTGAAAAAAAAAAATAAAGATTCTTATGTAAATTTAAATCACAAAGTTTATTTTGGAGTAATGGACCCAATCCATGCAATAATATGTTATTTTTTAAAATATTTTTTAAAATATATTACTATAATGAATTTAAATATTCTTTTAAATAAATATATTTTAGAGATAAAAATTAATTAAAAAACACGATTTTAAAAAACACGATCAAACAAATAAAGTTAATATTTTTAAGTTAAATATAGGTGATGGACCCGATGGGCCCATGTGATGGCCCATGTAACCGCCATTCCCCCACTTATCCTGGGGCCGGGGTGTAACGTTAGACGATGGTGTCCGCCACGTGGTCAACAACGGGCCTATAATGTCGCTTCTTTTATCCGGCGAGATTCAATTTCTCAGTTCACATCTTTTTTTCTCAAGTGAATTAATTTTCTGATCACAAGCTATAAAATATTTTATATTATAGTGGTAAAATATACAAAAATAGGAAATCATTTTTGGTACATAGTATAATTTATCAATAATGTCTTACCTATCGAGTTAATGTTTTCATAAATTATGGGAAAAAAAATGAAACAAATAATTCATCCTACATTGGCATGTGATCATTGAGTGAAGTTGCCCAATTTTTTTGTCATGTTTTAAAAAAATTTTGGGGCCATCTCGTGAATGTTGGCTTAGATCAAGGCTCTTTTTGGGGAGGGGGGGGGGGGGTGGTGTTCTAGAGCTTTGTATCTTAGTATTTTTTTTTTTTAAATCAATTCTCATTATAATGTTCATTACAATATATTTGACTCACATAATTTGGGATGAATCTCTCAAATTTATGCCACATAGAATTTTGTTTCAATGAGCTCAAAAGGTTTATTGTTTTACATGGTATGATACAAATTTAAGTGGGATTTGGAAGGAAAATGCATGTGCCCGAACAGACACATCTGCCTTACAAACACAACATGGCACAAATGTATGTCCCTAGAATTATGTGAGTGGGACATTTCGACGTGCTATGTCCGTATGGGCTCCTTGAGAACCAGTGACCGAGTAAACTGGGCGATCAATGCGACTAGAGGACCCAGACAATGCGAAAGTTGGCTTGCTTCATTTTCAGAATTGTCTGATTTTTAGTTCAATTAGCCTCAAAATTTGATTTTTGGAGAAAAGAAAAGAAAAATGAAGACAGGTGCAAAAGATTTTTAATTGGTCAGAGGAAAAAAAGAAAGCATTGTAACAAAGAACCAAAAGTGGTCGTTAGACTGAAAAGATTCACGCCTCAAAATTGTTATCCTTTCTCGAGCCAAATATTTGAGTTCGACTCTTGATCGTATATTTTGTTACCAGTTACAATGAATCAACTTAAAGAGGGAGGCAAGATCCTTGCCTTGGGAATATTTAATTTTCCTTAATGATGGATGCACTTTGATTTAGCAACACATGAACAATGATTTGGGGACTCGGTTATGGGAATATTTATGATACTTAAGGAGAAGATTAAAATACATATGCATGCATAAGAACAATGGCAGATTTGTAAGTTAAGGGAGACAACCACCCTTGCCACACTCTTTGGCGAGTGCAATGAATCGGTCCAATAAATAAATTGTGCCTAAAACACTTGATTAATTAAATTATTACATCAAAACTCAATGTTTCCTACTAAAACATGGAATTGTTTAGCCCTTTTAGATCCATTGCTACTTCTCCACATTATCACATGGATCAACCTTCTTTAATTCTATTATTAAGTCAGTCATATGAACTTCCTAATCATTACTTAGATCCCACATGCAAATAAACAATGCACAGAATGGAAAGAGAGTAAACAAGATCAACTACCACAATAAGTGTCTCAACTAAAAAAGATGCTATAGTAATAAACTCTTAAAGAAAGAGGAGGACAAGGTATGGTTTTCCTAATACAGTTGGCTTAGGCTTCTGTCTGTCTGCTGACCCACCAAATTGGATGCATGAAACGTCAACAAACAAGCCATTATTGGCAACTGAAGCCAACCATCCAGATATGTCAAACAAACGGAGACTTGAGAAAAGAACTGACAAATGCGAAGATCTTTTGAACCCTCAACTTGGTTAAACCTTAAATGCAGTACTTAAGAAGCCTGTCCTTTCTTGGGCCAAACAGATTGCAGAGAAATGAAAATGAAAAAATATCAGAAGGGAACCTACTTGGTGCATATGTCTTTGCATATGTGTCTGTGAATGGGATAGCGTACTTTTTGTCTGCAACAGTTCTCAATCGACATAAAAGAGAAATGAAACTTTATGATAGAATAATGGCTGGTAGTTGAAGTGAAAGTGAAAGTCACATGCAGCAAAATATTGGATTTTGAGGTGATTAGATTTCTGTGATGCCATTAGGGGGAGATATTGAACAACTGCGAGGATAGAATACACTTAATTGGTTTGTCTTATGTGCTACTGAAGTCCTAATGGAACTATATCCTCCGATCACTGCTTAAACAAGAAATACAACTCTAATCAAGGATCCCCTACCAAACTAGCATGAATCTATTTTATCCCATCTATGAAACAAAATTGAAAGGTTTGGTCAAAAATTGATGCCTTCAAAGATATAATAAAGGCATGAATTGTCCGGGTTTGATCAATTCAACGAATCAATTTTCATGTGCTGACAAATGTGTAGTTTTCATTCCCTTCAATTGTGCATGCTCGTGCCAGCATAAAATCTATAGCCATATTTCTCTTCACTGATGGACAATCTGACAACCAAATAAGATCACAATTATGCAATTAACATCCTAAACTACCTTTGGAACAGTGAGCAATACAACCAGCTCAACTTTTATATAGCTGTATACTTCCAACTCAATCAATATGTATCCCAAGAATTTACAAAAGCATAAAATACTATTCTCGTTTTCTAAATTATTCAGAAAAATGGGGAACTACATGAGAGAGAGTGAGAAAGAAGAATAGTCTTTATTTATCTATCCAAAACTGAGTGAGTATTGCGTGCACCACGCGCGCCACGTGGCGTGCCACGTGGTGCACTAGAACCAATCACACATCGCCAAATAATACGAGGTATGGCCCACCATTGCCACATGGCGATAAATTATTGGTTCTAGTACACCACGTGGCAATGCACGTGGTGTAATGTATACTTTTCCTCCAAAACTGTAATATCTTCATTCTCCCTCAACCAACCTTGTGCCAGATGTCCTGCTGAAGTGATATTCAGAGTTTCCTTCTGTTCAAGAACAAGACTTAAAATTTCCAATAGGAATTTTTCCTGGCATAATTTGTACCAGTGGTTGGGGGTGTATACTTGCGCAAGAGACATGAATTCAACCAACAGTGCCTAATTTAATTGTGGAAGGCCCACATTGTCAGTATTATACAACATTTTCAGGTTTAGAGTCAAAGCAAACTAGCTATTGTTAGGTCATGATGGTGATTATGGAATACCAGCAACACCGGTAATGCACATGGAATTCAAGAGTTTGCTTCCAAAGAGACTGAATCACCATATGCCCAATTCTCCATCTCACATGTATCAACATAACATCTAGCATAATGATTTTGACAGCCGCAGATATCAAAAATATCAGACAGACTTCTAGCTGTAAGAAAATCTGAAAATTTGTTTTTACAGCGGGTAAATTAAACAAGGTATTGAACATATGGAAAGCATCTGCGTGCAGATACTAACCTCCTCTTGCTTCGACAAATCCCCTGACAGAGAACATGAACAGAGGGTCCTGATTCTCTCCAAAGTTGGAGAATTTTCTGAAAACAAACTTCAGCAAGATGTAAAACATTGAGGCAGGAATCCAGTAATTTTCATCCAAATGATCATCAGTTGATACCGTGCATAGAAATGGGCTGTGCAAAGACAAGTATTTGACTAGTACTAAAAACAACCAAATGCTTACATCCAGAAGATTATCTGGGCAGTCTAAAGAAACCATAGTCTCCGGGACTTCTAGTTGATTGCAATTAGAGAATATAAATATAATCATCAATATTCATATTCATCTTTTGGTTAGTCAAATTAGAATCAGCTAGGGAGACAGATTTGAACCAAGAAAACAAATTCAACATCTTGGAACATCAGTTGGTGCATTGACCAACTCAGGTAAACTGAATTGCGCAAAATTTACATTCTTATTGAAGATCAAACCTTCGAGGAAAGCTGCACCAATTTTGATATGAAAAATAAAGAAATTCGTCACTAGAGGACAACATCGATAGTGATCAATAATCTGGCTTTTTAAAAGGGATGTCATGTCAGAAAACCACAACTAGTTTCCAAATCTAGTTTTAAGGAATTGATTTCTTTTTTTTTTTTTTTAAATTATCGATTGCAAAAGAAATGGCGTTTCAGAGTTTCAAAATCTAGTTTTAAACAGTATTTACTGTCCTACATAAAGATTCTTGAACTGAAAGACTGTGATTGCTAAAGTTAAATTGTTAACCAAGTACTGTAAGTCTACAAAAATTCTGAACAATTTGAAATAGTAGGCTTTCTTTTCCTATCTAGGTATCAAAATATTATGCCAGCAAGCTCAATTCCGTCCTATCCATCACCATACAACTCCATGTCTTCTCAATTCGGGTTTCACATGGGAAGAAATAATCACTAGGCTCATTTCATCCTGCATATCCCCATATCCAATTGCTAGTACCAGTAATCAAGTAGTCTTTAGGGGATCAAGGATTCAAAATAATCATCAATTCTAATAATTGACAATATAAAAATTTAACACGATAAATATCGACAATAAAACAATGTAGATATAACACAACAATTGTGTATACATAAGATTTACAAGGGATGTTACTATATTTTTAAAATTTTTTAACTTTCAATCTACACCACACAATTTAATTTTTAAATGAAAGGATCCGATCTATGAATTATCTTGCACAATTATACCTTACAAGTGTACCAATCTCCTCCCTCATTTACAAGCTTATTTTTTACCAATCATCTTATACTAGTCTCCAAATGCACACACACATATATATGCACAAAAATTGATAAAAAAAAGGAAATTTTACAGAAAATATATGAATATAAGCCCTGCAAACCAAAGGGTTGAGAACCTTAATTGTGAACTGTGACTTGTCATTATTCTGTATTAGAACTTAAATCTTTGTTCTTTGATGCTGATTAGGCTCGGTCCCTGTCAGGCTCATGGGTTTAAGTGGGGTTTTAGTCTAATGGCTGGGGTTAAAGAGGAAATGGCACTACGGGCCATGTGCACTAATAGCAGGCCATAGCTCCCCATTTGAATCTCATGTGGCAAAAAGGAAGCCTTCCTATTGGTTGGAACGTCGTCATTTGCCTCAAACTAACTCACTTTAATGAATTCCTTAATGAACACTCCTGATATCCCGCTTTCTTTCCACTCGCTACCAACAAAAGTGTACTCCACATCCCTCCTCCAACTGCCACCTGCATTGACAACTGAAAGTATATTACACGCGCATGTCCCTGAGACTGTTATCCTCTTTTGTGCCACCGCTCAACCAAAACTGTTTTCGTCAATTGGACCAAGAATCCAAAACTCATTTCTATGCAAAATCTTGAAAAACCCATCTAGGAAAATTTCAGGGTTTTTCATATTTTCTAAAAGATTTAATTTTTTTCTTTTTGAACCACAGAAGGAAAAAAGATTCAATTTTGATTTTTATGTCATATATGTGAATTACTGTGATGGCGGAAGCTGAGGAATTAAAGAAGAAGAAGAATGATAGGAAGGAGAGGGGTGGAAAGATGAGATGGGGTTGGGCTGCAATTGGGGCAGTTTTGGTGGTTTTAGTTGCTATCTCAATCACATTTAAGTATAACAAGGATCACAATTCTTGTCAGTGTCTTCAGGTTTGAATTACTTTTTCTCTTTCTAATATGTACTGTTAAATCTTGTTTACTGGTAAATTTTGGGTTTCTTGATCTTGATTTGTATTTTTTTGGACTTATAGTATTGATGGAATATTCTTGGTGGAAAAAGTTAAAAGGGTAAATTGTTGGGATTGGAAAAAGGAATAACCTTTAGTTTGGTTCTGGCATTTAATTGTGCTTTACACTGGATTTTTCTCTGGAAATCAGGCAAATTGCAAATTAGTTTTGGCATCTACATGAAGAAGTCATACCTGCCTTGAAGATGCAATACGATAGGTTTTATGCATATTGAAAATTTTGTCAATTCTGTAATAATGTTTAATGTGGTCTTCATGATCACATTTCTTGCATGTAGCGCATATTTTAATTCTACATGAGAAACTACTCGATTTTGGATGGAGTTGAATGTGGTAATTAAATTGATTATGGCTTCATTGTGTATTCTTCTGGTGCTGCAGGACTCTAGAAAATATACGGGGATAGTTGAAGATTGCTGTTGTGATTATGAGACGGTAGACAGTATTAATGGTGCAGTATTGCACCCTTTACTCCAAGAGCTTGTCAAAACTCCATTTTTCAGATACTTTAAGGTGCGCTGCAACTTTGTGTTATCCTAAGTAAAAACTGTCTGCATGATGATCTTGAAGTGTCATGACCATGTTGTTTTCTTAGATTCTTGTTTGAGTATATGCAATCTAGAACATAAAGGATTTTAACTTCAGTTCATAACAATCCTATAATCTGGAAGTTTTATGTCTTTCATCATTTTGTACAAAGAGGGGCTAAGATCACTAAGAATAAGGCTAGACAAAAGTATCTAATAGTGTTGTTGTAATTGGGCACTTAGTAAGTTTATAATATCTTGATCATGATTTAGCTCTTGCAGATGAAATATCTGGAATTTTTTATATATTCTTTGTAATTCTTTAAAAATTTTTTATAGATGTAGGAGAATTCAATTTATTTTCTAGACTAGACAGGATTATGACACATGTGAAGTCAAATACCAGTTCATTAATTTCCTCAACTATGAAATGTTGGCTGATGATACCTTGGGAGAGGCTCACATTTATGGAGCATTGAAAAGGATGTTTATTTGACAAACATAACTTTCTAGGCGTCTGAAAAGAGGTTTTTTAAGAAGAATTCTAGTTTGATGGAGAAGTCATGACAATTGAAGTTTTGTGTGGGTCAAAGTGATAACTTGCTGAATTTGGGGACAAAATATGGTATCTCTTAACATTGAAAAGTATTGGTTGTTATTTTGTAAATTTTTTATATAATTAAGGATATAATATGCAAATCATGTATTTTCTGGATAATTTAGTATGATAAGCCAATAGAAAGTTTCATAGGAATAAGTGGAGATGGTTCATGGACCATCTATATTCTTTGCTGTATCAAAAGATCCAGGCAAAAAAATGTAGATAGGCTAACAAACATTATTATGAGAATCTTCATTTTGGAATCAATACCTGGATATCTCCACTAATACATAATATTTCATATCTTTTAATAACAGAAGCGGATTTTCTCTGCTGATTTTGTTTAGTATTGTTTAGTTTTAAACAAGGGTGTGAAATTTTTCAAGGAAAAAAAAAATCTTTTGTAGCTGCTTTGCATTTTTGCCTCTAATAAATTATGATATGCGTTATTTAAAGTTTGAAATGTTTTTGACCTAAACTTTACTGCAGGTTAAGCTGTGGTGTGATTGCCCTTTTTGGCCTGATGATGGGATGTGCAAGTTGCGCGATTGTAGTGTATGCGAGTGTCCAGAAAATGAATTTCCTGAACTTTTTAAGAAGCCATCACAATATAGCTTGCCATCTGATGATTTGAAGTGTCAAGAAGGAAAACCACAGGCTACTGTTGATCGCACACTTGATTCTAAAGCTTTTCGGGGCTGGATAGAAGTTGACAACCCATGGACACATGACGACGAGACTGACAATAGTAATTTTTATGTCTCCTTTTGCTTCATTATATATTGCATGAAACACATATAATGTCATATTTAGTTTGTGTTACCTTCCCATATCCTAGGATGATAGTAAAAACTTATCTACTTTATTTGGTTTTTAACTTGTGTTCTTCTTTTTTCTCTTTCTTCTTGAATCCTATTTCATGATTGGATATTTAATTATCACATATGGGGAGGAATATCTATTTTGAACATAAGCATACTGGTATTCATTTTCAGGTGAGATGACATACGTAAATCTCCTACTGAACCCTGAACGTTACACTGGCTACACTGGGCCATCTGCCAGAAGAATCTGGGATGCGATATACTCTGAAAATTGTCCACAATGTGAGTTGCTTGTCCTTCTGAATAATTTTAAGTCCTCTGTATATATTAAGTAATTTAAATTAGCTTTGCGATATAATTAATTCAGATTGAAACCTCCATATCTCATCATTAGCTACTCCAATTGTGGCTTCATGTTGCAATGTATACTGTTTGGTGGTTACTTATATATTATGCTTGCTTCAATGAAATGTTTAAATTCATCCTTGGTTGAATTGACTTCATTGCATCCATGAAATCCTATTCAGATGTCTGTCCTACTTATTAGAATACGGATGCTATTTGGTCTTCTTTTTTCTTTCCTTTCTTGAGTGAAAGCTTTATTTTGATCTTGATAACAACAAAATCCAATGATGTGTGGACTAAGCTAAAAGCAAGAAAGATAAGCCTATTCCAACGTTTGTTGTTAGAAACCTGCAATAGTTTTCTGCTCACTTTTGCCGTCTTCAATTTGACCACATTTTCCTGTCTTCAAGAACACGAACACTCTCTTCTGTCTTTTCATCGGGGTTTGTTATGCCTGACTTTATGGTGCAGATGCTTCTGGAGAGAGTTGTCAGGAGAAGAAAGTTTTATACAAGTTAATATCAGGACTTCACTCCTCGATTTCAATTCATATAGCATCTGACTACCTGCTCGATGAAGCAAAGAACCTGGTTTGTTCATCCTTAAACATTAGCAAGATTTTTTTTTTTTTTCCATTTTCTTTGCTAGTTATGGATCATTTTACCTGATTACAACAATTGTGCTCAGGGTTTCGGTATTGAGTTCACTTGCATTGATAAATAGATATATTAGGCATACTTTTAAGTGTTTGTTTTGGAGATGTTTGTACGATTAGCCAAATTAGCAGCTCAGACTGGGGCTACTTAGAAATAAATTGCCAATGACCTGATTAATTTGCTTGCCATTTTTCAGTGGGGTTCAAATCTTGATTTGATGTATGATCGTGTTTTAAGATATCCTGATCGTGTCAGAAATTTGTACTTCACATTTCTTTTTGTTCTGCGGGCTGTAACAAAAGTGAGTATTGATGCTTCATTTCCTTACTTTTGTTGACTCCATCCACAATACTTTCTGAGGGAATTTCCTTATATCCTTATTTGCATCTTTTGGAGTATTGCACAGGCAACAAATTACTTGGAGCATGCTGAATATGAGACTGGCAATCATGATGAGGACCTTAAAGCACAGTCTCTAATTCGTCAGCTACTTTACAATCCAAAGCTGCAGGCTGCCTGTCCACTTCCCTTTGATGAAGCAAAGTTGTGGCAAGGCCAAAGTGGACCTGAGCTAAAGCAGCAGATTCAGAAGCAGTTCAGGAATATTAGGTCTGTTACATGATTTATCTTACTTAGTTTCAATATAAAGAGCTGCTTCACTAATGCCAGGGGATGTGGGTTGGTGGCACGGTTGAGTGTACAGGTGTTAGCAGTTCACATGTGCATGGTTTTAAAACCCTTCCATTTCTTGATGGAACCATTTTACTGATGCTACAAGAGTTTCTTTTCTTTTTATCCATTCTCAATACTATTATCATTCATAGTTATTTTTCTTTTTTCCCCTTTCCGATCAGTACTAAATTAATTCATAATTTAGAATTTCCTCCTCTTTTCAGTTTTCCGGCCTCAGATTATAAATGGTTTTTACTTGAGCTATTTTTATTAATCATAGGAATTGTTCAAAACTTTGCCTGTTCATTTCTCCAGCACGTAAAATATGCACAGTATCATGTCAAATTTTAGGTGTAAAACTTTACTCTGTATCTTGCAGTGCTCTGATGGATTGTGTTGGATGTGAGAAATGTCGTCTCTGGGGAAAGCTTCAAGTTCTTGGTCTAGGAACTGCATTGAAGATTCTGTTTTCTGTTGATGGTAGTAGCCAATTAGACCAGCCTGTGGGTATCTGATGTGCTTTACTTTGCATCACACACAGCTTTTTCTTCCATTGTCTTAATATATTCTCTGTTTTATTTGTCCTTGGTCTTTTACCTTGATAGCTCCAGTTACAAAGAAATGAGGTGATTGCTCTGATAAACCTGTTGAATCGACTATCAGAGTCTATCAAATTTGTCCATGAATTCAGTCCTTTAATTGAGAAGAAAATGGATGGCCTGCTTTCTGGACCTCTTGCACAGGAAATGAGTCATGGTGAAGAGTATGGGAAGCTTTGGGAGAATGGGTCCTGGTGCGTCGTGAACTCTACTTCATCTAATCAACACTCATTACATAACTTCAAATCTGAGTTGCTGATCTTTGTAGGTACAAATATGTACTGACAATTTCTTTTTGTTATTCTTTTCTATCCTCATCTCTAGGTTGAAGAAACTCCAATTACGGCAGGTCTTCTTCAAATGTTTCAGCATCAATTTTCGAAGATAATATGGTCTCCCAAAAGTAGTTTGGAAAATGTAAAGCTCAATACAACTGAATCAGTTTATCTTTAAGGATTAGAACTAAGATTTTGCCTGTCTTCTGGAGGATAATATCAGTGTATACATTGATAGAGGAACACATTTTTGGGAAATGTACAAACTGTATATGTGGGACGTCAAAATATAATGGAAAGTTTCTTTCGCATGTGGTTTTTTTTTTTTTTTCCTTTGTCATATTTATGGTGGAATGCTGCTTTCCATTTTTGTGGTTTACAAATTTCGGTGGAAAATATCTGCTCATTATGTGACAATGGCAGTTTAACCTATATTCAGGAATTCTTCTCTTATGTCGTGATCTGCATTGCTCTTTTCTTCCACCCCCCCCCCCCCCCCCCTCCTGTTCCTATTCAAACCATTCATCCATAAAATTAATCACTTGTCGTTTTGGGATAAATTTTAGAATATGGAATCTTTAAGCAAGGGCAAGTTCTAGTTTTCCTTTTCTGTTGGGAAGTGTACTTGCAATAATTGTGTGATTGATATCTTGCTGTTACTATTTTCTGCTTTTTATTTGGATGGGTTGTATAATAAGTACCATTTTGTTATGTATATTATAATGTTCTCAATTTTGTATTTTGTTTATTGAATTTCTTGTAATTTTTGATAAAACTAGGAAATGTCGCGAGTTTGGCCCAAAAAAGGAAAACTAAATTAGGTTCAATTTTGCATAACTTGCGAGTAATCCACCCCGTCACTCACTTCCCAATAGGAATTTAGAACCAAAAGGAATTCTATTTCTCCCAACAGTGTTGGGTTGCTCCATCATCATCGTGGTTGACCCACATTTTTTTTACACCGAGAGAAACCTGTCCATGTAGTGCTTGGCATGCATAAACAAGTTTGTGCATGCCAACCTCATCATTCAATGATTTTCATACAGGCAAATCAAGGTGTCAAAATGTTAGTCTAGGTACAAGGAGGAAAAGACTTCATGTTTCATAATATAGTCCTTGCTGCTGTTCCAATATTCCATCCTCTCTCCTTTTCTCTCTTACTTTGATTTTGCTGTGTGTCCTTTGCTACTCTTCTAGAATTGCTTAGCATTCTATGAGCCATCCTGCCTCGGCTCCCAATAGATACTCTTACCTTCTCCATTCCCACGTTGACACCAACTCTTCTCATGTGCGGCCGCATTGGTGACTTAATCAGCGTTTTCTTTTGGATGCTCTTTCTCAGTAGACTGCTCAGCTTCTTAGTTCCAATTTTATTTTCTTTAGGACTATCCCATGAAGTAGGTTCAAGCGAGGAATCAGATTCAATCCCATTAGCATCTTCTGTTTTGTCAGCTTGTATTGGTTTTAATGCTAAAAGTGGAGGCGGCACCTTGATTATCGATGGCACGCTTGGGTGAGGAATGAGAGAGTTGCGTCGTGGAAGTTGTGTGGGTGGAATTCTTTGTGCACCTGGACAAATAGAAGCTCTGCCTGTCCGCTTTGGCAGTGAAAATTGCGCCGTAATCTCAGGATTGTTTTCCTTCTCCACCACCAGTTCATTGTGTTTAGTGAGGCCATTTGAGCTAGGGACTGAAGGAAGCTTAGAGTAGTTCTCACTAAGAGGACAAGCAATATTTGCTTGTTGATCTTCATTCTCACTAATCATTCGCAAAGAGTCAACCATTTTGGATGCAAGTGGCGTCCTTGGAAGTACAGAAATTTGCTCTTCATGCTGTTGTTTCAAGTGTTGTTGCTGTTCTGCTATTTTAGTGTCCACATGCTGCCTTGCAAGCTTTCTCTCTACCAGCAGCTGCGATTCCAGTTCTTTAATCTACACAAAGAACAGAAATGTAATTTTCAATGTTATGCAGGTAATGGTTTAGAATATCGTTCCCAACTTTTCATCAATTATTAAAGATATTTTGATCTCTTACTGTCTTGGAAGACTTTTTTTCTAGATAAAACTAAGCAAATCATTTGACAGCAACATACCTTGTCTTGCAGGTTCTTGTTTTTCATATCTTTCTCTTTATTCTTTATATCTAGGCCCTGAACGGTATCCTCCAGCTTCTTAATTTGGAATTCTTTGTTCTTCATTTCTTGCTTGGCCTTTTCAACCTAACAAGACATAACTCTGTTTTAGTATTGTACTCTCAGTAACATATCATCAGAGAGAAATAATATTATGCAAATATATTTTGTGTTGGCACCATTTGTTTGAATCTCAAAAGCTCATTGTTTTCTACTTGCTTCTTGGCAGGTCCCAGCTCTACTCCCCGGACCCTACTTGCAAAATTAAGTGAGCAGAGAGTCTCACTCAAATCATTCTCATTGGGACTAATTTGTACAAACATCAATGTCTTTGAATCTCCACCTATAGATGGAAGTATATGCACAAGCTAGTTAATTACATTTTGCATCATGTAATAAATCAGAGTTTGGAAGATTTGTTTATTTAACTTAAAATAGCACGTTAAATTTTCAAAAATTATCTCACTTTTCCACAGGCACAATAATGAAAATAAAATACCTAGGGAGTCTTGAAGCAAGTGAGTAAGCTTGGAGTTCCTAATAGAGAAACAACAGATGAGATTTAGATAAGAATATATCTAAGCCTTTATCTTAACTTTCACCTATTCTACCGTTAATACCTGAAAGGTATGTGTGGGCTCTTAGTTGCACGAGCAGATATCACATCCCCCAATGCAGAAAGAGATTTGTTGATGTTTTGGGTCTCCTTTAACCTTTCACCTTGTACTTCTGTCTTGGCAATCCTTTCACTTCCAGCAAGGTCAATCAGCCATAGCTTACTTTTTGTGCATTCTCCATTCAGCAAGTTCTCTCCTTTCACCATCACACAATGTATGCTGATTACAGACAAGCTACCAATTATTAGCCACCAAAATTACTCTTTCGCACATGATAAAGAATAATTACGAAACTAACCAATGTGACCGACTGCTATGCTCATTTGCATTGGTTGATCCAACTGCCCTTCCATTGCTACCAGTTTGTAGGACTTCCCACGCTTCTTTCATATTGTTCACCTGAGCTTCAACCAATCCTGGGACAGGATGCATACCTTCACCTACTTGCTTTATTTCCAGTCTAAAATCAACCACCAAAGAATCTTATTATAGGACAAGATTTGAATATTTAAATTTATCAACTTATATAGTAATATAAGATCTTTGTATTCAAGTGGGAATTATAATAAAAGTAGTGATATTGAGAACGAAAGGTGCTTAAATGACATTTTATTTTGTCAGCTTGATATTCATGTTGAAGCCATTTCTGGTAGAAGAATATACTGGTTAGTCACATTATAGATTGTCTCGTCTTCAGGAGACAAACAGAATTTTCTCATAAGTTACAGAAACAACTTTCCCCATTTCAATCTGGATTGATAAAAAAGTTTCAAATACTTTTGCAACACAAGTTAGAATCTGAATACCATATTAGAGATATATTTTTGAATTTTCATGATAGTACACCATAAAAAAAATGCAGAGTTATCTTAAGTTACCTCTTTGTGCTGAGTCCTGAATCACACGCTAGTAAATCTCGAATCTGCTCATTGTAAACTTCCAACACACTCAACGATATCTCATACCGAAAAGTGCTATGTCGCTCATCAATGATGCGAAACAATGCCTCAAGTGTTCTATAATTTACACCACGTGCCTCTTCTGTACCTTCCATAGTAAAGGTTTTTCCTGTTCCAGTTTGGCCATACGCAAATATGCATGCATTATATCCATCTAGAACAGACATTGCAAATGGGGCTGTATCCTCAAAGACATCAGCTATTCAAACAAGCAACATGAAACATAAGAATATATTAGATGTAGAAAAAAAAAAAAGGTCAAAATTGATCACTGCATGAGCACTTGCACAGTACTAAGCTTAGTAGCTACCTTGTCCTGCCCGAGGACTAAAGACGGCATCAAACTTAAATGTTTTCTTTAATAGCCCATTTGATTTTACAGTAAGCTCTCCTTCCTTGGCACCTTCAAAATCTATTGACATTGATGCTCCTGCAGCAACCTCTTCACTGTTCAGTGGCCTACACCGACAAAAAACCCGAATATTTCCTGGAAAGCAAAAATTACAAACATCATTAGATTTGTTATCCTCTAATGTGACATACTTCAACTCATATAATATCTAGGATAAACCTTTCAACTCCAGAACTTTGTTATACAGTTCCTTTTTCTCCTTGGAGCTTTTGATGAATCTGGCCTTGAGGTCCTCATGACTCTCTGCGTGTTCTTCCACTGTAAACAGGTTCATAAATTAAGAACTTATGCATATAGGATGTCAGTAAAATATCGTCTGCTGAACAAAATAATTTACTTTTGGATTGAATCACAGAGCTTATGTGATTGAAATCTGCCAAGCATCCCTTGTATGTTAAAGCCTCTTCTGCGAGTTTGATCTGATCCATTTTAAGGATCTGTTGAATGAAAATGTCCATGGCAAATGAGAAAACAATGATGGCAGCAAAATGACACATATTAAACACATATAAATACGCACAAGTGTTTACAACCTTCAACTTTCTTGTCAAGTCTCTCAATGATGAAAACCATCTACTTTTTTCTTTCACTTGTCCTTCAATGGCAAAAGCTGTAATGAAGTAATAACCATCATCATATTCATAAAAGTTCCAGACCAAGCTCTATGCATTCTGCAGTATTTCGTTTTCTAAAAAGCATAAAAGAGCTTCTGACATAAGTTTCCTACCCCAGTAAAGCAAATAATAGATCTTTTTCTTGTGCAAATGTCAACAATGCAAAGCACACTTATACCATGTAAAGCACATGCATTAGGACCAGTTAATTGTAAAATTTCTATACCCAATGATCCAACATGCATTGACTTGCGCATGAGCTCATTTTGAAGGTCCTTCAAGGATCTCCAAGCTTCTTCGCATTCTCTGTGCTTCAATTCATTCTCTTTTTGAAGCTGACAAAGTGCCTGCTTTGTTTCTGTGAGCTCTTTCTGTTGGCACTCGTATTGAAGGTAGAGTCCCTGGAACTCTTTGGCCGCATTATCATTACCAATATCCTAGACAATGATTGTCATCACCATCAAGACAAATTAAATAAATTGACCCAGCAAATCTATATCCAATACTTAAGTTTTGACAAGTACTTTCAGAGATTTGCACTGTCGCCCGTGGGCTAAGCCCATTGTTGTCAGTGGATCAACATCTCCATAACCTGATATTTATGTAGGCAATATAATAATCAACACTTGAGATAGCTTATCAGCTTGGAATGACAAAACAATTTACACACACAAGATACTTAAAAAATGGAATTTCAACTTACTAAAAGCAAAATCCGTCCTTATTGAAATGCCACAAAGTATCGGGCAACCAACTATTCCTTCCAATCTGATTGATAATCCTTCCACACCCTCAACATGAGTTACAATATCAGATAAAATAAGGGGCCTATTTCCACCAACCCGTGCATAAATGTCTAAGCTGGAAATAACCTAAGCAAAAGAATTCAATCAGCACTACATGGTGAGATGGAGTTCCAAAAATCATGGGACTCAATTCATTCTGAACCACAAAACTATTTTGCTTGAGCTTTGATGAATTATTACCTTCTGCTCTTGAATGAAAACATCAAACACTCTCATTCCTGAAGGACCATCAATGAACACAATCTCAGCGAAATGCAAATCAACCCCGTAGAACCCTGGCCCTACAGTTTTAAAATTATATGTGAAGTTCCCAAATCGTGCACTTCGGTAAAGATTAAGGCCTTCATTATCCCCAACTACACACTCAATGCTTGTAGTATAGCCTCCACTGAAATACCTGTCCTCTGAGAATTTCACCCCTTCAGGAGAAACAATGTTATCCATAGAGCCAACATTAATGCTCACCAAAGGCATTGAGGGCTCTGGTGATTCATCTTTGGTTATTGGTGGAGGAGGAAGCTCAAATTCAGCTTCTTGAGACACATTTCCATCAGTGGATGATTGCCACAATCTTGAAGATTCTGCAGCTTTTGGGCTCTCAAGGCAATCCTTTTCAGAACCATTGATTCCATTTTCCAGAGAAACCACAGTGGAGGCATGAGGTGAATCTCTATAACTTTGTGTAGAAATATCAGGTGACCCGGTGCAGATCACCAAATCAGGTGAGGTTAATGAAAACCCCAACATGGTCCGCCCTGGAGTTTAACAAAAATCCTGAATCAATCCAACAGTTTAAAAAGCCCAAAACAATCTCAATTATCTCAATAATTCATACCATCAATTGCCCTTTTAACTACAGGGCCAGTAGCATTCTCTCCATAGACGTCTTCTAAGCCTCGTTTTCTCCAAGAAACATCTAATACACCAAACCAAATCCAGAAGTTCAACTTCTAAAAGCAGCAATATAGGTATAGTTAAAAGAAAAAATTGCGTAACAATCTAGGCTATAATTTCATGCATGTGGCCAAACTTATATGCATTAATTGAAGCATTTCATCAAAAATCCGGCGGGCAATCGCAAGATTCAGTACCTTGAACTGATTTAGGGCTAAAACCATCAGCATCAGCCATGATTGCAGTTGTTGAGTTGCACAGTTGGATTAAAGGGTCTGCAAATATCAAATCAGACAAATCAAGAAACCTCAAATTTATGTGTACAAAACAAATTAACATCAAATTTTACGACACCTTGAAAGTTGAGCTGTTCTTGTTTTTCTTGACTACAAACATCAGTTATTAGAAGAGGGTCTCGCCATTGATCATCTTCCATGGATTTAAGATTGATATAAAGCGGGATAAAGGAACAGTTTGAATTGGAAAGGGTCAGTGGTAATCAAATGCAGAGAGAAAAAAAAAAGTTAAAAAAAAGGGATTCAATTGCTTAGATCCCTTTGAGAGGCCGTTGATTTCGTTCCCGACTCGATTCCGTTTCGATGAAAGTCGACCGTTGATCATTTTCAAATTTGAAATTTATAAGCCGGGAGACAAATAAGGGATATTTGTTGAAATGGTCCCTCATAATTTCAAAAATTTGTATATTAGTCTCTAACATTTCCAAAATATTGATATTATTTTTGTTGGCACTCAACCAAGGTGGTTGCTTTTGATTGGTGCAATGACATTATTTTGTGCAATTAGGTAGGCAACATGATTTTGTTTATTTATTGTTTTTTATTATCTAAAAGTTAGTAAGTTTCTATATGATACTAGTAATATTAATAAGACATGAGAAATTGAATCCATAAAAATTGCTATCTCAACGTTTGTCTTCTTTTTCAAAGTTCTGTGCGAGATTAAAAAAGGTTTTAAGTCTATAATTCCTTATTTTATTTTAATTTTCCTGAGAGATTTAATTTACATTATTTTTTTAAGGTTCTAAAGTAATAAAAAAATGGGTTATGTGATTAGACCATCATTAAGCACAAAGATGAATTTAGTTAATTGGAAAAATTCGCGAATTGAAAGACAGATTGTGCTTCACTTATAGGTTTACTAATGCATTAGCACACCTATTTGCTTCCTTTAAAAAAAAAAGATGTGATTAAAACTGGTTTAGTTATATAATCTATTTGTTAATATATCAACCATCAACCATTTTACTACTAAGTAAAATACAAGACATTAATTACAGTCTTATGTAACTAGATGTCATGGATCCATTTAATATTCCCATATTAATTGTTCTTTCAGCTTATGATGTTTTGAAACATGAAATATTAAAATTGAGGTAAAGATTCTAAATTTATGGGTATATTATCATTCTTTAATATCTTCGAACCTCACAATTGTTGAAGCAATATAAAATATACTAACAACAATGTTTTGAAGAAGCTCAAAAAAAAAAAAAAATGTTTTCAAGAAACAAATTGCAACAAATTGCCTTATATGATGATTCATTCACTACTCTATCTTCTTCCACCAAATCTCTTCCCTGCCTATCTTTCTTGAAGGAAACTGGCAAAAAATAAAATAAAAAATCCCCACATGCAACAAATGCAGATTCCATATATGCAAACTAATAAATGCAAAAAGATTGTGATATGCACTTGTGTTTTCCGGGACCTTCAGGCTTTCAGGCACTTTTAGACCGACCACGCTTTGATAAATCATTTTAGTTGTCTTCTCTTATAGCAATTCCGGAACAGATATTTTAAAGCATGCCAAATGATGATACTATTAACCACTGAATCACAGGCGAGGATTATTTCGACCCCTCCAGAGTTCTATTGAGTCATTCACGTAAATAATCAATTAATTATCATGAATTAACTCGAGTTTTCGACATAGTTCCCTAATGGTAATGATCTAGCCTAAAGAGTCTGCACTATACAACAATTGGCACATCTTACAATATGCATCCGAATTAGTTACAATTACGATACGAATAATGGTATCATATCAATACAGGCGTTTTAGCGTTCTAGTTATAAATTGACCAGTCATCATGAAATCAGCCGATATGGCGAGCCATGCTTACAAGTATCATGCATGCTACCATATTTCTTGCACATTTTCAAAGAGAACATTAATAGCAATTCGTATTTCTGCTACAAAAGTGCAATGGATTGATAGCAATTTGCCTATTTCTAACTTTTTGCAGTTGGCAAAAAGCGGACTATGCTTGACCTTTGACGGAGGTAACATCTTTTTTTGCATTCCGTAATCAAGGGTACTTTTATTGTGGAAAGTTGCAGCTGAAAATGATTTCACTTATGGTCCCCCATATAAGGATTAAGGCGGTAGTGGAAGGAGTTTGGATTTGTTGCTGATTGCTGACCACATGAATGAATGCCTTGCTGCAAAATGCTCCAGTAATTAACGGATGATATCATCTGATGCAAATATGTATTTCCCATTCCTGCTAAAATCCAATGTGTGATTTTTTCTGAGCAATTTTCATCTGGAGATTTCATGAATGATAGATTATGCTCGTAAACCTCTAATGAAGATTCTTCTCTATTACAAGGTTTATTGCATAGTTGTCGGCAATACAAAAGTGCAGATTTATGTTTACTAGTACTTCTTGAATGTGTACATTACAAAACTGAATGTGTACATTACTAAAAATGAAAATAAAAATTATTAGACATAACACTACACATTATGAGTGTCAATTATGTTGTAATTGTTGTCCTAGCCGTCAATTGTGGCAGGATCCCTTTTGAGAACTGAAAAAGACATTACATACTTTTACGTAGAAAGTTACAACTGAGTGTGTGTTTTGTCCCTCTCCCATCTTGGATAACTCCTGAGGTTGTGAGGAAAGGTGGCATCTGGCCACATTCTTGATCGTTCAGCAGTCCGTCTTGAAGGAAATTCTTCATTAAACTTTGCCACGTAGCATCAAATAATGGTGAATTTTCTACGTACTACTTTCAACTTTTTCAGTAAACAATGGACAATGGGTGCATCTTAATTTTTTTTAATAGCTCAACAAGCTTGTAAGTTGCTTATCGTAGACAAAAGATAGCAATTAAAAGATCGGCAGATAGAAAGCATGTACTGGTGAGGATATGGTATGGACACTCGTAAAAGAAGACTATGAAATATTGAAACAAGTGTAAGAGCAATTATTATTCAATCAATTGCCCTCTAACTAGAGTAACCAAGTTGAGATTGGTTGTGCATTTAAATGTAGAGTGGGTGTATATTTTTTGGATAAGAGTAAAAAATGGCGAGTATGAACAGTACCCCAAATGGTCGTCTGTCCATTTTCTCATAGAATTTTGACAGGCAAGACTCCGAGTCAAGAAGTCTTTTGCTAGAATGACATGAAACATAATGACCAGGTAGCAAATTTTCCACACAAAATTGAGGTAATATTGATGCTAACTTCAAGAAGATTATGAAAGATTAGGAGGAAGTTAAATGCAATTCTTATCAAGATTATTGGTCCCCCATATGAAAACCATGCAAGAAGACCCCTGCGTCATGTTCTTTTTAGTCTAGTCCTTTTCTTGTATCAAATCTAACCCTCCATGCAATTAATACGAAAGGTAGAAGGCGGCAAGTACAGTTCAATGGTGGCTTTTTGAGGCAACTACGTATAACCCGCGTTACAAAGACTTCAACCACTATAAATACTTCAATTTTGATGTTCTTCTCAGCATCCCATCTCTCAGATTTCTTCTTACTTCCTTTCCTCTTATCTCAATCTTCATTGCAGCCTAAATTTGATTTTTGCATTGGCCTGAGATAAGAAGATAAAATGACCAAAATTCAGAAACTAAGGTTTGTGACAGAAGTTGCTCCACCAAAGTTCATCTCTCTGATAAAGCGTCCGCTGATTAAAATTTTGGAAACTATTAATGAGGAAGAAACTTATGTCTCCAGCCTCTCATCCTCGTTCGATAAACCAAGAGATCAAGCTTGATCATATGAAGGCTCCCTATAGATGAATCATGTAGGAGCATGTTTTCTTATCGTTACGACTCATATAGGAAGATGTTTTCCGATCGTTCTAAGCATGTAACTTTTTTTTCTTTTTTGCTTCTTTGTTTGAGAGCTGAACTTTCATTGCATTTTATAGGCAATGAAGGATTTTTAATGCTCAAGAAATGGACTTCATTTCTCCCCTCTTCACCACCATCTTTTTTATCAGGGGTGAATAAGTAGTTGTTCTTTGGTATGGTTTCCAGTTTTTGAGGGAATCTCGTGTTTTATGTACAAGAAGCACTTGCTGTTTAAGAAGTGGAATAAAATATGTATGTTTTTAGAACTTGCATCAGTGTCACAATTTCAATCCAAACATGGATTTGATTTACTTAACTTGCAAGAATAAAAAAAAAAAAAAACCAAATGAAACATTGTGCATATCATCTGCAAGTATAAAATTTGAACTTTGTTTGGCAACTCAAATATATAGTACGAAAATGCCGTTGAATTTTTCACCCTTGTCTCAGTTCATCCAATCCAATTTTCAGTAATATTATAACATGTCACGAAAGTTCGTCAAATGCGAGTGCATCAAGCACCCAAAATTTCTTAAAGATTTTAAAAGACTCGACATAACTAACCCCTATTAGTTGGGCTCATCTTTATGCCCTCAGAGATTTCCCAAGGGAAATCTAGACACAGTGGTTATGCAATATCTTGGTCTTGCCAAAGCAATTCTGAGTCGGTCAATCTGCTAGAACAAAAAAATTCAAGTGTATAAAATTCCTCCTTTTTTTCCGTCTGATCAAATGGTCAATTTAACAGATGAGCTGCATGAAGTAGTTGAAAGATTGTTCTCTTGAATAGTAACCATCTTGTTATTATTCATCTCATTATTTCAGTACGAATAGCGATGGTACAACTAGAAAAGAAACAACACCGAGAAAATGAGAATGTTTATTGTTCACTTGTAAGTAACCATCCTGTTATTTTTCATCTCACTATTTCAGTAAGAATGGCTGTGGTACAACTTGAAAAGAACTAACACCAAGAAGATGAGAATATTTATAGTGTTACAAGGTGAGGCAGCCAAAGGGAGGTATTCTTTTTCCCTTTTGGATCTTTACTATTTTGAGGTTTCCTGTGATACAAGTATTCTCTTCATTGAATCCTAAGTAGCTTAATTAAATGAAGGTTATATTTCTCAGTTAATCTCTACAAAAAGGATCTCAAATCTAATATACCACTATTTACAAATGCAACAACAAACAACGAAGGCCAAATATCGTGCGCCTGGGTCTTGGGCATCTGAGTACTCTCGTCAGTTAGTTTAGAACATGTTTAAATCACGGGCTGTATGTTGTTGAGCCTGGCGAATTTCCGTGAAAAAAGAAGAAATTACGTTTTGACAAAATCAAGTGTGTAGGTTAGCTATAACCAATTATTGATGCCTTCTCTACAGCTTTATTCCAACTTCCTCAAGGGCAGCTGCCATGGAGGCTGATGCCTCCTCGAGTGTTCTTTTCTTTTGCAGGGTGTTGAAGGCCTCAATAACATCCCCTGATACCCACTCATTGAAGGCCTCTACTCCTATTCCACATTCTAGTCCAGCATTTACCTGTCCATGTAGGAAAAAGATACACGTTAGAACTTGGCTAGAAATGATATACGTACTACTTTTCTTCCCATTTGGTGATTCAAAATGTTGGAAGCCCAGATTTAACAGAACCGCAGGACCACTGATATATCTCACGTTCATGACCTCGCACTTGTTAAACAACTTTGAGTGGGATAACCAAGAAGAGACACAAGAAGAACAGCATAACCGAGGAAAGCTTTAATTCTAATAATTATCATCTGATACCTTACCTACATACACCGTACGACCCAATTACAGAGCGCACACATCTATAATATCTTTGATTTATCTGATTTTGCCACTATTTCTATATAACAACCACGATTCAAGCGCCAGAAGTAATTAAGAAATGCAAACTCCAAACAAGAATGTTTGAAACAGCTAAGATCTTGAAATGAAAAACAGTCATCTGTATAGAAATGCTTCATGACACTGTCCACAGGCATAAAAAAGTGGTCAACAAGCACAATGGGATCTATGGGCTGCTTGCAGCTGATAAATTTTATTCATTCAGTATGTGTTTTCGCATGTTCTCCCATTTCAACTCAATTGCCACATGTGCCAGAAATTAAGCTATTGTACATACCCTCATTTTGTGCAAAAGGAGAACAATCAACCAGTTCAGATAAATCTAACTCCACACCTTTCTCTAAGAAAAAATAAGTGATACACATTTCTAATATTACATCAAACCATGTCCAAACAGCCCACACTCTCTCAATTCTCCACCTAAACCTACACAAAAAGCCGGCAACCCTTTCCAGTAACCATAACCACAAGCATAATTATAGCATACAGAGGTGGATGATGAAAAGGATAAACTCATATGACAAAACCTTTTTTTTTATCATTATTATTTTTGAAAGTTGTATGACAAAACTTCAAACGGCACTTTGAAAATTAAAATGCAAAATGTCATGACTCTTAACAAGAGAACCAGAAGGCTTGGACTTGAGATGCTTAACTATTGTTGGTAGGTAAAACCCAGCGATTGAATAGCATAAAAACAAAAAATTTGTGAAAGATAATCACAGTACAGAAGCAGATCATCTCATGTTCAACTATCCACAGAAGAGAGAAAATATACCTCTTTCACAGGTTCCTTAACCCGTCGTAATGAATCAAGTTTGCCCACATAAACCACTTGTCCTTTTCTCAGAACCTGAACTCCACAGGCTTTCACAACTTTTCCTTCTGTTACCATGCAACCAGCAGCTTTCCCACTCCCACTATCAAATACTACTCGTACCTCAGCTTTGCCAATAGGTTCTTGTTCCTGTAAATAAAGAAGCTTTTGCTTAAAGGTTCCCAAATACCATTATCAGCATGTAGAAACCAATAGAACCATTATTTAAACTACAAAAAAGAATATCAAATTTAATAGACAAATTAGTCGTTTTCCTATTGTCCAAGGACAAATCAGTTCAAACTTTCCGAGAAAAGTAATATCTTGCATATAGCCCCAAGTTAAAAGAAAAAAGATACTGGAGATTTTTTTTGTTCTCAACCTCTATTTCATAAGATTTAGAGCTTAGTGGCCTCCAACAAATACAACTAACACTGAAATGTAGACTCAATTCTCAAAAAACATTGTGGAAGGTTAGTGTGTACCATGTTTAACATTGATATGCTCACTAAAAGAATTGGGAAGAAAAGGCAAAACTTGAATCCTGGTATAGATTTTAAACCAATTTGTTTTACCTCGACAGGCTCCAGTAGTCCCTCCATTGTATTTCGCACATCATCAATAAGTTCATATATAACTCTGTAAAGCCCAATCTCAACACTCCTGTTCTCAGCATAGCTCTTAACAGAACCAGGAACTTTCACATTGAATCCGAATATAATGGCTTTACTTGCCACAGCAAGGTCAATATCACTGGTGCTCACATCCCCAGTTGCTTGTGATAGGAACTTCAAAGTCACGTTATCTTGTGGAAGGACCTGGAGGGCCTGTCTAACAGCTCCTATAGAACCCTATTCATGATTAGGAATGTTAATCTGTATTAATAATATTCTATATATGCAAAGAAAGCTATATGGCAAATAACATACAGTAGTCAATTAAGAAGTAAAGGACTTCCACTAAAGCTGACACACTAATATGCTTGCACCTACATTTGTGTAAATCAATGTGCAAATAGATTAAGGTGTACAAGTGTAAGCATCAAATTTTAAAAGAAACTGAAACTAGTATAGGACAGCCCTAGCACAAAGAAAAATATAAGCATCAAAGATATTACTAAAGACTTGCATTGCAAAACTTCATTGTCATTTATAAGGTGCAGCCTACCAGAAAAAGATGTGAGCGAAGATCGGATGAATTATTGTTGTTACTATTTTGTACTATTCCTAAAAGACATAATATAATATTGTCGATGTGCAAGAATAGTGCCAAAATACAAGAATAACCATCCTTTTGGTTAGTCAGAATGGCTATCCATACCTGAAGATCAACCTTTAGAATTACATTCAGTTGGTGCAAGTCCAATCCAGCCTGCTTTCCTGCTGAAACAGCAGAAGCCAGGGAAGCAAGTGTAACCTTTCCATCTCCAGCTTTTGCAGAAAGACGTTCATTCCTCAAGGTCTCAGCTCGTGCCTGGGCTTTTTCACGAGCAAGTTCAAGAGTCTCGACAACTTCAAACTCATCACCAGCAGAAGGGACAACATTCAATCCAATGACCTGATGACACATGCAGGACAATGCAATAAGCGCTGAAGAAAAGATAGTAAATAACTCAAACAGAATTAACAGATCCATATGTGAAGGCAAATGAAAATGTTCACTACAATCTACAAATTGGCTTTTCAAGAAGCAAATTCCCACCCACAGATAAAACCTGTTTGAATGAAAATCTAAAACTTTTTATATTACCCATGATTAAAATTTGCAAATACATGCCATCCCAGCATATTAGAACTCAGAATCATACTTTTATGAGAAGCAACTTTGAACCAGCATGAATTACACATTCATAATTATGCTACAAAGAGCTATTGCAAAAGATAATAAAATGCGCATCTTACATTTGAATTGGTTGTGAATGTCACATCTCACATGGTGCAAGTAGCTTCATAAAAGTATTAGACAAATGACATCCAACAATATTAGTGAACATGCATACCTGCACAGGTATAGAGGGCCCAGCTTCATCAACTCGCCTCCCAGCATCATCAAATAAAGCCCTGACCTGCCAAAGCATAAAATTGGAGCCTTTTTTAGATAAAGATGGACAATTAGATGTATCCATCTAAATCTGTAAGAATGTAGAACATTAAGATAGAAAAAGAAAAAAACTAAATCTTATTTAAATGATGGCCCAGACTTTCCATCTTACATCCACCAACCTTTCCAAAAGCTTCCCCACAAACTACTACATCTCCTTTTCTTAGCATGCCATTCTGCACAATGAATGTGACAACGGGTCCTTTAGATTTTTCAAGACCGGCCTCTATGACTGTGCCCTTTGCATTTCTCTGAGGGTTTGCCTTCAGCTCTTGCAACTGTGGACAGAGACAGCAGAAAGTCAGAAACAGGTACATGGTGGGTGAACGTGCACACACACCCTGAAGAAAGACAGAAGTGACTTTCCAAATACTATCTGAAGATATAGTGAATTTCAGTATTGCTAAATTTTCAGCTTGGCTGCAAAGAAGGGTGTAGAGTGCAAAGGGTGCATTTAGAATAATTGAATGGCCAGCAGTCGACTAAGTTTCTATCAACTACTGATCAAGGATGCATTATACATATTGAGCTCTACAAGCCCTCACAACAAATTCACAGCAAGCATATTGCCAGTTCATAAACAGGAGGTACTTGTTTGATATAACGTACTTCTGAAAAACTAGTGCTGCTAGGGTTCTAAGACTTTAACATGATGATACAGAAACAGAGTATCAAAGTGAAACAATTGCAAAGAAATAAGTCAAGAAGCCTACCTCAGCAAGAAGCATGATAGTTTCTAATAAGTCATCAATATTCTCCCCTTTAAGAGCACTGATCTGTTGAAATAGAAGAAATAAATGACTGACACGATTACCAAAGCATCATTTAAGATATAATTGCAGATTGGACACCTTAACCATTGGGGTATCACCACCCCACTCTTCCGGCATCAAACCAATTGAAGAAAGTTCTTGCATGACTCTATCTGGATTAGCTCCATCCTTATCAATCTGGAAACACAGACAGAAAAATTTGTTGCAGTACGAAGAAAACATCAATTGAGAGTACATGATATTCAAGCCAACACACAGTAGAGAATCTCAGGATAAATGCAAGTGTACTTTGTTTATAGCAACAACAATTGGCACCCCAGCTGCTTTGGCATGAGCAATGGCTTCTTCTGTTTGAGGTCGAATTCCATCATCAGCAGCAACTACGATAACAACAATGTCTGTTACTCTGGCTCCACGAGCTCTCATTGCTCCAAATGCCTATAGAATCATTCTTCAAGTTAAATTAGATAATCCATCTCAACAATGGCCTTTACACTGTACAAGTACAAGATTTCATGACAGATCATTTGAGATTTTAAAAAAAAAAAATTGCATGAATAAGCAGTTAGAACCAGCACTACATCGTTTGTTACCTCATGTCCAGGAGTATCAAGGAAAACACAAGTCTGTGGCTTGCCATCAAAATGTACTTGTACCTTGTATGCCCCTATCCCTTGAGTAATCCCACCTGCTTCGGATGCTGCCACCTACAATAGGTTATCTAGGAATCAGTTTCCCACTATTCAACAATTATATGCAAAGACATCATAAGGAACTTCTTCTAAAATCATCACATCATTAAGCTATTAGAAACGACATACTCAACATAAACACCAAAAAAAAAAAAAAAAATTTGTTTCATACCTTGCTTTTCCTGATGTAGTCCAAAAGCGTGGTCTGCCAACTCAAAGAACAGATAAATATATTAACCGGAGCTTGTTATGGGACAATAAATTCATAATAACGTAAAAAAAGATCAATTAACTAGAAACACACGAAACATTCCTTGAAAACAACCAAATCTCAAGAAACGTATAAATCTGTTGCTTACTTTCCCATGGTCCACATGCCCCATGATAGTCAGCACAGGAGGCCTGTCCTCCAACTTGTCCAAGTCTTCTTCATCAAGAATTTCTTTCTTCTTTGCCATTTCCTCCATTTTGACAGGAATAGCATCAATAACTTCCACATCATACTCCTGACAAATCATCTTCACCATGTCATTACTAAGAGTTTGCACACCATCAGGTTTGATTCCCTTGGAGTACAAAGATCTAAAAATTTCACCTTCACTGATGACCAAGTTGTAGGCCAACTCCTCTGTTAACATGCCTTCGTCGCCAACCTCCAAGATTTCTACCCTAACAGGTGCAGCATCTTTAGCTGCCTGGAGTCGTGCAGCTTTACGACTGGCCTTTGTCCATTTTCTTCCTTTCCTTGCTGTGGCAGCACCAGGAATCGAAATATCAAGCTCTGGAATCTCCTCATCAGAAATGTCATCAGCATCAACTAATCGCTTGCGTAGGCCTCCAGATGGACCCCCCTTTTTACGAAATTCTTCCTTGGACTTTTCATCCTTCGACTTTCCAGGTGCACGACCCTTTCCTGGTTTTGGTGGGGTTAAAACAGCTTGAGCAATCAAAGGATCAATCACTGGTTTCTTAGAAGCAAATTTGTCGATCAATATTGGCTTTCTTTCTTTGGTCTTAGCAGAAAAGCCAATTAAATCAGTAGGCGAGGGCTTTGGAGCAGCTCCAACACCCTTCAGAATGACAGATTTTTTAGCCACAGGGGAAGGAGCAACAGAAGGCTTTGCTTGTAACCTTGGTTGAGCTGACTGAGGTGGGTTAGGGTACCCTGGAGGAGAAACAGTTCTAAATTCAATCCTCCCTGCAACATAAGGTTTTGGATTTTGCTTTGCAGGTTCCACAATTTTCTGTACACTGCCAACAAGGTTCCCCTTCCGCCATACACTCTTCAATGTCTTAGACTTCTTATTGGAACTGGATGTCAAATTTGCTACTCGACCACCATTTTTATTAGCACCACCCTTGGCCAGTGATTTATTAACTGAAACACTAACCTTCTTACTAGTTTCCAGCTTCTCAACCTTCTCCAATACCTCCCCAGGAGACTCAATCACTTTGCTTCTCTGTTCTTCATCACTGTTCACCTTTTCATCATCAGAATCCGAGCTAAGTTTTGATTCATCCCAATCAAGTGAACCCACTCCTAAAAAGGTTTCAGCTCTAGAATCCGATTTCAACTGAGGCTTTGGAGCCGGCTTAAGTACAAGATCAGCATCATCACCACTGTTTCGTCTAAATGTGGAATCAAGGGATGCTGAGGTACTCTGATCAGCAGTGGCCACTGAATATCTACAGACCGACACATATCTCCATCTCGTACCAATCCAAATTCTGGGATAAGTCCTAAAATTCCCAGGGTAAGAAACCCTCCTAATCAATGCAAATGAACCTTCAAGTTTCCCAGAAGAACAAGTGCAGGCACAACCACTTCCCAAGTTCACTAGGGAAGCAATAGTAGCCATTGTTCTTTAAACTTATCTTAATCCTATCATGGACTCTCACTTAACAACCTCTGCAAAAATAAACCGCCAATGCAGCAATCCAAGCAAATCCTTTACCAATTATCTTCTCAAAATTTAGGCAACCTGTTTGAATCCATAAAATTCATCTCAAAATTGACAGAAAACAAAAATTCAACAAACAATTTCTTGACTACAAAAGGAATTTCCAAAAATTATCTTAAATAATGTGGGAAGGGGAGAAAAGAATTCACCGATAAAAGTGAAATTAAACAAACAACTGAAACCAGAATTCAAATAATTATGACCAAAACAGAAGAACCCAAGTCGCAAAAAGTGAAATTTTTTTAAGGGGATGAGGAAAGTTCTTACCTTTGTTTACAAAATTGCAACTTTAAGCTCATTTTATTTGTGCAACAATGTGTCTGTTTGAGAGTGAGTGAAAAAAGAGATGAAAATTATGAAAAGAAAATTCAGTGAGGTGCGTGGCTGAAATGGGAAGGGGACGTGGGTGGTGCGTGTGTGTGTGTGTGTGTTTTTTTTTTTTTTTTGGGTAATCTCTTCTATACCTTTCAACTGATAACTATTTTTTCCTTATTGAGGTATATTGATAGATTTTATTTTTACAAAAAAAAAAAAAAAAAAAAGCCCCATTATCTAATACTTATAATCTCAAGAGGTAGCAAAATTCATGAAATTTGACTAAATCAAAAATTGAACCTATAAAGAAGTCAGACTCTTTTGTTACAAAAAAGGTCAGACTCTTTTGTAACAGAGAGCACATATAACTGTAAAAATAATAATAATAATAATTTATAATTTGCAAATTGAAGGAAGATATGGACATCATGAAGTCTAATTTACTAGACTGTCCCTCAAACAAAAAGAAAGCTAGAGGTAAACCATAATTTTACCCCAATGAAAGAAGATGGGCTTTTAGTGCAAAAATTAGGAAAGATTGAGTTTTAATGCATTCTAACAATACAAATATTTGTCATAATATACAAATCTAGTATTTCTCAAATTAATGATTATCATAAATACAAGTCTTGCATTTGGTAACGTTGTAAGATACCAATGTTTCACACCTAGACCCTGCCTAAATTGACAAATTTGATTTACTTAATTTAATTTTCCAATTATTCCCCCCTTCCAAAGTAGGTAGAATCCTCCCCGGAAAATCAGTCATTCCATTTTCTTTTCAGCCGGAAAGCGAAGTTCCTAAATTCCCTCCCCTCCCTGCCGATCAATCATTTAAAATCAGAAAAACCATCTCTAGTATAAGATGGCCGAGAAATTGGCCCCAGAGCAGCGCCATAGCTTCACCCACAACGGTAAAATTTTTATCTGATTCTTCAATTTCTTACTTATTTGTACGAAAATTGCTGATTTTGATGATTTATTTTGCAGGTCAGAAGGTGTTTGAGTGGGACCAAACGCTGGAAGAGGTGAACATTTACATCACACTTCCCCCAGATGTTCCTAAGAAGCTATTCTACAGCAAAATTGAATCCAAACATCTGGAAGTTGGCATCAAAGGCAACCCTCCTTATCTAAATGTCAGAAAATATTTATTAGTTTAATTTTCTGTTACTTTGATTGTTCCTTGTTCCCCTCTTCTTCCCCCCCCCCCCCCCCCCAAAAAAAAAGAAAAAAGAAATAAAGGATAGAATTTAGCTTCGAATTAATTGAAATTGTTTGCTTCTTTCTTTTTTCAGCATGATCTTACTAGCCCAGTGAAGACAGATTGTTCATATTGGACTCTAGGTAATTCTGTTCATACTAAGATTGTTAGTAAATAAGAAGCTTTTATCTTTTATTATGAAATGATATTTAGTTCTATGTTTTAGGGTTTAGTGGCTATTCCTCGTGTGAATTGGATTTCTTGAATTCTGCTTGATTTTGCTCGATGACAGATGACGGTTGAACTTCCCGAGATATGTTGCTAAAAGTTTTAAATACGAAAGATTTGAGGTGAATAACTTGAAAATATTTGAGTTATAGGAGAGAATGGCGCTTGAACTGAGCATGTGGTCATTCGCTTGTGAAAAAAAAATGGAAGTGCTTTGCAAATGTTTTGGTGGAAAGACATTTATTGTGTTTTAAATTGCTATTGGTCGATCTTGGTAATGGGGAAATTTTGATGTTTTAAAGTTTAAAGATGTAAATGATCTGTGCCAACTGAAGAAAAAATTGGTTTATTTGTAGAGGACGATGTAATGCACATAACTCTGCAGAAAAGGGACAAAGGTCAGACATGGGCTTCTCCAATAATGGGTCAAGGCCAGTTGGATCCTTACGCCACAGACATGGAACAGAAGCGTCTCATGCTTCAGAGATTTCAAGAGGAGGTATGCTTTTCTAATTCTGCATAGATGGTATGTTCTTAAGTTGTTGCTTTTTTGTGCGATGAACCTAACATCCTTATGCTGAATCACCCTGTAGTTCTTTCATGTGTGTAAAATACATGTTTGATTCAGTTGGTGCATATTGTTGATTCATGTTGCTTGATGTTTATCATAACTTTTTCTTGGATTTAATCTTGTAGCTGGATGTTTCTCGCTCGAAATTGTATATGAGTCAGATATCATATGATTTCCCAAACAGTTTACCTGGTTCAGTATTCATGCTTGTGTGGTTTCTCTAATTCCTCATACTGAAGTTTATTGTATTAGTATATTTGAGGAGGAAACTAAGTGAAAAATGTATTGTTGTAGCTCCTGTACATTTCAGTTTGTAGTTGTATGGCATTCTAAATGAATTCACACTAGTATAAAGAGCCCAATGAGCCCATAAATTTTTTGAAGAAATAGAACATTAACAATACAATAGGATGGTATGAGAGCCACTTCACCAATTTGCTTTAACTTTGTCAAGCTTACTGTTGCAACAAAATATAAATGGTTATTGAGACAAATAAGTTAATATTTGATAATATCCTTCTGCTTTATATTACTGTTAATGTTGCAGTAGTAGCTAGACTAAGTGCTTTCCTGAATTCTTGGAATGGTAACTTTGATAGTTAGCAGAGCTTCGTAACAATTTCTGCATTGCATAGTTATCATAGTTATCCATCTAGGGTGACCTCTGATTTCTTGGGTAATGGTTATGACAACTTGGAAAAGAACCAGTAGATTATAGATGATATTTTTTCTTTTTGCTTCCCCCCCCCCCTCCCCCCTTCTCTCTCTTCCCCCCTTCTTCCTTTTCTCTTTTGAAGTAAACCTTTTCTGTATAGGGATTAAGTAAAGATTACATCTTTTTTCTTTTTCAAGTAAACTTTTGGCTACTTATTAATTCTGCACGTCTTTATGCAGAATCCAGGGTTTGATTTCTCACAAGCTCAGTTCAGTGGGAGTTGTCCTGATCCAAGAACCTTCATGGGTGGCATACGCTGAAGTTGACATGTTTTGATGTGTCCAGATTTAGCATATGTTATGAATATATACTATGAAAATGATCACCTCAGCACTCTTAGATGTAATTTTCGATGTCATCAGGTGTTTGTATTCTTGTCAGGATTTTAGTTTACTGTTGTTGATGTTCCATATCGTTTCTTTCCTGAATCCTGGTTTCACTTGTGATGATCTAGTGAATTTGTGCATTTATATTTGATGATGCCCTTGTTCGTTTTTTGGGTTTTGATAATAAATCTAAATGGCCTCTAAACTAATACAAATGTATATCCTCTACAACTGAACTTGTTCTTGTTCAGTTTTCGTATCACCCATTGAAATAACAAAATAGCCTACTTTAGGTCATTTCGTGGGATTTAGTTGATAAATTTGGACGTAATAGGGAGAGAGAGACAGAGAGAGAGACACCTTTTTAGTTAAAATCATTTTAGAAATTTCACTTTACCTGTCCTTCAAATGGCATGTGAACTCCTACGGTCCATTTGGATCGAGAGAGTTGAGAGGATTTAGATTTGAAAATTTTACCAAATTGCCTTTTAGTTGTTTGGACATAAGATTGCCTTGGTTATTTGGATTAAAAATTTGGATTTGAAATTCACCAGCTAGTTGGGAATGAATCTGAAGGGTTAAAATTGGTGAATTTTCAATTCACTCAAATTAAATTTTGATTTTAAAAGTAAACTCGAAAAATAAAGCAAAATTAGATTTTATGAAAAAAGGGAATGAAAAAAAGAAGGATATATAGTGATTGGGAAATGCAATAGTCATAGGTGGAGAGATTCAAATAAAGATGACTCAATCTTTAGCCACTCAGATTAATTGACTTGGGTAATTCTATATTTGGTTAGCCAAGCCCCCCAATGAACCAAATACCAAAAAAATATATAAACCCGAAACAGCCAAAATGAGTTTTTGAATTTGACTAACCAATAAGGCAAGAAATCAGTTCCACTGGTCCGCCTGCAGGTAGTACTGGGCACTGAAAACTAAAGCCCGAGAGAGAGAGAGAGAGAGAGAGAAAGACGTTAACCCAAATAACTCACAAACCCCACAATCTAAGAAGAAGAGGAGACGTGATAGCAGAAAACCATGAAAGACGAAGCTGTGAGCTCATCTGGGGAACCTCTAAGGCCTCGTAAATCTTCTTCTCCTCCACCTACTCCTACTCCTGCTGCCAGGTAAACCCGCTTTTTATTTTTATTTTTATTTTTCCCCATAAACCCTTATTCCCAATTATATTTCTGCTTGTAGATTCGTTATAATTAATTATGGCTGCTTTTTCTTGTTAATTGTTTTGGTTTTTCTACGTGGGTTTTCTGAATTGATGTGAATTGGGTTTTGGGACATTGGTTTACGGGTTCAGTATTTAGGGGAAATGTGGAAAGGAGGAATTTTGTTCTTTTTTTATTTGGGTTTGGAGGATTTTTATGCATTTTTGTCATTTGAGGATTTTTTTTTACAGTTCTTTAATCAAGGTGATTCCTTTTTGCGTATATTCGTTGGGGTTCCTTCTACCTCTTTTTTTTTTTTTTTTTAATATATAGTTTACATGTTGTTTAGCTGGGAGAAATTTAAATGGCAGTGTTTTTATGAGTAATTTTTCCTTGAAATCTCTCGATTTAGAGTTAAGTTTAGTATGTTAATGTTGGAAGTCTTTATTTGTTTGTTTAGTTTTATGATTGAACATTTACGAGATAGTTATGTGAGTGTTGGAGCTGTAGGTGCTAACTTTTGATAACTTGTAGATTGAGGTGGACATTATCTATGTGGTTTTATATCTTTATCTTCTCGATTTGATTTTTCATCTTCAGATTTGTTTTAGCTCGTATATCAAAGGGGAGTTTTGAGATTAATATCTCTAGTTTACGCCATTGTGGTGGTTTGTTCTTAAGTTATGAATCTATCATGATAATGAGAATCATCAGTGTTGCGGCTTGTTTGAAGTTAGTACCTTTTTCATTTGTATGGAATTTAATCAATTAGTGTATTCTTCTATCAGTTCTGCAGGGGCATCTTCTCCTGCACTTCTCACAAATGCTGGGAGCTCAGATTGGTTGGGGCAAGGACAGGGTTCTAAAGGGGGTTCTCTGTCCCGCATTGGATCACAGCCCATGTGCACTTCACTGAGCACTACTGCTGTTGGTTCTGCATTAGAAACATCAAGAACTTCGTGCAGGCCCTGGGAAAGGGGTGATTTACTTAGGCGTCTCTCTACATTTAAACCTGAAAATTGGTTCGGAAAGCCCAAGGTATTACACTGACTTCCCTTGATACATATCTTGTTCTTTAGACATTGTTTTGCTCTTTTTATCCTTTGTTAATGTCTATCATTGGAATGCTGTTTACAATCACTGTCAGTCAAATGATAGAAGAACCTGTAAATAGTGCTACTGGCCTTCATTGATGTCTAATCTTATGAATGTGTTATCTAATATTTCCTCTATCTTTTATGCAATCCAGTTGTTACGGTACAGCTAGACTTGGACTTTTTCATTTAGCATCTTTCTTGTTCTTAATTCCTAACATTAATGATGATTTAGGCTGCAAGTTCACTAGCTTGTGCCAGAAGAGGCTGGGTGAACACAAATCTAGATATGATTGAATGCGAGTCTTGTGGTGCTAATATGAACTTTATTTCCCCAGCAACCTGGACTCCTTCTGAAGGTGTGTTTTTAAAGTTAATTATGCTCTGAGATTTCCGCATAAATGCTGTCTGACATCAGAGAATTCTATTCCAGTTTTTCCTTTTTCTTCTTGGTTCAGATGTTTAATTATCCTAGTATTGGGTTACTAGTTTACTTGGACGTGGACTTTCCTGGTGTAGTATAAGACACTTGCAGTTTGAGTTGAATGTTGTATACAAGGCATTTACTGCCACTTCCATTCATACAAAATTTTTTGTGGTTTTGTTGTTGCTTTTGGAAATTTATGGGAGATAAGACATTATTAAAATCTTTGGATGGATATATAAAATTAAGGAATGAGAAGTCATTTTACTAGCATTAATTGGAGTTGATGTATGAATTTTTCTTTAAAGGTCCTTTTTTTCCTGTTGCTGGTTAAAAAAGTTTTTCCTTGAAAAGATGTTGAGATAGACGAGAGGGTATTTTAGTTTGAAAGTTTTGTAAGCAAATGTTGTATTACAAAATCACTTTAGTGCTATTTTTGGTAGCTTTTCCAGCTCAAAGTAAGCATTGGATACAAAGGTAATACTGTGAATGTATCGGTCAATAGCTGCTCAGTGTTCTTACAATGGATATTCCTGGTTTTTCTTCATCCCCACTTCACTGACTAACAGCTATTTTGGGAGCAAGGATTTGTGGAGAAAAGAAAGGAAAAGAAAAGGTTTGATTGTTTGGGAGTTAGGGAGAAAGGAAAAGAAAAGGTTTGATTGTTTGGGAGTTAGGGAGAAAAGGAGTTTGGAAGAATGGCTTTGTTTGGGAGTTAGAAACAGGGAAAGAAAAGAAAGGGAAGATCCCTTCCCCTCCTTTTCTTTTCTTTTCATCCTCCCCCTTCCCTTCTTTTCCTTTCTATTATAAACTCCCAAACTATATAACACACCAGATGTGGAACTTGTTCACTTAGGTGAAGGGTCGACATTTCCCTTATTTCTGTTCAGTGGGTTCAGTGGGTTGATGGGCAAAGGATTTGCCGCTTCATTCCTCTGAATTTTCTACCTGGGTAGAGGTGCAAAAAATTAGGCCAGGATGGGTTACATTTTCTCTTCCTTCTCCTTTCGGCCCTTGCCTGAAAAGGGAGCGAGCTATTTGTATCCACTTTTACTTCTCCCTTTCTTTCCTTCCACTTCTCATCCCAAATGGAATGTGATGTAGATGTTTTGGTCACTAAAGTAGCCAGTGCAATGATTATTCAAAAGTTGCTGCACATAGGTAAATCATGATTATAGTATTCAGGTTTGGTTTCCTTTTTATCATTAATTTTGGGATGCTATGATTTTTTTGCCTTCTTTTAATCAAGAGCAGAAAATCTTGACATGGAAAATAAAAAGGAGCAGGAAATCTTACTTTAGCATTATTTTATCCTCACACTTTAATTATTTTGCCCAGAGACCTCCATTAGTCTGATATTTATGATGACTTCAGTTCTTGTTCCTTTTGTCTACTCTAAGGATAAAGTTGGACTTTGTCTATTTGCCCACTGGGATCATTGATAGTTTGCTAGTCAATTGCTGACTGTCGCAAGTCTAATTTCTTAATGATCTTATAGCTGTCAGTGCTCGGGAAGACTTTTCAAAGAAACTTGATGAAGGGCACAAAGTCACTTGTCCATGGAGAGGAAACAGTTGCGCAGAAAGTCTGGTGCAGTTCCCTCCCACTCCTCCTTCAGCTCTGATTGGTGGTTTTAAAGATCGATGTGATGGACTACTCCAGTTCCCCTCCCTTCCTGTTGTGGCTGCATCTGCAATTGAGAAGATACACGGATCTCGGGGCTCAGAAATTGACCGCCTTTTAGCTCAGACCCAGATTTTTGTAGGTGGTGAATCTGGCTTTAGATCAGACCTTACATCAGGAACTGAATATACCAGAGATGATGTCTTTTATACATACTCTCGTGTAAGATTAAATTTATAATTTTTGTTCAGTGTATTTTGTTTTATGCTCTGAATTTTTGTCAATTTCATGCTCTTTTTCTTGGGTGCCATATAGGCTAAAAAGTTGATTAGCCTTTGTGGATGGGAGCCAAGGTGGCTTCCAAATGTTCAAGACTGTGAGGAACATTCTGCTCAGTCTGCTAGGAATGGGCACTCTGTTGGTCCAGCAAATTATGATGGTCCTCCACAAGATACTAGCCATGGCAAGAAGGCAATATCTACTTCGACAAGGAAAAAGTTTGATAAAAATGATGTTCTTGGTCCTTATTCTAAAGGTGAATCTAGGTCACCTTTGTTGGATTGTAGTTTATGTGAAGCCACAGTAAGAATTTGGGAATTCCTCACAGTTGCTCGTCCGTCTGGCTTTGCTCCCAATAGCATTGATGTTCCTGAAACAAACAAGAAGATGCAATTGACCCGTGGCATAAGTGCAGCAAGTGGAATCAGCGGAAGGGTTGCAACTAATGTCATGGAAAAAGAGCAGATGGAAGAGCGTGATGAAGCTGCCACAACAGGTGAAGGGAAATCATTGTCAAACATAGGGTTGGATCTCAACCTTTCGGTGGCTGGTGGTTTGCCATCTTCACAGTTGGGCATGAATGTGACATATGAACATTACCAAGATGTGCATAGAGGAAGAGATATCATGATTGGGCAACCTTCTAGTAGTGAGGTTGGTGACCGTGCTGCTTCATATGAATCACGAGGTCCTAGTTCTCGTAAACGGAACTTAGATGAAGGTGCAAGCACGGTTGACAGGCCACCGTTAGTGACGCAACAGGCGGACAGTGTTGAAGGAACTGTTATTGACCGTGATGGTGATGAAGTTGATGATGGTAAAGAGTACTCAGCTGAACCTTCAAAACGTGCCCGTGGTTTAGATATCGTTGACACTTACCATTCATCATATCGAATGGACTCATCCGGTGCCGGTCCTAGCCAGCAATTTGGCTTTGAGATTAGATCAGATACTCCAAGAGATGATCTTTTCAACCAAAGAAATGATCAAGTACTTGGCATCCCATCTACTATAGATTCGACTCGTGTTTCCTCAGTTATTGCAATGGATACAATTTGCTGCAGTCCCAACAGTGATTCAATGGAAAGTGTTGAAAATTGTCCTGTAGATGTAGGTGATGTCAATTTCCCTTCTGCATCATACTTGAGATTCACTGATCTGAATGAAACATCAGGACTGAACTACAGTAACCAAGCACAGCAGAGTACCTGTCCAGGTGTTATTAGGAATGTTGGTGAAATGGGAGTGAGTAGCACTAACGATGAAGAAGTAGTGAATGCAGATACTGCCACCGCTCATGGAAGAGATGGCCCCAGTTTTGGGATTAGCGGAGGAAGTGTTGGGATGGGTGCTAGTCATGAAGCTGAGATTCATGGAACAGATGCTTCTGTGCACCGAGCAGATAGTGTTGTGGGTGATGTGGAGCCAATAGCTGAAATCACTGAAAACCAGGGTATGACTGGTGAATTTGCACCAGATCCAGGGCTTATGGGTGATTTTGTCCCTGAAGAAATGGACCAAGAGGATGCGCATGGCGATACTCAAGATTTGATCTCTGGCTCAGTAGGAAGAGCAGATAGTGGCTCAAAAATTGTTGGTTCAGCCAAGGCAGAGTCTTTTGAAAGTGGTGAGAAGACAAGTAACATGCACCCAAACGCCGACGAGAACAGTATGCATCCTTCTCTTTCTTGCAATGCTATTTTATGTTCTGGTTTTGATGCATCGAAAGAAGAAGTTACTCAGGCTGGGAAAACAGCACCTTCTGACGATTGTGGATATGTTGAATCAGGATATTTGGTTTTGAATGGGACAGGTAATCCTTGTTTTCTTTCTTTTCATGCATCTCTCGTTGTGCACTCATGTAGGTACATGTGTATGTGAATGTTTGTATTTTTGTAAGATTTAAGCCGTGTATAAGCATATCTGTGTGTGTCTGTTGTGCGTATAAATTTGTATGTACACTCGCATGCACATAGAAGCATATATTAACATATGTGCGTGCTTATGCCATTGTTCTATAAAGACGTAACACCACGTACAACACCCAAAAGGTGAGAGAGTGCTGCTAGCTTTTAAACATTGCCTTTTAAACCCTTGTATATTCCTCCCTGCAAGGACAATCCAGCCAATCAAACAAAAACAACAACAACAACCAAAAAAAAAAATGGAAAGAAGACTTAACAGGTGTAAATTAGTTTCGTGTTCTGCCTTAGTCACAAACGTTTGAAAATTGCATATTTTCAAGTCATTATTCTAGTGTTTTATGGGTAAAGCATTCAATTGTTATAGCTATTTCTTTCCCACTTTATCTGCTAATCTTTCCTTGCAAAAGTTTTAGTATCATGTTGGCAGCTCTGCTGTTTGAGAGAAGTGCTATAGTTTCCAATTTAAACTATACCCAAGCTGACTGCATTTTCTGCTGCATTCACGGTACAGTGATAAAACACAAGGGGTGACAAATCTTAAATAGTGCCTCCAAAATTTTGCTGGAAAGTATGTCTGTGAGTTACGGTAAATTTTGGGAAATAGGAGAGAGTTTCCTAAGCCATTTTTGGAAATGACTGAACCGAATTATTTGTGTCCCTTCTTCCTTAGACAAGTTTGTAAAAAGTTTTGGGAGGATTAGAAAAGGAAAGCATTTTATTATAAATGAGATGAAGGGAGACTTCTTCAGTGTTTAAATTTCATTTTTGGAGTTCAAATTGACTGATTTTCTATCCATCGTCACTTGGTGATTTACTGATCATGAGATGTTGTTCAGGCCCTCCCAATGGAGAAAGCAACCATGAAGAGACTATTGAGTTTGATCCGATTAAGCATCACAATCATTTCTGTCCATGGGTTAATGGAAATGTTGCAGCTGCAGCAGGCTGCAGTAATAGTAGTGGTTCTAGCTCCAGTGCTGGTACTCTAGCTCTTTGTGGGTGGCAGCTGACTTTAGATGCTCTGGATTCTTTCCAGTCACTTGGAAATGTTCCCGTTCAAACTGTGGAATCTGAATCAGCAGCTTCCCTGTATAAGGTTCATTAGTCTAATTCATTGTTTTGTATTGGCCTTCTCTTCATAGCATCTTGCATTGGCATTTGTTTTCAGTTTATTTTGTTCCAGAGCTTGTTTTTAAAGGTTTCAATAAATTTCGAATAACAGTGTGGGCACTGGGATCTGTGATTCTTAGGATTTCAGTAGTTTTCTCTTCATAGTGGTTATAGTTGCTGTAACGGCAATATTAGCGAGGATAATGGTAACAGTAGTAGTTTTCTACAAGGGTCATACATACATCAGAATCTTTATATGCTTGAGATGACCCGTATGAATATTTTGTTATGGAAACAAATTTTGAGATATATGTTGTGATGTTGGAAGCTATAACTTTTAGTGCAATCATGGTTTTGCTGTGCATTATGGCATATTTTAGGACATTGCAAGTGTTCTCAAGGTACAAAACATCTTTGTCATATTATGGTGTTAGAACCTCAATGGCTAAGGTCCTGTTTCCTTTTCTTCTATGAGTTGTTGACCCAAGGATTTACTTTCTCTATTTATGAGTGGTCATCGCTTTTCTGGGTTCTGATTGAAATTACTATTGCATAATTAGTAGGCTTCCTCGTGAAAGAATTTTACTGAAGTACATATAGGTGTTCTGGTACCTATAGTATGAAATGATAAATGTACAAGGAAATTATAGGTCATATTTTTTATAACTATTTTAAAATAGTAGCTGATGTGTCAGGCTGTCAAATCTCACGAATGTTTTCTCTCAAATCCTTGAAGACAAATAACTTGGATGTGTAAATATTCTCAATCACTAATGACACAAGTGTTTACAGGATGATCATCTTGCACCTGGTCAAAAACTCTTGGCACGCCAGTCAATCAGCAAAAGTCATGGACAAAGCTGAGCTAGATCTTGAAATCTATTATAAACTGGTAAGTTATTCGGCATTCAAGGTATTAGCCCTACTCCCGGCAAGTTAGCCAATATTTAATCTTGTTCTACATCCCGTTCCCCCCCTACACCACAAAAAACCAAAACCAATCAATCCACTAACTACCACAAGAAGGAAAAAAATAAAGAGATGGCCTTGCTCCATGCTATGAGCACCTTGTGCTTATAAACATTTCTTCGTGTGCTCGTCTGATATACATGTTTAGAATGAAGTAAAGCTATTGTCTTATGACCAAATTGTGTTAAAGCCATCGTTTATTATTATTATTTTTAAAAGGAATTATCCAGAAACCAAACAGAGACCGCATAATTTTCTTTTCATTATCATATGGTTATGTTTTATATTTGTTGCTTGCAGTCATGGGTGCAACCAACGGCGCCACCATAAATTCTCCAGATCATGCAATCTTCAACAGAATTACTGAGATGGTTGATTTCTCTTCAATCTTGCTGTGTTTTTGTGCTGTTATTTTATGGAGATTTACAACAGTTGGATAAGAACTTACTTTTAAAATCTTCAGCAATGTCAATGATACTTCACAGTGGAATAAGCTGGTTTAGTCATTAGTGTAGCTAATAGATTGTTAGGCTAGTCAATAGCATCTGTCTGTTCTGAGTAATTTCTCTACTTCTTCAAGTGGTATTAATAGGATTTGAAGAAAAGATGAGACTTATTCATTTCTTCATCAAAATATTTTTTAGACAAATAAATTATGTTATGCAATTAACTTGAAATAAACTTACTGTTTTATGTTATCAATTTAATTAGCCGGATGTTGAGGTCATTCACATTGTTAACTTGTTTGCACCTTAATGATTTGTTCTCTTCTAAATGACTTTGTGGTTAGCCTTTTTTTTTTTTTTTTAAGTAGCATTTTAATTATTTGGTCAGTTAGTTGACTTTATTTCATCATAGAACACCTTAATTCAGGTAGCATTTTTTGTTTCACGATATTTTGGCCAAAAGCAGCCAATTCTCGCCAGTGTCAAATGGATCCTCAACCCGAGCCAGTTAGTTATATCTGTGGAGGTGTAATATCTGTAATAATTCTTTAAAGATAAAATCTTTTTTTTTTTATTTGGTTGCGTTGAAGTAATTAACATATTCATTTGAGTTTTTTTTTTATTTAAAAAATTAAGATTGTGGGCAGGAGAACACGTTGAAGCCGGGTGATGTCAAGTGATCTTGTATACAAATTACTTTTTTAAAAAGATAATTATTGTTACTCAAATAAATAGTTTATTATTTAAAAATATAAAAAAAAATTTAGCACAAAATTCTTAAAATTTGAAAAGAACATGTCAAAATCCATTTTATAGTATTGTCAACATAGTTAAAGATAGCTAAGAAAGGAGTGAAACTCGTAATGTAAGAATCACACATTAATTGTCACTTAAATTGGGACCAAATCGATTAATTATCATTTGAATTGGGTCATAATTTGGACTCTATATATTTAATATACCAAACTATATACTACTTTTTGCTATTATAGGTCTATCATAAAATTCTTTAAAAGTCTCATTAAAAGCTCATTACAACAACACCTTACCATCCAAAGAATAATTATTAAGTAAAAGAAATTACATGGCAAAAGGACATACAATAAAATAGCCATGTGACAAAATAAGAGGGCTACAGAAACTCTCCTTATCTTTTTATAATATAATTAGATTATATATTTGGAAAATCAGCCTCAGCGCCAGGGGTAACGACACCGTAATATCCATCGAGATTAGGTGACGGAAATGCTAAAAACCCATTAGTTGAATTAAAATTATTTTAAGGGATAATTTGTTAAATTATTTTTTCACAATATCACTTAGCACCATATCACCTTATCTCCTCGGAAATAGACCCATGAGCAATATTTTTTTTCAAAAATGCCCTTTTTCATTAATTAAAGTATCCTTTGTATTTAATTCTTTTATTTTGCTTTTAAAAAATAAAGTGTATTTATATAAAGCACACTTATAAAAACTAAAATATATTCTATTTAAAAAGCACACTTATATTATTCAAATTTTGATAATATTTTGATAAAATTATTCAAAAAACTAAAATATATTTTTATTCAAAAAGCACACTTATATTATTCAAATTTTGATAAGATTTTGATAAAAAAATATTCAAAAAAAATGCTACACGTTGTCTTTAGTGTTAAATATTAATGTGTATTTTATATAGGAAACACGCTTGTAAAAGTTAAAGTGTATTTTATACAAAAGCATACTTGTGTTATTTAGATATGGTTATTTTTTGATAAAATAATTGTAAACTTGATTTTATGTTGTTATATGGTTTGACTTTTATGAGATTAAGAAAATTCAAAAATTTTGATTTTATCATCATGTTTAGATAATTTATATTAATAGATCAAACAAGAAGAAGTAATTTATAAAATAGAAATTAAGAGTGAAAAGTGAAAATTGGGAAGAAATTTCTATAATTGAATTATGCTTTTGTATTGTTTAATATTATGAGTTGACTGGGAATTTGTGAGGGTCACTTTAGTAAATTTTACAACACAAGAAAGGGGTAAGTGATATTTTTTAAAATTGAAGTTATACTGTTGAAAACCTCAAGAGTGATTCTAAAATTATCCCTTATTAAGAGTTCTATAATGCACAAGCCACCTTGAATTTAGCCAGTGCGATTGTTCTCGCTCAATTGCATTTTCCACTAATCTAGAAAAATATTCAAAGTCCCCTAGTACTTATAGAATCCAAAAATCATAGAAAGTTTAAAAAAAAGAAAAGAAAAAACAAACAAAAGATACCTATAAAGAGAAACTAATAGTATAAAATTGTGAATGAGAACCAGTGGCGACGAAGTTTTCTTCGTCAATTTTTTCTCCAACAAAAACTAACGCAACCTAGCTTAAAGTTATGCAAGAAATTAAGACTTGCCCTCAATAGCTTCTTATTTTTATAAAAATTGATTTTAAAAAAGTTAAAAATTAGTTATTCTTAATTTTAGTTCAAAAAATCTAAAAATATAATAAAAAAAGCAATTGTAAACATACAAAATAGAGATTTGTCAAAAAATATAAAATCTAATAGGGATTTTTCAAAAAAATATAGAATCTAAAATCAGATAGAAAAAACCTATTGAGAATAAAGTCTTAGTAATCAAACTTAAATCTAACCATTGAAAAAACAAGATACTTATAGGATTAAAAAACTCAATAGCTAGCTGAAAGTCTCTACTGATGCAAAATTTTAGGCTGCAACTGTAGAATTGCATAAGCTCGGACATCTGAAGGACATCAAGCAATGGTGACGGGCGGCAGAGGTAAAACTGTTTGACCAATGCCAAGCGGTTGATCATCAGAAAGTACAAAGGGCCATTCATATGTGAAATATAGGCTCCCAAAAGGCATAAATGCATCGACAATTTCCGTCCGCTGTCTACTTTTTAGATTGTACCAATATGGTCTGTAGAACATTAATACAAAAATCAGATGAGAATTCTGTGGATGAAAACTTATAAGTTGAGGCCCCCACCGCCTAACATTGTCAATTCCAACGATATTGCCTGATGTATTCAGGAGGATTCGTGGAAATGTTTCAAAGCTCACTCGTTCTCTCAAATTCCAACCGTTAATACTTCTCTTGTAATCTTCCAGAACCCACAATTCAAAAGCATCGTAGAGGTAGTTCCACCTAGCATAATGTACTTTCCCCTCGGACGGGCCAAAGTGTTCAGAATCACAAACAAATTCTCCCCCATCCCCTCTTGGCGGGGGCTTTACCAGTTTTGCACTTTGTTGTGTTCCTACCATGCCGAACGATCAAGTGCCAGGAGACAATGATGCGTAAGTATTCCAGTAGACGACTCCATCTACCGCAAAAGGCTGAATAGTGGTTGCAACACTTAACGCAAATGGTGAATCAGAATCTATAGAAGCCTCAGTCCATGTATCTTGTGATTGAAGAATATATTTCAATCTCGAGGGTTGTACACAGTGGCCTAGAATCTTGCACCCCAGCTAGTATAACTTCGAATTCAACCTTATTTAAGGATGTTATATTATCTTCCTTTGCAGATGAAGGCGAGAGGAGCAAATGTGTAGGCCTTGTGAGTTCCAGGAAGCCTTCGAAATTGTCTCGTAACCGGGTTGCAAATTATATAATCCATGTTCTCTTCTTTGCTGATGGAATACCACTTGTTCAGCTTTGGATTAGCCCGGCAAAGGAGAAAACTTTTGGAAGAGGCCACAATGTCAACTTCCTGACCGAGGAAGCTTAGAGATACATCAATCTTAAGGCCCCATCTTCCCTTCTTAAACTCCTTCCCTGCTTCACAGGTACACAAGAAATAAGACGCAGGATTTTTACTATTCCTGTGGTACAGGTCATCGTTTGCCTGGGGCTGTAGGAAGAAACCCAAGGCACAAGGATAACATATGCTGCTCCGAGACCTACAAAGTGGAAACACATTCAATACAAGTGAATTAGGACTTGTTATGAATAGTTTGATTTTTATAAAAATTAATTTTAAAAAATTAAAAATTAATTCATCTTGATTTTAGCTTAAAAATCCAAAAACATAATAGAAACAGTAGTAGAGAACATCACAAAATAAAAAAGTCAGAAGTTAAAATCAAATAAAAAAAAGTTATTAAGAACAAACCCTTAGAGTAGTAAGGGGTAGAGGGAGAGAAAAATAAGTTATTAGAAATTGCTAAACCACTGGCGAATTAGGAATTGGAGAGTAAAATTGGATTAATTTATGAATTTTTCTCAAATAAACCAGGTCCACGAGTACGGTCCAAATTTGAGTCACCAAGACTCTATGGACTCCATGAATCTTTGGTGGCTCAGATCTGGACCACCGTACCTGTAGACCTGGACCATTACGGTGGGATCTGTGGACTCAGTCCATAATAGAATATCTCCTAATTTATCTATCAAATCTATATTGCATCTGTATTTATGTTTTCCTAAATGGTTGCACATAAATCACTGTAGCATTTTATTTATTTAATAATATCTCGACATTCATAAATAAAGGAGGGCCATTCTTACGTGGACCAAATCTACGAGCCCCACCCATAAACCTAATGGTAGATAAGTAAGTTAAATATCATTCCACTAAGTTTTTGTGGACCTGATCCACTCTATTTGTGAACCTGATCCACCCTAAAAAGATTTGATAAAAAAGACTAGTTATCGAGAGAATGGCAAATATATGTTGTGCTTCGCGTCCATTACTTTCAAGGTATTCCAAATAAGTTTAAACCTAGTAGTAGGTAATAATAGTTCGATGATAGGTAGCATAATTAGCGTTCTACGTTAATTCCGTTCCTTTACTAACGAAAAATCTGCGATATAAGTAACCTTATGAAACTGATTTATTACTCTATGGATGAAAAATATTCAAGAACATGAACATATATTTTTTTATTTCTAACCTACATGATTAGAGTAATGGAGAGTAATGGAGAGAGATGGTATTAGTAAGATTCGAATACCTGATCTTTGAGGGGTGGAGTCACGTAAAACTCTAATCGCTCGATTCTTTTATTAGTTCTTTATAAGAAGGACAGTGAAGCTAATTCTATGGTTTATTCGATCAAATTCACTTCAATCGGCAAAACATTAGTAAGAAAAAAATAATGGGAAATATTTAACAAGAACATGAATCTGATTCTATGGTTCGTTAAATTAAATTCACCTCAGTTGGCAGAATATAGTGAAAAAAAACCTTACCTTCGATTCGTTCACGCCTTCTGGCTCCGTGATTGTCTCTTCAGTTTTCTTCTGAAACTCGGCTTCTTGCTCCATTATTTCATCGGTAATATCCTCGATTATCATCGTGGCACTCTGTTAGAATTGGGTAATTTTCTTTTATTATGTCTGGATGAAGAAAGGTAAGGTTTAGCTTCTAACGAGGACACCCGAGTAAGAAGAAGACAAAGAATTTAGAGGAATAATCGAAAGAAGTCGAGTGGAGTAAATTTCTAGAATTTGACAGTGTAAATCCTAGTCCTAAAAGGTTGCCGTGTTTAAATCCGCAAGGTTCTGGGTCAATGAGTTAGTGTTCTAATCAATCACTAATTGGCGTATTACTGTGTTTCAGTTTTCTAAGAGATTCTTACACGAATAATAAGTTCACGACTTTATTTACAAATTTCATGATATAAACAAGATGCTAAAGTAATACATACTAATGTAATAAAATAATGTAAAAATAATCATGTGACCCTTATTTTAATTACAAGATATACAAATAAGACCATCACGATCATGGAAGCTAGATTTTACAATGCTAACACGAGTTATGTTGTTGATGATGATGATACGATAGTAAATTTGGCATTTACATTAATTTATAAATTTTCAAAATTTATTAATCTTGGAAAAAGATGGAAATCATCATTACATCATGATAAGGAATGCAAAGGGTGTGTTTGGTTCATTGGATAACATGGAATTAAATTACTAATTCTATGCCATCCAATGTTTGGTTATATTTTAAGTATATGAGACTGTCTCATTTAACTACAATAATTTTTGTATATGAAATAAAATAATCTATGAAAAGGTTTTTTTTTTTTTTTATCTCGAAGTGATTCTTGAACAGTCTAACAATATTTTTGACTAATTGCTCCTATCACAACCACTAGCACTACCACTCTCAATACCACCAAGTTGCACTACCATCGTTACCAAATTGTACTACCACTGTTACTACCATCCAACACAGCTACCATGCTTCACTATCGCAACTGAATACCACCATTATTAATACTAGACAGCACCACACTGTTATTGTCAATACTATAATTCAATACCATTATTTACTACCATGCATTATGACCACCATATACCGCTATCTAGTACAATTACCCCACCATGCACAACCACTGTTACTAACATACAGTACAACTACTTATACTTATTGAGTTTCATAAAGTAATATTTTGAAAAGAATTATAAAATCTCAATTAATTATTTTCATTCTTATTGAATGACAGTGATAATAATTTTTTAAATATCAATAATGGATTTCATTATTACTTATACTCATTCACATCCTTAATTCTCCTAAATCAAACACCCCCAATATCATATATCACCTGACATTTAAACCAAATCCTTAACACAGCTAAGCTAATTTGAATCTTCGAGCTCGCGAATTTGGTAATTTTTCGTTTTTATTTAAAAAAAAAAAGAAAACTCAGAATTTTAATTATTTGGTCAATTAGTTGACTTTTCTAAATCATAGAAAACCCTAATTATAGGTAGTATTTTTGTTTCATAATATTTTGGCCAAAAGCAGTCAACTCTCGCCGGTGCCAAATGGATCCTCAACCCGAGCCAGTTAGCTATATCTGTGGAGGTATAATATATATACATATATATATATATATATATATATATATATATATGCAGTAATTTTTTTAAGATAATTTTTTTTGGCGTTGAAGTAATTAATATTCTCATTAGCAAGTTTTTTTTTTTTCAAAAATATTAAGATTGTGGGCAGGAGAACACGTTGAAACCGGGGGATGTAATTCAGTGCAGAGAATGCGGATATCGTATTCTTTACAAAAAGCGCACCCGTAGAAGTATGTGTTGTAATTTTTCTGAAATTTGTTTTTTTGTGTTTTAATTTGTGGGTTGTTGTTTAGGTAGCCAAATTATTATTGTTACTGCGTTTTTGTAGCAATTGCCAAATGGGGTTTTTTTTTATGCTTATTCTTTTATTCTTTGTGATTGTGATTAATTCTTAGTTGTTCTGGTATTTCCTTGTGCTAGATGTTTGTAAGCTCTAACTTGATTTCTACACTAATTTTTCAACTGATATACTCTGTTGTTTCAATTATAATTTGAAAATGTAGATCTTAGTGGATTCTAAGATTATGAAAAATTAGAGGCTATTTGAAGATGGATGGATTTTAAAGCATTTTCTGTTGAATTGCAATGTAACTTGAATCCTGATGTCTACTTTTGTTCACTAACTTCTGATTTTGAATCCATTTCATCCTCCCGTCTGGAGATTTATTGCTGTGATTTGACATAGTATTGATGTGCACTGGTTTTGCAATGTGTACAAAGTTACCATTGACTCGTTTCTTTCTTGGAATGATATTAGATTTGGGGTGTAGATTCTGATAGAGCTCAATCTTTGTTTGTCTAATGCAAGAATAGAGTCTACGAAAGGAAGATGATCTGGATGTTTGGGGATGGGGTGTCGTCTGTTTGATCATTTAATGTTACATTCTAGTTTGATTAATGCATTCAGATTTATTACATCTTCAAACAATATTAAAGAAAAATACTGAAGGGTGCTTTTATTGTTTCATGCAGTTGTTCAGTATGAAGCTCGCTAAGCTGATCTCAGTTGCAAATTGATACCTTCTTTAGTATTTTGAGTTCTGCTGCTGCTTGCTGTTTTGATGTCTGATGTGATATATGTTGTTCGTGTTATTCAATTGATCACAGATTTCTGTTTTCCCCTTGTCTGTTGGTGGAATCTTGTCTTTATTGTATCAGTTGTATGGTAGACTTGCTGCAATGCTGTAGGTACTAAAACGGAAATTCCCAAGGAAGTTTATACTGTAGTTTCTCGCATCTTGAGCACTTCAGTTTTTGTTATTATCTTTTGGCCACTTGCTCGTTTCCCTGGAAATCAGTTCCAGTTACAGGAGGGAATACCAAGTTAACTTTAGTCAGTGTTTTTAATCTAGTATCTTGGAATGCAATCTGGCTCCGTCAAGCGGGATGGCTGCTTGTTGGAGGTTTCAGTGGTCATATAAATGATAGTTTTAGTACGTGGCTATTAGAATAATTACTACTCTTTGGGATCATTTATCTCTTCTTTCACTTAGCTTCGGTTAATTTTGCCCATTATTTGATATTTTTGCTTAAGATATGCTGTGAGAATATTACCTATGTCGGTTCTAAACTAATTAAGAATGGAATGGATCTTCCAGAAGAAGGTGTGAACCAAACTGCCATATCCTGTGATTCGAATGATCCTGTCCTCTGTAAAAACACCTTCCTCCTGTATTTTTCTTTGTTATGGGGTTTCTTTCTTCTTTCCGTGAAGGAAATCAATGGTAAAAAACAGAGAAAGGGAAGAAACAGACATTAGAGGCAAATTTATAGGGCTAAAATATTTCGCCAAGTCAGAAAGAATCTTCTACGGGTTGGTTGTAATACATCTACCATCTCTGGTTATTTGATCATGTATCTGTTGGCATTCTTGTAAAGGTCACCATTTATTACAATTTTACGGATACTAGTTATACTAATGTGCGAGTTATTATCCCGACTGTAAATTGTGGCTATTGAAGGAGAAGTTGAAGTGTCTTCTGGAAGAAGATATGAATTACAATACGATAACAAAGAGTGAAAACTGATTTGAGTGGGAATTTTTGATGGTGTATCGGGATACCGGGACCTAATTCTGATAGAATAGTGGTCTGGAGATGGTACTGCACAGTCATAACTAAGACTTGAGGTGGGGAGTGAAGTTCCATACGCGAGATATGTTAGCTGGATTATCATAAAATTTCCGTCATATTGCTTGGCTAAATTGAAGCTTCTAAGCAAAAGGGTATTACTGGTTATGCAGCATACACATCTTATTACATTAGGCTGTGTACAAGGCTAGCTAGTAGAGTCTTAATGCTCGAGAGATTCGACCTTGCTGGGTAGTTTTTGCAGTCACCCCCTGACGGCAGCAATCTCGATTCCCTTGTAATTGTAGCCAACAGGTGCATCATATTTGCTGAAGAGTCTGTAAGAGGATATCAGGGAAAGCCCTGCATAACACAGCATTCCAATGAATGTAATGGCTACTGATGCTGTGGCTTTTTGACAAAATCCATTGAATGATCCACAAGCTCGACTCCATGTAACAGCTTGATCTCCTTTATAAGCCAAGTACACCACCTCCGTCGACGTGGCACCTGCCGCTAGTATTGCATATGTAAGAACCTACACGTATAGGACAGCAGCAGCTAAGTCAAATCTGAAATTCTGCAATCATATGCCCCTATACTGAAGAGGGAGGCTGGAATATGGTTTAGGTGCAAACCTGGTCAAGGAGGAAGAAAATCCAAGCTCGAGACAAGGTTGATGGACGAGGCACAGCCACAACAATTGCTGACAAGAGGGAATAACCAGCACAGATACCATTGGCATGTACCAAAAACCTATAGGATTAATTTTGATTAAACCACATTAGAATTCACAAATTAACCTTGTAACTCCATTTGCATCGAACTTCATAGTCAAGGCCCTTTTTGAATAGTAAATGAGCTCACGGGGCTCAAACCGTAACCACCACCCTTTCCCCACAGTTGACGAAGATAAGATAATTGTAACATTTATTAGCTTCAACATGCATGAATCATTTTACAATCTTGAAAGTTCCAATTGTTGACAAGCAGCTACCAGTATTTCTCTTCCCTATAATTGTCTTCTATTTGAGCAAATTGAAATTAAAACCAGAAGGTACCAGAATCTATTTTACTTGGACGAAAACTGATGACTCTTATCATATCAAGCAAAGAAGTGAAAAAAAAAAATTAAATGAGTTGGTTCTCAATTTATTCAAAAAAGACATGCTTATCAGATACCAAAAATGATGAAAAATAATAAGAAAGAACATTCAAGATGCTCTAAATTATAATGTTTCGGGCAAGTTTAAGCTTTGAACAATAGTCTTATCTACCTGAAAGCTCCTAAATCAGAATAGGAGATAGAGCCAAATTCATTAGCTTGGAAATCTTTGAGCATAACCACAAGTGCCACAACTGAGAGAATCACAGGCAATAGTCTGAGCAAAGTCTCAGCGGTGCGCATCCCGGGGCTTCCATTTTCATCATCTTGTGCTGATTCAATTCCCAACTCCATTGTACTGCCTTTCTCCCTCTTATCCTTCATCTTAACAATCTTCTTTTCTTGTTCCCTTTTTTGTCTTGTTTGTGTTGTTTTCAACCAAGATGATTCTGGTAAAGAAGTACTACTGGTATAAAGAATGAGATTGAGTTTGTGAGAGAGGTGGTTTGGCTTTTCTCGCTACTTATTAATGAATCTTCGGTAAGGGTGGATGGTGCAGCATTCAATGCTCATCAAAGCTATCCTCACTTTCCCATGCAATTGTGCAATATATCTTCCTCGAAAAAATTAGTTAAGGTAGGCGGAGTGATGCATTTCTATCAATCACATCACGCTATTATGGCAAATCCTCCTTGCCTAGAGAACAAGAAAACCCACTATACTTATACAATGCAACACTAAGACAAGGAGTGAAAAATTTATATGATGTGATTAATAATAATACATCCCATTATTACGATAAATTCTCCTAGACACACCATACATATATAATGTGATACTAAGACAAAAAAGGACTCGCTATATTTATATAATATAATTAATAGTGATGTATCACGTGACATCTAACATATCTTAATCATAATCATGTAATACTTTGTTTTTTTTTTTGCTCATTCACTCACAAAAAATACAAATGATCTCTATTTATTAGACTAGACTAATCTAATCTCTTCGGCATGCAGGAAGCATTCGTGAATAGTTGATGCTGTTCCGCTGGAAAATTAATGGGCCATCCTGATTCCTAAAGACACGCACATTAGTGACCAAAAAAGCAAAGGGGATATGTATTTACTATTTTAGATGGCGTAATAAATCATCAAGAGATGGTAATTATATTATCAAAGTAGATTGGATGCACTGACTAGAAGATGAGGGAACGCTTTGGCAGTAATGTTTTCAATGCTATCCGTATTGGGTCAATTTATTATGAGTTCCCAATTGAACTGTAAAGCTTTTTGACTATATAGTTGTTGTTGTGGTAGATATTGATCCAGAAATTTGGCACGCGTTTTTTGAGTAGAAAAGCAGTACATCATTTTGGTGTAGTGTGACTTATTACCTACTCCTTTAGTTGAGCATTAAAATCTTTAAATGCCTTGGGGAAATAATAGAATAATTGGCTTCAAAATTAAAAATAAGTAAAAACAGTTTCGTACTAACCATTTAAAAAAATGGATTACTGATCAGAAACAATAGAGAGGTGGAACGAATAGAGAGGTGGAACGAATAAAGGGTCGAGTAGTTAAAACTCTATAATTCTACCTCAGAAGTTAGAAATTCGAATATCACCAACACCATTCCTAACATAATAGTATAGATTTGATAAAAAAAAAAAAAAAAAAAACAACGGACCGGGGTTGGATTATGAATTGGTCCATCTCCAGGGGCCCAAAATGCAATATATCTGTAGCACTAGTAAGGGCGAAAATATACTCCTAATTAAACGATGTCTAAAATGGAGGGTTCTCTCAAAAAAAAAAAAAATGGAGGGGGGGCCACCTGTCATAGAAAACTGTTGGGCCAATTAACATCAGCTTAATACTTCAGGGGCTTTACTGAAATTAAGAATAGCACTTGTTTTACTCACATTCAGGTAAATCAGTTGAACCGACCGGTTCAATCCGATTTTAACACCATTGCCATCAACCACATATTTCCAACAATCAACTGTCACAAGCCGGATATCAGCTATAGCAGTCCTGAATCTTCCTCATAAAAGAAAACAAGAAAGATGCATATTTCTGCTCATATTCATCATCCCAAACTTTCATTCCCTCAAATACTGTATAATTCTCATCATCCCTTAAAAAATTTCCTGGCAGTCTCTGCATTGAAGCTCAAACAAATCCCGACTGTGACACTGAAAAGTCGAAGGACACCACCATTATTTGCCAACAATAAATCAAAATTTTCAGCAGTTTCAGCTTCATTTTCACCATTGGATTTGACTGAAGATAATATAAAGCAAGTCTTAGCTGATGCAAGAGTTGAGGTACAGTGTATTCTCATTCTGCCTTTGCTTTTCCAATAGCTTGCTTAACTGTTTTTATGTATCAAGTTAATTGAGCATTACTTATTCATTTATTTATTTATTTTTGTATGTGTCTATGCACAGTTGGGACAATTATTTGATGATTCAGTTGGAATAACAGGTAATTTCTTGATACATTCCTTCCTGGATGATATGTTGATTTATTTATTAGTTTTCTTTTTGTTGGAGACTTGTAATGATGCTGATGTAAAGTAAATATTATTTAGGACAAGCAGAATTAGCAGACCTGGATGGACCCTATGTGAAGATTAGTCTTCGGGGTAAATTTTGGCACAAACGTTCCACTGTTTTAGCTAGACTTGGGAATTACTTGAAGCAGAGGATTCCTGTAAGTCATTTTTCCCTCATTCTTTCTGGTTTTATCTTACGTCTACTCGGGTGCAATGCAATAACATTTTGTTTGCACCTTCTAGTGCAGCTATCCGTACTTGGTTTGCTGTAGTATTTATTTTGAATCAATATGTCATTCTTGTCTCGTTAAAAAAACAATACGTCGCTTGTTGCTCATAATTTAACTGTCCCAATTTATGGAAATTTTTGCTCTCAGGAAATCTTGGAGGTAGAGATAGAAGATGAGAAGCAGTTGGATGATAGCCCTGAGAATTTCTAATTCCCCCGTTTGGCACTATTTGAATCTTTTGCACCTAGTCCTGAATCAGTGTACAACTGCAAAATTTTGGACGTGTATTCACTTTTGCTAATAGAAACTGAATGATGGTTTTATTTGCAATAGATTATTAGGGTTCAAAAGCTTTGTCAAGGTCATGATGAACATAAGTAATCATTTAACTTGTCAAAATTTCACATAGGACTGCCAAGCCAAGAAGATTCTAACACCTGAAATGAGCTTTATTACACAGGCCAACAACGTAAATTTGTTTGATTTCAGAGCTCTCCAGACAGACCATGCCGTTTATACAATTTTCCAAGAAAACAGGAAATTATCTCTTAAAACCAAAATTAGATGTTATTATTGCACTCAAATCCCAAAAGCAATGATTCACTTGTCCCCTTGTCCATAGGGACCTCGTGGCATACAACCGAAACGACTCCCGCTAGACAGCCGCCCCTTTCTCTCTTACCTACCATAAACCATCAGAAACTATAACTTTATGAGGTTGGAAAGCAATGCCAAAAATCGAGGACCATTTCAAACTCTTAACGTCTAGCAAACTCCACCAAAAATGCTATATGACGAGATAGAAGATTGCACTGGTCTTTCTCCGCCATCCCTTTCCTTTCAAAGAGGCACAGTTTAACTTAGATTCACCTCTTTCAAGCTCCATCACACTGCACTGCTGATATGTTCATCTTGCAACAGTAGACATCTAGAATATTGCTTCAACTGGCAAATTCTCCTCTCTTCAGAATGCAACTGACAGGTCAAAGCCAACTACAGGTGCAATGTCGATTTATCAACTCTTGCCAAGGAAAATTCACCATGACCGTCAAGAAAGATCTTATTTAGTAGCAAAGAACTTCTAAACGGTGTAAATCCAGAAATTCCTTATTTTATCAGCAAAAGAAATAGTTTACAATAAAAATGCTGGCAAGAATCGTTTGAGATCATTCTCTACTCACCTCATTCTGCAATGAGAACAAGACTATGATCAAAGCCTGCCACAGCTTGCATAACTTCAGAACCTTCCAGATATTCAACTACCATAGGTTCTGGTTCATCAGCCGAGCTGCCCAAGCCAAGTCTGCCATTTCTACCACAGCCCCAAGTCCAAAGCTCTTTCCTAGCTGTGACAGCCATTGAATGTGCCCGCCCTCCTGATATTGAAATTGGTGTCTCACCAGCAAGTGCTTCAACCACCAATGGGACATTTTCTGGTCCATTTCTCCCAAGTTGAGAATTGTGGTTCCATCCCCATGAAACAACGATCAGTGAATCTTCAGTTACCTCTGATGAGTGGTTCTGGCAAACTGCAAAAGAATGCCCCATACCTGATGCTATAGAAAGAGGATGGAACTTAATGTCAACTGCATGCATCCCCAAATCTTGTTTTCCTCTACCCAATTGGCCATAAACATTGCTGCCACTACTTAAAAGAGTACCATCCCCTGCAAAAGATTGGTACAGGATCAACAAATACAAGCATCAGACATTCACCAACGTACAACTAAAGTTTATGACTTACTACAAAGAACCAGGGAATGGTCAAGCCCACATGACACATCTACAACTTCAATAGCACGTAGTTCTTCAATTAAACTGGGTTCCCAGATGATTGGCATATCCTTTTCTTTCTCAATACCTTCCAATACCAGCTTCTCAGCAGTTTCAAGCATTGAATTCGAAGTTTCTGCAGATGGTAGATATTCAAGGGCAACTGAATCTAGAGGAGAGGGCTCAAATGATTTTCCAATCCTCCCCAATCTTCCATCAGCATAGTAACCCCATCCAAATAATTTTCCATGTTTAGTCAATGCAAGTGCGTGTCCCCAACCTAATGAGACCTGCAAGAACAATATGGATGTCAGAAAATTCCTTGCCCAGAAGGCCAAAACACATGAAAAAAGTCTGCAGACTATTCAAGTTACCACAAAATTAACTTGGGCTCTTGAGATTAGTAGGCTATCAATAAAGTACTATTGACAAGCTATCCTTCTACCTTAAGCACAATACTGAGACCACCTTAACTATTTCTTCTCCAGCAAGTGCTTCAACTCTCGAAGGACAAACAGCATCTGTAATTCCTTCTCCTATACCAAGCTGCCCGCGCTTGGACTTTCCCCAGACCCACAGTGAGCCATCATCTCCAATAGCAGCAGAAATGACACCAGAGGCAAATGCAGCTTTAACTCTAACTTGATTTAATCCTTCAACTCTTTTAGGTTCCTTCCATGTATCCCTACAAAAATTTCACCAGAGGATTAGGGAAAGGAGAAGAAAAAGGTAAACCATTAAGTCTCGATACAACATATTGTCAAGTGAAAAGAGTGAAAAATGTTTCTCCCATTTGTGACAGTCATTGCAACTTAAACTTAATTTTCTATACATGACATTGTAGAAAATTTTTTACACAAGCAGTTTTCAATTCAAGATACATTATATTCTTAATCCTTTTACCGTACATGACACATGGAACGTATTATCTAAACCTGCTCGTCTAAAAAAAAAATTTCACACCAGTTTAACAACACACAAAAAGGGATTGAAAGTTCGAAATTCTACACTCCTTTTATTAACACAAATATGTCTATATATCTATATAGATTAATAACCTCTCAAATGCATTGCATTTTCAACTAATTTATAAACAAAATAATGCACCAAGATTACCACCAAGATGCAATCTTTTTCTTTTTTCATTCTTAGGATTGCATTTACTCTCAAACTAGAAAATAATTAACATAAATATGTCTATATAGATCAATAACCTCTCGAATGCATTGCATTTTCCACTAATTAATAAACAAAATAATGCACTAAGATTATCATCAAGATGCAATCTTTTTTTTTTTGGATGTTATTATTTTCAACCTAGAATATAGTAATTAAAGATTCCAAGTTTATTAGTAAGGACCTTGGAGAAAGAGGGTGGCGGCCGAGCTGGAACTCCTGATTACGGCCCCAAGACCAGACATGGCCGTCGGAGGTGACGGCGAGGGAGTGGTAGTGGCCGGCGGCGATGCTGGAGATGTTGTCCGGGAGACCTTGAATTGGAGTGGGCTCGTAGGCGTCAGAGCCCAGTCCCATAATGGAGGAGGGCAGGCCCAATCCTCCGTGGCTTCCGTCTCCGAAGCTCATTACAGTTGTTCTGATTCCGCTGGTGGTGGTGGTGGCAAGCCATCGGCGGGTCAGCCCGGTTAGGAGACCCGGTTTGCAGTTGATCAGTCTTAGCATTTTTGAGTATTTCTTGTGAACTGATGAGAGTAGTGTTCCGTTTCAATTGTAGAAAATGATCGGATTTTCTTTTGGGTATGAGTTTGACGGATATGAGCAGACCCGGATGGTTAATTCGGGTTGCATCTGTGCTCATTTTGATGGCCACCTATTAGAAAAAAAAAAAAAAAAGGAAGTCCACAAAATAGATTTTGCACATCAACGGTCCAGATCGTACTTACATGTGCAACAAGTGTCAAAAATATATTTTACGTGACAGATGAGAAGTATTTATTGAGGTACAAAGAAAGTTGTGTAGCGTTAGAAACTTAATATATAAAAATAATGCTATTATGAAAAATAATATATGTTAATTTTGTCCATACATAATTCCTATGTGCACCTTACTTCTGGGGAAATTTTCAAATATTGGCGCAATTGGACTGATACAATTTTCTTATGTCACATATATACAAAACTTAATAAAATGTGCTAATGTAACATTTATTTCATAACTCTTTTGATTTCTATTTTCAAAAATTACCAATTCAGACTTCTATTTTAAAAAATTAGCAATTCAGACGGATCTTAATATCTCACACAGTTAATTCTTGTCCCGAAAGTTTAAATTTTAGGTGTAAGGAATTTCTTCCTGTGGTCTACTAGAAAACTAATTATGTGTTTGCCATCATTGAATTGGTTTCGGAATTTCTATCTCATGGCATTGGATGATACTCTCTCTCTTTTTTTTTTTTTTCTTAAATTAGTGTACCATATCACTATGTCATAGTGGTATCGAAATGCATTAAGCATCAGATTCTTAATTTAAACAGGGCAATTACCAAGTATAATAGCCATCAACAACCCCATAGATCAGTTCGTAATTATTTTTTTTTTGAATAAAAGTTCGTAATTAAACCTTGAGAGCAATTTTAGTCTTGTATTAATTCATATATTGTGGTATTATTAGCCTCGTCTCATCAAATGTTGGAGATGATCCAGCCAACTTCCAGGTGGCAATGAAGTATCTTGAATTTCACTTCCACCAGGCAAATAATATCTCTTATCCAAGTAACCATTCCACTTGTGCCATTTTTATTTGGTAAGAAGATCCGAACTTTATCTGGAAACTCAGCATTCTTCATGTCCACCACAATTTCAATGCATTTCACAAGGCCCACACAAAGCTTCCTGGCCTAGCATGGCCCTTATTTCCCACCCCTCTGTTTATTCTTTTGTAAGGTCTGAATTTGAAGGCACTGCAGACAGTCACAAAAACCATCAAAATGGCAACACAAGCTTTGGTCTCCTCTTCATCTATTACTGCTTCAGCAGAGGCTGCTAGGCAGATTCTAGGAGGAAGGTCACTCCAGTCATCAACTAGGAAGGTGTCCTTTGCTGTGAGGGCTGAAGCTACTCCCCCTGCTAAGGTAAGTATCTCTCTTGCACTCCCACCACCATACATGTCTCTTGCCAGTTGTCATCGGAAGAGCTTGATCATTATTAATCTATTTTGCTCATTCTATACCATCTTAATAGCACTTTTAGCCTTAAAAAGAATGCTGATTGCACTGATTACATGTCATATTAGAGTTCATGTTCATGTTCAACTGCAGGACTTCACTAAGGCAGTCTTAAAAAGGACCAGGGAATTGAATAATGTAATTTGATGTGCTCCATATACGCTCACTAAATTATGTTTTCTTTCAGCAAGGAGCAGACAGACAGCTGTGGTTTGCCTCCAAACAGAGCCTTTCTTACTTGGATGGCAGGTAAATAATGCATAAATTCAATCATTCAATACCAAATTTCAGAGCAATCTAACAAACATATTCACTACTAGTAGATTACGGGGGTTCAATCTCCTAGAACCCAATGTCTCCTGCGCGAGGCGCTTGCCTATGCAATCAACACACACACACACACACACACACTCTCTCTCTCTCTCTCTCTCTCTCTCTCTCTCTCTCTCTCTGTGAGAAACAAAAAAGAAGGCCTAATTACTCATGGGTACTGGACTTTTGCAGTCTTCCTGGTGACTATGGATTTGACCCACTGGGACTCTCAGATCCTGAGGGTACTGGAGGCTTCATTGAGCCAAAATGGCTAGCTTATGGAGAAGTCATCAACGGGCGGTATGCCATGTTGGGCGCAGTAGGAGCAATTGCACCTGAGATCCTTGGCAAAGCTGGTCTCATTCCACCAGAAACAGCTCTTCCATGGTTTAAAACTGGAGTGATTCCTCCCGCTGGTACATATGACTACTGGGCTGATCCCTACACCCTATTTGTATTTGAGATGGCACTCATGGGATTTGCCGAGCACAGGAGATTCCAGGACTGGGTTAAGCCAGGGTGTTTGAGCAAGCAATACTTCTTAGGTTTTGAGAAATACTTCGAAGGCTCTGGTGACCCTCCATACCCCGGTGGTCCCCTCTTCAATCCTCTTGGTCTCGGAAAAGATGAGAAATCGTTCAAGGAATTGAAGCTGAAGGAGATTAAGAATGGAAGATTGGCCATGTTGGCAATATTGGGTTACTTTGTCCAAGCTCTTGTCACAGGAGTCGGACCATACCAAAACCTTCTAGATCATTTGGCTGATCCCGTGAACAACAACATATTGACCAGCCTCAAGTTCCACTAAATTGGCAGCTGCTCTCCCCCCTCCCTCCCCCTCCTCCCTCCCTCCCTCCCTCTTTGATTTGTAACTTCTATGTGCAGAAACTGTTAAGCATGTCATCTGTAATCCGTACCAAAAGACATCTTTGAAACCTCAAAACCCTGGAACCATTGAGATCACTGAAAACTTTATTGGTCTGAAAGCCTGGGCAGAATAGCTAAATGCGTGAGCAGGCCGCCATATGGTGCCAGATTGTGAGCCAAATAGAAGTCTTTAAAACAGAATAAGTTATCAGTTATCCACTGTAGGCTTCACAGGGTATGGAAAAGGTATCCTCTTTCTCTCTGAACCAGAAGAAAGGCGATACAATCCTTAACCATACAATACGCAAGAAGAAAAACATTTTCAGAAAATTTTCAGTATAACAATGTCGCCACAAAAAATAATCAAAACTTTGTTGGTCTGAAAGCTGTGTTAGAATAACAACATTGCTACAAAATTTCTATGCACATGGAGAGTTCGGGTTGGTTAAATGATAAAAATTCTATGAGCAAATCCCAAGCTAATATAAGCATAAAAAGAAAAATGATGCAACAAAGAAGAGCCATCTAACAAAATTAAGAATTCCAGCTTTTAATATCAATGGCTAACCAGTATTGAGGATCCTAATTTATAATTGTTTAATTATCACTCCGATATACCATATTCTGATTCCAAAGAATATCCCAGCAAAGCATACAGTGAAAGAACAACTCTAGGCTGTTATGTTGTACCGGTAATACCTATTTTTTTATAGAAGCAAAAAGCAATAAACTTTAACATTCTTATTGCTACAAATTATCACATTTGAAGACATGAAGAAGAAACAGACAACTGGATCATCTAGCCGGTGAAAAGCAAAACCTCAATTCCCTCGCAAAATTTATACTCATTCCATTCAAGGCAGCTTCCCAGGATCATGCAACATTGCGCAATTAAGCAGCCTGAGCCAAAGGTTCAGAAGCACTGGATGATTCATGCCAGCAAGCAACGAGAAATTAGAGATATTTATGTAAAATAGTGTCATCCAGGTATCAGTGCAGCACCAATTAATTTTTGGGGAGAAGAGGGGGAAAATACAAAACAGAGACACAAAAAGAAAAGTGGAAAAAGAAAGCAAAAGCACGTAGAAATAAAAATATGCGAATTGCAAATGTCAAAAACTCAATTCACATGCCATTATCCAAACCATTTTCCTTCTTTTTTGGACCAGTTTTTTAAGGTTGGCACTCTTATAAAATTATGGGCATCAGGAATTTCATCATTTCAGTACTAAAAAGAATATCGCTGCTACTTAATAAGGTAATATCAGAATCTGGGACGAGAAAAATCTTGCACTACGGTATAAGATACTCTCAGTTCATCAAACTTATGTATTACCATTTAGTGTTCTCCAAAATTTCTTGAGTGCTACTGGAAACTCGCACTAAGTTCAGACTTGTTAAAGCACAACTTTTCTTCTTCTCGAATGTGTTAACAACCACATTGATCTCTGTGAAACACTTGGTTTATTTTGCATATAATCTTGTCTAGGGTCTTCCTTCCCCCATTTTGGTCTCTTTAGTTTCCAAGCGGTAGGGATCTGATTAAATAAACAACACATCCAGGTGTTGAGATATTAATGCAACTTGCATAGCCTCAGGAACAAAAATTATTGGACTTACAAGCAAACTAAGAGTGATTCCAAATGCTCACTCTTAACGTTTAACATTTAAACCACTGTTCTGAATGTTCACAACCACAAAATAATCTATTCCCGAAATACTTCATTTTGAGAAATAACTGATGCTTAACAAATTTTCAAACATCAAGAAAACCTGTAATTGATCAAACAGGTATCGTCCTCACCCTAATTCACAAAAAGTCCAGCCACAGGAACAAGGATATCAATCACCTTGCTGCACTGGGAAACTAGACTTCTGTCTATCTAACAAGTAACGGGATACAAAGACTGTGAGGTGAAGGGAACATTATTCTTTGGCGAAACTAGTTACAGTGGTTTAAGACAGAGCATCTCATCATAAATAGGTAACTAACATTCATAGCATTTACCTCTGAAGACCTTCTCCAACTTCCACTCGTAAAAAGCTTCCAACCTTCACAGGTGAGCCCACTTCCTTTGATAGGTTATTCAATAATGTCTGCATGAATACGTGTAATAGTCATTTTAGGGGCTGTTCCATTGCAGTAAAATAAAGCTCAATCAAGCTCAATCATAAGCCAGCCCATCCAAGCATTATATGGTACAAGGAAAGAACTACTCTCAGTCCGAGGAATTGAAATGGCAATACATGCGAAATTTGTGGCAGATTCTCCATGAATATCTTAAGCCCACAACCCCACAACTAAAACTCACAAACCTAAACCCATTTAACATTGGGAGAATTTAAGCAGGTTAGTCGGGTCAAGGTGTGCTAACCACTTCTTGTTGCAAATCAAAATATTTTTGAACTATCACGTTAAAACACTGAGTACATATGAAATCACATAGAATATTGCACTGCCTTGAGTAGCACCAACATGACCCTATACAATGCTATATTCCTTTAGAAGTTTAGTGCACTACCTTATAGGCACAAGCTTAATTCTATTCCGGGGACTAAAAACCATCAAAGTTATCAGAAAAGGTAACTATATGTCCTCTAACGGATACAAACATAATAATCACGATGTTTAAGTGCTGGATTACCTCTCACAATTCTAGTATATAATTCTACTGAATCCAAAGAAGAGAATTAGGAAATGAAAAGTAGAAGATGGCAATGATGACGCAATGACAATGTGCTGAAATGACAATAACTATGGCAAGAGGACTCTACTAGAAGAAGAAAGTAGCCAGACAGATTTTAAAAGAGAGGAATATCATCCTAAAACAAACAACTCAAAAACCAACATAGAAAATGATGGATTTGAAGAAGACCGAGTGATAGACTAAGAAAAGTTTAGCATCTAACAGAAAATACACCCTCATACCTTTATGTTTAGAGTATCATCGACAATGAATTTTTGTTCCATTAGAACTATTTCCTCGAAATACTTGCGGAGGCGTCCTTCAATCATTTTCTCAACAGTCATCTGGGACTTCCCTGTACTTTCTGCCTGTAAAAGGAAATAGACAAATGGTTCAATAAATAAATCTGGAGTTGTGAAAATTACATCCCAAATTACATACAACATCTACTGTTGGATGAAGATAACAACAGATTTCATCCCTATTCTCAGAATCATATGGTCTCTCTCTCTCTCTCTCTCTCTCTCTCTCTCTCTCTCTCTCTCTCTCTCTCTCTCTCTCTCTCTCTCTCTCTCTCTCTCTCTCTCTCTCTCTGTGCGCGCGTGCGGGAGCACGTGCACGTGCACGTTTGAACACTAAGTAATTCTTCATACACTTCTGATACAGCAATCTTGGGAAAATCATGTAGAACAGTGATTAAATCACTCCAGAATCCAGACTACATTAAGTGCACTTATAGCCTAATTTACTACTCATACAGCATTCATTAAATTATCAAAGGTGAATGATTTAATGACACAATTAGGTACCTGAGACTTGAGAATCTCACGTTCGCTCTCCATTGCTTCAGAAGACACGTCTTCCTTTGTCAAGAACAGAGGTTTCGCTGCCACCACATGCATTGCTAGTTCTGATCCAACACGCTGAAGAGCATCCATTGAAGCATTCTGATCGTCTACTTCAAGGGACAAAAGCCCAGCAATGCGCCCCACACCTGCATAGTGATTAATGGCAAGATCTATTGTTAGCTCCATTCTCTTTGCTAGGCAAACTGCTAGCCCAAGAACATAACAGAAAATTTTGCAGAAACTTGCCACTGTAGGATAAAGCTAAACATACGTAATAGCATAGACACGAATTTTAACTTCTCTTCAATACATAAAGTGGCAACTGTGAAATTAATCCTACCAGGCTTGTGGACTTGTATGGAGATATGTAGACATGACACCATATGAAGGTAGCAGATACTGCAAAACCCCTTCTAAGCTTGACATTCTCTCCCATCATTGCAGCAACCTCTGTAATTGCATTTTGAACAGTTTTCTGTCCACTTAATTTGGGATGTTCAAAGTTTATCTTCAACTTCTGTGAAGAAATTAAAAAATAAATAGTATGTCTAGAATGGTCTGAACTTATAGTGGAGCAACACGCATACGTAAGTAGGTTACAAACATCTTCACAGTAGACAGACAAACAAGTTTCACGCATGTTCAAAGGGAAATGGATTTTAAGATGCATGACAGCGTGCATAAGCTATGGCTGCCACAAAATTTCAAAAGATGTAGCCACAACAAAAACAACAATCACTACCAGTTCCCCCCTCCCAACCCCCCCCCCCCCCCCAACCCCAAAACTAAAACTAAACTCAAAAAACAAAAAAAAAGGTGAAGTTTCAGTAATGAGCTTCAAAATCAGCATTTGGAGGTCAAACCAAACTAGTTAAACCACTCAGTTGGAAAACAAGACATCACATCAGCTTCTCAAAGGCATATTGACTAACACATAAACCATGTATTCCACATTTATAAAGGAACAGTGGTTAAAAGTTTTCAACTTCAGTTACTCGGGCATATGTTCCACTGTAACATAGGTTAATTATATTGCATATAATATTTTTAAAGATAAAGAGGCAAATAGAGATAAATATGTTACATCTTGAAATTATGAATAATGATAAGCCTGATAGATACTTTTAAAAATTAACTTGCTTGGCAAACCCAAGAACAGAATGGTTTGGAATGGAAAAAAAAAATGTAATTTTTGTCCGCAATATAAACTGCAAAGACTCAGCACCTCCAAAAACTCAGGTCCAACATGAACAGCACCAGAGGACTGCTGAGAACCATCAACCAACAAAGCCACCTTTGCCAAAGATAGGGCCTGCGTGGAATTAATTTACAGGTGAGGAGTGAATGCTGTGAACAAATAGAGCAGAGGCAAGAAAGTAGGAGCCAAAAAACAGGAATTAAGGATAATATACCCAGATACCAATGTGATACTTAAAGGTTTCCACTACTCAGCAAAAGCCATTTACATTTCCAAATTCATCAGAGCTTGAATACATTTATTTCACTCAGGAACAATTACAATCTATTTGACAATTGGAGTTTCAGAAATTCAGATTTCCAAAAACTTTTCAAATCTTAACAACACATAATGAACACAAGGCACCAAAATTAATTGAAGGAGAAGTGGTAGAATTAGCATACTGACCAAGTATTGAAAAATTTCATTCCTGGCAACAAAATCTGTTTCACAGTTAAGTTCAATCAAAGCAGCCTTCCTTTCATTCTGTGCTAGGGCCAACAAACCCTCAGCAGCAGTCCGAGATGATTTTTTGGAAGCAAGAACCATCCCCCTTTTCCTAAGTTCCTTTTGAGCAGATTCTGCATTGGTCCACTACATTTTGTTAATAAAGATGCCACACTACCAGTAAAACCAAACGGCGGGACAAGTGAATTAGAAAATAAACTTGCCAATATCCCAGTTGGAATCCACCAGAGCAGACTTGACTTCTTTTATCGGAGCACTAGTTCTTTCCCTCAACTGCTTAATAAGATTCATTTGTTCCGAAGCAGAGACTTCAGTAGAGAATCTTCTAAACAAGATTCGGTGATTACAGTATGCACTGGCACAATTACAGGACAACGGGCTTCTATTTTCTCTAAATTCTGCCAAGAAAGGCCCTTTACATGCCATGGTAGAGTAACCAAGTCCAGAATGAACAGGGTTTGTATTCATCCTCTTGCAGAGAATCTCAGCGGGCCGTCTCATACCCCGAACTAAAGCCATTTTCTGCTACCTATAATTTATCCATAAAAGAAATTATTCAGTACCTATTCGATTCTCGAATTAAAAAAAATGAAAAAGTAAAATTGGCAAATCATTTCCTCCCCAGGTTTTTTCCCCGAATATCAAAATTTAGAGCACACGTAAATTACACAATATTTTTCTCCATCTATATCCTAATTCCGTTGACCCATTATTGTTTTTCCCTTCAAATACACCAGAAAAATTCGAACTTTTTCCCTTTTCTTTCCTTTTTGCTAATTCAGACCGAAAAGTTGAAATTTTGGAGCTAATGTGAGCAAACCAAAAGCCAAAATATTGACGAGCAAATGCAAATATAAATAACAATGGAAACAAAGGCACAAGCACACGCAGACATGGAATGAACTACAAAAACATACATGAATAAATATTCTCATAAATGTTAATAAATGTCTGATCAATTAATCAGGGTTCAGAGAGGGACCTGATGTATTTATATACGAGCTTTTGAGGGAAATGGAGACTCAGAAGACTGCAGCAGAGAGACTACAGAGAGAGAACTGCGGTGAGAGTGTGAAGAGCTTCTAAAACCCCCAAACAACTACCGAATAAGCCCCATAATGATGGTATTAATATATGCTTACTTATTGGGATTCCACACTAAACAGAAAGTCTTCGAATTCCTGAATGAAAAATAATAAGATCTTTATATATCATACTGACCAGTAATAGAACTGTAGAATTTTTCACAAATTAATCAAAGCCATTAGATTCTTACACTCAATTCTTGCACTTTGGAGATGATAAAATTCTTTAGAGCATTCAGTTCATATGCTAAAACATTTTTTACATTTTTTTGATGATAGGAATTTTGATTTGTTTTTTGTTTTTTGTTTTTTTTTTATTATCAAATTTATACTATAAGTATTTGGAGAAAGGAGAAAGGTGTTTGGTGAAATTCGAACTCTCGACCTCTAGAGTACAGTCGTAGAGTTCTTATTGTTTAACCTTTGTTCGTTCTCAAATTTTAATTTGTTGTATTAGAAGATGTGACAACATCTCTCGAATTGAATATGCTTTCAAATAAACTTTTGTTTAGTTTGGGAGTTGAGATAAAAATGAAAAAAAAAGGAAGGAGAGTTAAGAAAAGAAAAAGTAGGGAAGGTAAAGTTTATTTTTCTTTCCTTTCATTTCTACCCAAATTTGGGAGGAAAGTTTTTGGAGTAAAAAATGGGAGATTTTCTTCCCATTTCCTTTCTTTTGTTTTCTTTTTTTTTACTCCCAAACAAAGGGAATTAGTTAAGTATTCCTTTTATTTTTTTTTCTTCCTGACTCCCTAAGAAAATAATTGGTTAATTATTCTTTCTATTCCTTCCTTTTCTTTTCATTTCGTTTCTCTCAAACTAGGCATTAAATTAATACAAAATATACTCCAATATTTAGTTCGATCAATTAAGTTGTAAATTTAAGTCAAAATGAAATATACGAACATTTTGTTGATCAATTAAGTTGAACATGGAAGCGAATAGAGAGTCAAGAGGTTAAAATTTTACAACTCTGCCCTATGGATTGAGGGTTCAAATCTCACCAACACTATTTTCCTCTCCAAATGTAATAGTACAGATTTGATTAAAAAAAAAAATTAAGTTGGACAGTTTTTGCTTATTAATTCTACAAGCTCAACTTGAGTTAACCAAAAAACATGAAATAAAAAATTATGGTTATATGGCAATCTCAAGTTTTTAACTCCAACTTAGATCTAACAAAGTTTATCCGAGCTTGGACTACAATTAATTTGGGCTTCAATTCCTTATTCAAATGCAATAAATTTGAAGGTTAGGAGTTTTATTTATTGCAACATATTGTGGATGCATTTTTAATAGTTTCATAAATTATTTTATAGTTTTTTATAAATGTTTCAATTTAGTTCACAAATTAAAGCAATTTTATAGTTGCAATTTTATTTTCAAAATGTATCAATAGTATGTTGTATGAGTATTTTTTTATTTTATTACGTATAATCACAATATTTTGTCTTATTTGTTTTTGTTAGTTCAGGCAAAAAAAAAAAAAAAAAAAAGAATTTTTGGATGAAAACAACGTGTTCTAAACATGAAAGCAACCAATTTAATCATTTAAAAAATAACAGACAAAAAATACAAAACCTTGAACGTGAGTAAGCCACCATAATACAACATTTTAAAGCTGAAAGACAAAAACATATACATATATAAAATCTTCAACGTAAGAGATTACTTTGACAATTTTGAATAGACTTATTATCTGAAATAAAAAAATATTTTAAAAAATACATTTAAAATTTTTCAAAAATATTTTTAAAAGTCATATCCTTCTGAACAGTTTTTACACAAGATTTGGTCAAAGCAAGTCGGGAGAGAAAAATAGTATTTGATGAGATTCAAATCTCAATTTGTTAAATAGAATTATTAAATTCTAACCACTCTACCTTATATTCCTTTCCAAAGACAGGTTGTTACTTGTAACTGGTACTTTGGTCATAAGGACAGCTAACTAATACTACTTCACCACTGCTTAAAAAAAAAAAAAAAAAAAAAAAAAAGAAAAAGAAAGAGCTAAGACGGTTGAAATTTGTACATCGAGATCTAAGCTTCATTCTCCTTTCATCAACTCCACGCAAACAATAACAATACATAATAGACATATATATACATGGCCACCTATGCTCCCACAACAAACTGAACCTATAACCTCCCGATCCAACTCGCCACTCGCTCCGATTCAACTCGCTCACCTCATTTCCAGATCCGCCACTGGTACTACGCATCTAAATTTGAGCTATAGATCTGCGTTATTTTTCATTTTATTCGAACACGGTTATTTTTGCTTAATATTCTAGCTTTTAATCTGTAATTTTGTTTTTTTTTTTTTGGTTTTTGTTAGTTTGGATGAATGAATAGATGTGTATTGAGTTAAGTTTTTTGAAAAATGTTAATTTAGTTGAATCTCTTCGAATCATTCATCGTGTTTATTTACTTATCACTGGTACGTGTTTGGAAGGTTAAATTTCTTCGAATTATACGAGGTCGGAAATGAATGATTTTAGTTAGACGGAGTTTTATGTTTTTGTGATTTTAGTTAGACGGAGTTTTATGTTTTTGTGTATGCCGTATAGTTGAGTGTGTAAACGTTGAAAGATTGAGGTTACATTGCTTTGCATGTATGTTTAGTGATGTGACGGACCATAGGTAGATCTGGAAGTTTGACAGCTGGAATGCTAATAATGATTTTTGTTTTGGGAGGAAAGCGAGTCCCTAGTTTTTCGAGAAGATACAGTACTGCTGAAGTAATCGACTATAGGGTCATATTTGGGCAAGGTTGATGGATTTGTGTGTATGCAATGCAGGATTTAACGAGTACGAATATTTTCGGATTATTTATTGAACGCTTATAATCTGTAAAAAATGTGCATGTTGATGGATAATTTTGTTTCTAGTTGTTAAGCGGGGGTGATACTACTATTTTTTTTTTCTGCTTGAAGCTTTATAAACATTGATAATGAATATGGAATGAGCAATAATTGAAAGATTGATGACATTGCAATTAGGAGATGTAGTCATTACCATATCGGCTTAATGACATGACAGACAAGAAATAGATCTGCAATCTTGAGCTGTGATGCAAATGAGGTTTTGTGTTAATGGTAGAACGCAAGTTCCTTTCTTCATAGATAGAAAAAATTGTAAAAAACGAAAATTTTAGCATCTTAGTTTTACTATCTGAAATATTATAATCTTATTAAATTGCTTCACTAAATAACATGACAGAATAAAGTTGTTGATTGGTTGAGCTGGCAAATTGTAAACTGATTGATCTGAATGTGCTCATATCTTGTTCGTTAGCGAATTTGATCATAATGTTTTCCTTGTTTTTTTGTTTAGGTGAATATTGAAGTTGGAAGAGATGGAAAAAGCTAACTCAAATAACTTTTTGTGATGTAGGGTTGATGCTTTCAAATCCATTGATCGTGGATTAGGACGAGTGCATCTTGAAGGAATTTGCTTCCTTTTGCTTTTAATGAACAATGGCACTACCATCGATCTTTAAAAGGAAATATTGGGCTACGTTCATTTACTTGGTTCTGGTATCGAATCTCTGTCATGGATTTTATCTACCGGGTACCTATATGCATACATATACAGATGGAGAAGTATTAACTGTCAAGGTGAATTCATTGACTTCAATTGAAACTGAGCTTCCTTTCGGCTATTATAGTCTTCCTTATTGCCAGCCTCCAGGGGGAATTAAGAAAAGTGCTGAAAATCTTGGAGAACTACTTATGGGAGACCAGATAGACAATTCTCCTTACCGTTTCAAGATGAATGTGAATGAATCTCTTTTTCTTTGCACAACTCACCCACTGAGCGAGCATGAAGTGAAGGTCTTGAAACAGAGAACTCGTGATCTTTATCAAGTGAATGTTATTCTGGATAACTTGCCTGCTTTGAGATACACCAACCAAAATGGGGTTAAAATCCAGTGGACTGGATTTCCAGTTGGCTATACGCCACAAGGTAGTGAAAACGATTACATTATCAATCATCTTAAGTTTAAGGTCTTGATTCATGAATATGAAGGAGCTGGTGTGGAGATAATTGGTACTGGGGAGGAAGGTATGGGAGTAATTTCTGAGGCAGATAAGAAGAAGGCTTCTGGATATGAGATTGTTGGTTTTGAGGTTGTCCCCTGTAGTATTAAGTATGATTCTGAGAAGATGGGAAAACTCCATATGTATGACAATATACCAGCGACAAGCTGTCCGTCAGAGGTTGATAAAGCTCAAATAATAAGAGAGCAAGAAAGGGTTTCATTCACTTATGAGGTTGAATTCGAGAAAAGCAAAATTAGATGGCCTTCTCGATGGGATGCTTATCTTAAGATGGAAGGTGCCCGGGTCCACTGGTTTTCAATCCTTAACTCACTGATGGTCATCTTCTTCTTGGCTGGTATTGTTTTTGTTATCTTCTTGAGGACTGTGAGGAGGGACTTGACCAGGTACGAGGAATTAGATAAAGAAGCTCAGGCACAAATGAATGAAGAACTTTCTGGATGGAAACTTGTGGTAGGTGATGTGTTCAGGGAACCAAATCACTCCAAACTACTTTCTGTGATGGTTGGAGATGGGGTTCAGATTTTAGGGATGGCAGTTGTTTCTATTGTGTTTGCCGCCCTTGGTTTTATGTCACCAGCTTCACGAGGTATGCTGCTGACCGGGATGATACTGCTGTATCTTTTCCTGGGAATTGCTGCTGGATACGCTGGTGTACGTCTCTGGAGAACTATCAAGGGTACTTCCAAAGGGTGGAGATCAGTTTCTTGGTCAATTGCTTGCTTCTTCCCTGGAATCGTTTTTGTTATTCTCACTGCTTTGAATTTCATCCTCTGGGGAAGTAACAGTACTGGTGCTATTCCAATTTCCTTGTATTTTGTTCTTTTGTCACTTTGGTTCTGCATTTCAGTTCCCCTCACCCTTTTGGGAGGCTTCCTGGGTACTAAAGCTGAGCCCATACAGTACCCTGTGCGAACCAACCAGATTCCTAGGGAGATCCCCGCACACAAATACCCATCTTGGCTTCTGGTTCTTGGCGCTGGAACTCTTCCATTTGGAACCCTCTTTATTGAACTTTTCTTCATTCTCTCTAGCATCTGGCTTGGAAGGTTTTATTACGTCTTTGGTTTTCTTCTAATTGTTCTTCTGCTGTTAGTTGTTGTTTGTGCTGAAGTTTCAGTAGTACTCACTTATATGCATCTCTGTGTCGAGGACTGGATGTGGTGGTGGAAAGCATTCTATGCCTCTGGTTCTGTTGCCCTGTATGTGTTCTTGTACTCCATCAATTACTTGGTCTTTGACCTGCAGAGTTTGAGTGGGCCAGTATCAGCTATACTTTATATTGGATATTCCCTAATCATGGCAATTGCTATCATGCTGGCTACTGGTACAATTGGCTTCCTTACATCGTTCTTCTTCGTCCATTATCTGTTCTCATCCGTGAAGATTGACTGAAGAGGCACCTTCAGCGATCATTATTGGCTAGCTGGAGGACTGGCTTGTAGCGGTATAGGTGGAGGAGGTTTAACATTTTTTGCTTTGTATTTTCTTTCTACAAAATCTTTCTGCAGCATACTATATACCAGGAGGCTCTCAGGTTGTCACTAAGTGCCTTGAAGGCTTATCAAGTTTTTTTTTTTTTCTTCCCCTGTTCGTTGAGGATAGAGTTTCAGAAGTATTGAAGTTGTGATTTAGCCGTTTTGTTCACACTATTATCTGTTATTTTTTTTCCATTTCCCCCTCTATTTTCTGTGTTTCTTGAAGCGTACTCTTTCTGTTAGTATGTTAATTCATTCAATTGTGCTGTAAAAGTAAATAATGTTGATTGAATCTCGAGTTTTGATGACTTACTGATACCTTTGCTTTTGGTTACAACTGTTAATTTTGTTACACGCAAGCCTAAAAGTACTAAATTATTACTGCGTTGGTTTGCACTAAGACATATTGGGATGGGGAACTTGGCATATTATGTGGGAGTAAATCACATGAAACCCGCTTGTGAGTTGGAAAATTAATAGATTATTTAGTTGTATTTTGGAAATCTATATTTTATCTCCGTTTTGGACTTTATCTCTAAAAAACGGATTTTTTTTTTGGGAAATCCATAAACCCACTCCTTCCATATTCCTACAGTCAATACCATCTTTCCCTTTTTCTCCAACAATCATGTCAACGCCTGCTCCCCTGGTCCAAAAACGCAATTATCCTTAAATGCATTCCATCTGGGCTTCTGCCCAAACCTCTCCACAGTCCAATGCCTACTCACGCCATTCCCGGCCTTACATCCCCACAACACAAACCAGCCTCATCGCCACCAACCCAAACCAACAAAACCGAACCCCATTTCTCCAAATTTATTCTTATGTGTGGCCTTGTACATATGCAACCCCCACCCAACCTGGCCCCGCCCAATCCCCACGCCCCAGTCAACACCCAAAAAAAAAAAAAACAAAAAGAGAAAGAAAACAAGACAACCCAATCCCATAAAAAAAAAAAAGTGGATTTGATTTGTTAATGTGTTAAATAGGGTGGAGTTGGTTGAACCTCGGCTTGTGAAGAGAGGAGTTGGCCGCTGCCTTAATTCATGGAGCTTGAAGGCTAATCTCTGAGCACCCATCTCAGGGGTGATAAATGGATGGTTGATAAAAGTTTGTGGATCATTTTGGTTGAGTTTTTCTTCGAGTAAAGTTGTAAAATTTTCACTTGTGGTGTGTGTTTAGGTGAGTGTTTCAGTGACCTTAGGTGTAATTCAATTAGTTTGTGTAATTTGTCTGCTTGTAAAAAGTTGTAAAATTTTCGACCATGGCTTTAGAGTTGGATATATCAGTTTTAATATAAGGCTTTTTTTTTTTTTAGGCTGAAGATTTGGCAACTAGCAGAAATAATGATCCTCCCCATTGATATGCCATAGGATTATTGTTGATGATAGGTATAAGAACTTTTACTATTCATCAATGTAATTAGTAAAAAGTTTTAGAATATTATTAATTACAGGTCCAGTACATAACAATGAAGGATCCTACAACAGTTGTGTCCAGCTTCTATAAGAAAAGTAAGAAAATTGTAATATATGCTAAACGAAGCAGATATTCTCTTGCATCACAAATTTTGGTAGGACCATATATCAAACTGCGACTAAAATCTCCACGGCCAATGAACCTTGTAATGCAAGCTTATCGTTTTTTGTGGAGATCATCAAAAGGAGTTGTGTACATATTATTGAGAATAAACAAATGTTTACTCCTGCTTGCCAGAGATGCCATTCATGCAATGTTGAAGAAGGTGAATACTAAGGCTACAAATTCATATACATTTGGACTCCTTGAAAATTAATTTCCAAGAGATGCCATTAATGAAATGTTAAAGAAGGTGTACTAAGGCTACAAATGCATGTACATTTGGACCTCTTGGAATTTAAAATCTCAAATTGGGAATTTAGTTACTATATTCCTGTGAGATTTGCATAGATCAGTAATACTGTAATTTTTTCCTAAAATAAATATTTTTTTTTGGGGAAAAAAATTCCCGTATAAGAGTGCCATATGAAAAGTTTTCAGCAGGGAAAAAAAAAAAAAAGTCACTTTAGCCATGCTTTTTCTTTACGTGCAGCCCCCGTGCATGGTGTTTGCGTTTTGTATTAATTCAATTAGATATGTTTTAGACTTTAATCTTCTTCATCAGTTTGTTATTCCTCCAAGATTTTTTAATTTTGAAGCCTATTCATCACCTGTTGCTTCTTCTTGAAGTAATCTTAACGTTGAAGTATCTTCATAATTCCTTGTTCCCTAAAGAGGTTTTAATAATGGAGTCTCTTCCTCAACTCTTATTCCTCCAGGTTATTTTAATGTCGGAACCTCTTCATCATCAGCTCTTGTCCCTGCTAGAGACTTTAATATTAATATTTCCAAACTAGCTGTTGTTGCTCCAGAAAATTTTGATTTTTGATCTTCATCATCAACTGATGTTCCTCCAGGCTATTTTGATGTTGGAATCTTATCATCTGCTAGAGCTTCTTCATCGACTGCTCCTGAAGATTTTTAGATTGAAGCTTCATGACCAACTTTTCCATAAAAGATTTTTATGCTTAGTATTTGATTAGAGATTTATAATAATCCCTAAAAATATCAAGGTTTGTAAATACTTACCAGTCATTATAATTTGTTCCTTTTACTCTTACATAAATTAACTTGCTTTCATATTTGATGGTATAATAATCAAATATGTTTTGTCAAAGTAAATATTACTATCATAGAATACACACACACATTCACACGCATGTCAATTGTAATGAATCCTCCACATTATATTTGAATTATAATCCTCCCAATTTTTTTTTTGAAATACTTGTAGGAGTTGATAATGGTTGGTGAGCAGTTGTAATATTGCAAAACCAAAAGAAAATTAAATATAGCAATTAACCAAAAGAAAATTATTCTTATCAATTTTTCCAGAATTTAAAGCATATAAATGTTGTAATTTGTGAAATAAAGAATTCAGTAACCTTGTCCCTAAGTATATAAAACATGTATTGATATCAAGTCTAACAATTTTGTCCTAATAAATAATTTGGTGGATAGAAGTCCATTTGTTGCTGTATTTACCTTGGAAACAAACTCCAATCAACTGTAATCACGTGCTATGCACGTGAAATGTTAAAACTCAAGTTTTTAAAGCTACAAAATATTTTAATAATATTATTATTTTTCATGAAAAAAGGGACTTGATCTCTAGGTTTGTTCCGGTCTGCCTTTAAACATGGAGGCCAAAGACCGGTTTCCATGCACCCATCTTCGCCGTAGGGCGTTGAGAGGCCGGTTGGTGGTGGTTTTTCTTCACATGAAGCAGTAAAATTTTTTTTTTGAAAGCATGAAGCAGTAAATTTGGGACCACGGCTTTGAAGTTGGTTACATTAGTTTCAATGTAAGTTATTTCGAGGGTTGAAGGTTTTCTTGAATGTGACAACTTTGTTTGTTTTGTCGTGTTTTTTAAAATTTTAAACGCGTTTTTCAATTAACTTTTTATTTTACAAACATATTTATCGAGAAGAATTTTTAAAGTTGTTACAATAATATTTTCTAAAAAACACTTCAAAAAACAATTATCCAGACGGAGGATGATATAGGTATAATAACTTCTACTATTCATCTTTTACGAATCTTTAAAGTTTCAGAACTTTACTTACTGATGTATGCAGCTTCTCATAGGAAATAACAACTCTGAGTACTATTATCTTCTATGCTTCAGGAAGCAAATATTATCTTATATGCAAAAATACTGATAATTTCGTATAACAAACTACTATTTAAAATCTTCATGACCAAATGAACCTTGTAATGCAAACTCATCAAACTCTGGCGGATATTGTCAAATGGAAATGAGCAGACATTTACCGAGGATAAACAAATGTTTAGTCATGCTGTTAGAGATGCCATTAATGAAATGTTAAAGACGGTGAATCTTGAGGCAACAAATATATTCATTTGGCCACCATGGAATTTTTAGAACCCAAGTTGGAATTCAAATTGGAATTTTAGTGTTATATTCCTTGTGCAGTTTGTATAGTTTAATAATGCTACAATATTTTCCCTTAAACAAAAAGGTTTTGTCCTAAAAAAAAAAGCTCCCATATAAAAATATCTTTTTTCAATTGGAAAAAAAAAAAAAGTCATTGTACGTAGTTATTCTTTTCCTTGCGTGCAGCACCCGTGCATTGTGTTTGACTTTCAGATTCAGTTTTTTAGGCTATCCAAACTAAGTTTAGCAGACTCCAACTATCACATTCAAAGCCAATATGGATGCCAAAACATGAAGGTGAAGATTTTTCACAAAATTGGCTATTTTTTTTGGGTTAATTCCAAAAGTTTCCCTTAATGTTTGTTCAAAGTTGTAGTGTACCCCCTAACCTTTAATTCTTCTCACTTTATCCCCAATTTTAATCCACCTCATCAACTTAACATTTAAAAGATTGTGAATTGACCAAATATCACCTCCTAAACAATTTTTCTTTTCCACTTTCGTCTTTGCAACTTTATATTTGAAAAAAAAATTTGTTCAAAAAACTTTTAAAGCTCATCACCCATGGATTTATTTGATAAGTGTGTAGCAACATCTTTTGTTTGATTAATACTGCAAAAATTTTGAACATCCAACCCTCTAAGCACTTGTTAAAAAAAAAAAAACTACTATAGTAGACTAAAAATAGACTTTTTCTTTATTTTTTTTCGTGAAAGAGTTTTTAACTTTTATGACTAGCTTTTGGAGTTTTGGATAGTTAAAAAAGGAAAAGAAAAGTACTTAAAGAAAAGAAAATATGTTGTTTAGGAGTTTGGAGAAAAAAGGGAATGAAATTTAAAAATATATTTTCATTTCATAGCCTTTGGAAAGAATTGGTAATTTGAAAAATTATTTAGGATGTGGCATTTTTGTCAATTCACAATAGTTTAAAGGTTAAGTTGATGATGTGGATCAAAATTGGGGATAAAGTGAGAAAAATTAAAGGTTAGGGGGTAAACTGCAACTTTGATCAAGGGTTAAGGGGAGTTTTTAAAATTAACCCTTTTTTTTAATTTTTAAGCAAGCTCAAAGAAGGATTTTTTGCAAACGAACAAAGGAAAAAAAAAACTTAAAAAAGAAAGGGATAAGGAACATAAGCAAAAATAGTTTAGGTCAACATGTCAAAATATATTTGAGTCGAGTAGCTAATCAATCAGAGCAATTGGACTTGCAATAAAATCAACCCTCAAGGCATGTCCAGCATGGTATGGAAATGATAGATAAGGTGCATAGGCAGGCTAGTTCTCCTCAAATTAGCACATTTCTTCGGGAGCCGTTCTTCGGTGTACGGGTCCAACAGGAACCTATTTGGTTCCCTTATTCATTGTTGGTCCACCCAGAATTATTTAGGTAATAGGTAATCTGTTATTTAGGACCTTGTTCTAAACAACCCACATTGTTGTTTAGGATCTTGTTCTAAATGACCCTCATTGTCAATCTTCATAATTGATACTGGCAATGTACCTGGGATCCATCAGTGTAATTATTGATCAAACTCTAATAGATGAGAGACTAATGTCATTGTCAAAAAAAATGTAAGAAACTGTACAATTTGAAATATAAGAATTTCTAAACGATCCAGCTTGTCAATCATCATTGGCAATGTACTTGGGATCGATCAAACTCAAACTCTGAGCATAAGTTACAACGGTTAGTGGGGTATTTGAGACAATAGTATTGGGATCGATCAAACTCTCATTATAAGGTACAACTGCAAATGGTCTACTTGATTGCCTGTCAACCTGATATTTCCGAAACTCTTGGCCCTTGCAGGAATCAAATGAAATCAACTGTCCCTCCCGGGTTTTTGCAAGGAGTTCCTGGTCATTGTTCCAAAAGAACAATAGGCTACCGGTTTCTAGTGGAGGTTTGATATAAAACATCTTAGTCCAAGACTCCCGAGCACCATATTCTTTCATCATCCAGACCTCGATCGATTTGAATCTTTCCTGGTGATGAAATAAACTTAATGGAATTGCTATGCCTGAAATAAGGGTGAGTGATTCTTCTAAGACAGTCAAACAATTCTCCCTATGCCTCCAATCTATATGGACGCTTGGAGGATATTCTACTTCTCCAAAAGCCTCAGTGCTCATATTAAAAGCAAGGATACGATCGCTGATGTTCCAATGTATGGACCCCTTGAATGATACTGCTTTGAATGAGCAACGTAAAAGAATTTTTGGGGCTAATTCCAATTTGAATTCTTTCCAAGAATTTGCACTAATGTTGTATATCTCAGCTTTGACTCTAAAATTATCATACCAATAGTATTTTTCTTCCTCAATGGCTACAAGCCTAATAAACTTGTAATCGTTAGTGATAGGATCATACCCGAACCCTGAATGTTGGCGTCCCCTGCGAAATCCTTCCCGTAAGCCAAAGGGACAAGGAGGAAGCCTTCTGAACTTGCGTAACGCAGGATTACATAAAAAAATATCGGCGCGATCCGTGATGCAAAGAATGCCATTGACAGGGCCCATCACTTCAGTGTGAGGAAGGAAGAGACTTGGCAACTCCAGATCTGGGGCTGTGATACTCAGGGATTCATTGTTAGAAAGTAAGGACAACACGTTCTTGTACACATCTTCGATGAAAAGCTCGATGAGAAGAAGCAAGTGTTGCTTAGTATTGTTGCTATTAACATGGCTAAGATGCAGAGCGATGAACTCAGGGCTGTTGATGAATGCACACCAGGATTTGTTAACGCACTTGAATCGGATCAATGATTTCACGGGCAATCTTCGTAAAATCTCTGTCAAAATTTCCGAAGGTAAATTCATGTTGCTGATGATTATCCCATCGATGTTTTGAATTGATTTCTTTTTTCCCCTTTTATCTATACGATTGAAGTTGTGGAAGGAAGATGTCTGCATAATTGTAGCTTTGGGTTGGCCGAGAAATAAGCGAAAAGGTGACAAGCTTGTGAATATGAATGTGACTAGAAAGAAACAGAATTGGAATAAACAAAGGTTATCTTCTATTCTTTGTGTTCATGCACAAAATCAATGTGAATGTGACTCAAAAGAAATAGAATCGAAACAAAGATTATCCCGTATTCTTTTGTGTTCATGCATAAAATCTCCATGTAACCATCACATAATAACTCCTGAAATTTTGTTTCGATTTTATGCATGAACACAAAAGAATAGGGGATAGATGTTTGGTTTGCTATAGGATTCATATTTGGATTAGAGATTGGTATTTATCTCCGAGTTATGGAATGAAAGCCTCTTACTCACGAACAAAAGAGAGAGAACCGTGAGATAACTATAGCACAAATGGACCAAAGCAAATCTATAGCACTAGAAAAGAGGGGGGAAAAAATCTATGGCTGTCGAAACTCTCTGAAGGATCTCGCTTATATGGCTTTCTGTAGATTGTTAAATTGGACTTTACAACCAGGAATATTTGCTGCAGTAAAGGTTTATTTGCTAGTAAAGGTTTAAATTGGATATACCAAAAAAAAAAAAGGTTTAAATTGGACTTTACAACCAGGCATTGACTTGGCTTAGGATTGGAACGAAGGTAATGCTGGAGTCTGAGTTAATTTTCAGGATTCCCATATTTTTTACTTGGATAATATTTCAAGATAAAAGAATATCTTTTCCCAATGACGGGAAAAATCATCGTTTTGAGATTAAACCAACTTACAGAAATCATATTGTGTAACCGTAGTCGAAAATTAAGTTGTTTAAATTTCAAATGTGATTTCACAGCACTTGCACATTCTATAAAGGGAGCTACAGCAACCATTACCCAATGATTATGTATTGATAAAATTTTTGAATCAGGGATGTGGTTCGGTCGTAATTCAGTAATTCAATAAAATATATTTGATGAATTCGGTAATTTTGTTATGAAAAATGTCGACTTATTTTGATTTTGAATTCAAAATTACCTAATTTGATTTCATAATTCAAGTTTGATATTTACCGACGTAGTTTATTGATTGAACTAAAAATTTGATCCAACAACTATAATCCAACATTCAAAAAGTATATTTTAAACCCAGTAAGCATTATATAATCAAATAATGTATAAATCAATGGTCATTAATCAACAAATAGTTCTTAATATATAAGATCAAAACATGAAATTTATGAGTACAAAGTTTAAGTTGTTAATCTATTACAGTAGTATAAAATTTTCATTATACATTACATAGTTACATTTGATAATATATTTATACTTAAATACAAATACATATTATTTAATATAAATACCTTTTTATAAAAAAGTTCACATACATACACTTGTAAATGTATACAATACTATCACTATAATTATTATTCATAATTTTTATATAACTTTAAACTTATACTTAAAAGTTTAAAATGAGTTGAATGTATATTTATATTAACATATATACTTGATTATATAAACTATTTCTCATTAATTGTACTTATATGGTTTCAATTGTGCTAGATTTTTTAATTATAAAATTTATAATTAGTTATATTTAGCTATATAGGTCGAATATAAATTTAATCAGATATATGTAACAATATATATATTGAAAAATAAACAATTTATCGAATTGAATTTGAAATCGGTAATACTGATTTAAAAATCCCTCTTTCTGTTCAAATTTTTTAATTCGGTATATATAGAAATATTAACTAATTTATTGAATTACTAATTTCAAATTTGTGAAATCAGTTTGAAATATATAGCACGCTAATTCAATTTTCTCCAATTATGCTCACCTGTATTTCTAGTGAAATCTCTTTTTGGGTGCCCTAATTTGAGTAATCTTATTTAACATGATGAAATCTTTTTGGCTAAGAATTTAGAAGAGTATCAAAGTTCTGAAAACTTGTAGCTTTTGGTTTGCCACGTGTACTGTAATCTACGTGGTAAATAATTCAATTCTTCAACGAACATTTATCCAATCTCAAATTCAGACTCTTGCATTTTAATCTCAAATGCTCATTGGTACGAGGATGCTATGGAGTTTATGCAAGACAAACTGGAAACTCCAGAATATTTAATTTAATATATTTCCTCTCATTGGAGAACTCGTGCCTTTAGCTAAAAGTCTCTTGTGCATGCAACATTCTTGTTATATTTGAAGTTTTACTTGGTGCTAACAAATACACAAATGGAGGGTTCATTAATTTTTGTTCGGTTGGTTCAGTCTCCACCACTTTGTTAACATTTTTCATCCAAAATTTGTAAACCATTGCCGACTAAAGCTTCTCTATTGAGCAAGTGGATGTAGGACGAGTATTAAGTGGAAAAAAAACCTTTGTCCGTATTACTTTCTCATTTGATGCACATCCGAGCGTGAAGCGCATGGTACTTTTCTAGGTAACAAATTATTAGTTCCATGCACGTTTTAAAGGTATCAAAGTATTGTTGCAATATCCGTGCTTGGAAGGCATTTTTTTAGGCAACCAAGTATTGGTTCCATGAACTTTTTTTTTTTTAAAGGTAAGGAAGTATTAGTTTTGGTCACATACTGTGTGAGTTTTAGCTTATTTAACAATAAAACAAGCATTTAGATGAACATGCCAAACAATTCAATCAAACAGCTACTTGAACAGCAATGAACCTTTTTTTTTTTTTTTTTTTGAGCTAAAAAAATGAGCATTCACCTGCACATTAAATCAGCATGGTACTTCTTTCCGTAAAGAAAAAGATAGAATCATCATTATTACTATATTTTTTCTTATGGAGCATATGCCAATCGAAAATATTTCTTACATATAGCAGTATTCTTGTTATATTTTTTGCTTGGATTTTTTTAAATACTAATATGGGTTCATTATTTTTGTTCAATTGGTTCAATCACAACCATTTGTCAACATTTCTCATCCAAAATTTGTAAACCATGCTTACTGCATCTCTATCGGGCAGGTGAGACTAGTTATACATGGAATGACTTCTCCCCATTACTTTCTTTTTCTCTGCACTATTCGTGCGTGAAGGGCATGTGTTTTAGTTAACAAATTATTAGTTTGCTCACGTATTTTGAAGTTTATGAACAATAAAATAAGCATTCAGTTGAAACATGCCAAACATTACAAGTAAACATCCCGTTGAACAGAACTGAGCAATCTAGCATTGCCTTGGCTTGTAAGTCTAATCTAAGTTGGCCAAAAAAAAAAAAAAGTAAACATCTAATCTAAGTTGAGAATTTGTTTCTTGGTCAAAAAAAAGATGATGACAGGATAAGTCTAATCCAAGTTGAGAATCTTTTTCTAGCTCAAAAAAGATAATGACCATTCATATGCCATACATGAATCGCTTTAGATCAGCATTGTGCTTCATTTAAGATAAAGTCATTATTTTATCTACTATTACGATTATTATTATTGACGAAGACAATAAGTATTTATAATCACTAGTATCAATACTGGAATATATATATATATATATTAAAAAATTAAATTAGATCGAAAAGAAGAAGAGAATGGTGAAATTATGACAAACAATCGATCTCAAATAATTTGATAGTTACCATGATAATATTATTGGAAAACACAAAAAGTTATTAACGAAATAAGTAGTAAAAGGATTTGTTAATGTAGTAACTGTAGTATTACATTAGAATAAGTACGAGGTTGAGGACTGTTTTGTCAATGCAGTAATAGTAGCACAAGGTCCGAATCCAGCATGAGCTTTTACTATTTTCTTTTCCTTTTTTTTTCCCCTCAAAAAATGTTTGTAAAACAAGAAACAATAAGGCACGTTTTCTGCGATTTATGAAAATTTATGACCTTTTCCAGATGCTTTGGGCATTTAGTGATATATAAAAATTTATGGCCTTTTCCAGGTGCTTTGAACATAGAGTGATATATATATACTGGATACGTTGGACAATCTAGACAGCTACAAGTTCTTAGTGCTTCAATACATATGTTAATCACAATTTACATGATCTCATAATGCCAATGAACCTTAGACAATGCATAAACAAATTAATATGAGACTTAAATGTCAATAAGGAATATGCTAATATCTAAAGAAATTTAATAATTTAAAATCATGTTGCTCCACATTGTCAATCATTCATCATTATTCATAATAATGATGTTATTGGGATCAATCAAACTCAAACTCTGGTTATAAGTGACAACGGTTAATGGAGCGGTTGAGACAATGGTATTGGGATCAATCAAACTCTCATTATAACTTACAACAGCTTTTAATGGTCCACCTGAGTGCCGGTTAACATGATATTTCCGAAACTCTTGGCCATTACAGGGATCACATGAAATCAATTGTCCCTCCCAGGTTTGTATAAGGAGCTTCTGGTCATTGTTCCAAAAGAATAATAGGTCATCGGCTTCTGGTGGAGATGCGATATAAAACATCTTGGTCCAAGATTCCCCAACACCATATTCTTTCATCACCCAAACCTCGATCGAGTTGTATCTTTCAGATTTTTCCTGGGGAAGGGGATAGGTTAAGATGAGGGGGTTTGTTATGCCTGAAATAAGTGTGAGTGATTCTTCTAAGACAGTCAGAGTATTCATCCTACGGTTCCTATCTATCTGGACGCTTGGTGGATATTCTATTTCTCCAAATACCTCAGTGCTCATATTAAAAGCAAGGATACGATCCCCGATGTTCCAATGTATGAACCCCTTGAATGATACTGTATTGTATGAGGAACGTAGAAGATTAATTTTTGAGACTAATTTTAATTTGAATTCTCTCCAGGAATTTGCACTAATGTTGTATATCTCAGCTTTGATTATATGATTATCGTCAGGACGTTTTTCTGCCTCAATAATTACAAGCCTAATAAACTTGTAATCATTAGTGATGGGATCATACCCGAATCCTGGAAGTTGGAGTCCCCTGCGAAATCCTTGCGGTAAGCCAAAAGGACAAGGAGGAAGCCTTCTGAACTTGCGTAACGCAGGATTACATAAAAAAATATCGGCGCGATCCGTGATGCAAAGAATGCCATTGGCAGTGCCCATCACTACAATGTGAGGAAGGAAGAGACTTGGCAACTCCAGATCAGGGGCTATGATACGCAGGGATTCATTGTTGGAGTGTAAGGACAACACGTTCTTTTTCACATCTTCGATGAAGCGTTGAATGAGAAAAAGCAAATATTGTTTAATGTTGTTTCTATTAACATGGCTAAGATGCAGAGCGATGAATTCAGGGCTGCTGATGAATGCACACCAGGATTTGTTAACGCACTTGAATCGGATCAATGATTTCACCGGCAATCTTTGCAAAATCTCTGTCAAGATTTCTGAAGGTAAATTGATGGTGCTGATGATTATCCCATCGATGTTGTGAATTGATTTCTCTTTTCCCCTTTTATCGATACGATTGAAGTTGTGGAAGGAAGAAGTCTGCATAACTGTAGCTTTGGTATGGCTCAGCGAAATAAGGGAAGAGGTAACAAACTGGTGAATGTGAGTGTGACTCTGAAAGAAATAGAATCGGAGCAAACAAAGATTATCTATATAGTATATTATATGATAGCCTAGTCCTACTTTGAATTGTTAATCTATATTTAAGGAGTTATTTCAGGGGATAGATGTTTGGTTTTTTATAGGTCTCATATTTGGATTAGAAGTTACTGTTAAACATTGAGTTTTATTTCCTTCGTGAGTTATGGAACGAAAACCACCTACTTTACGAACAAAAAGAGATAAAAACGGCGTAAATGTAGCACAGACGAACCAAAACAAAATCTATAGCAGAAACAAATTCAGGTGTTTGCATTTTAATCTCAAATGCTCAATTGATAGAAAGGATGCTATTGAAGTTTAAGTTAGACAACTTGGAAAACCTTGAACATTCAATCTAATGGTTACTCTCGTTAGAAAATTGTGCCTTCAGCTAAAATGATTCTTGTATATGCAATATTCTTGTTATATTTTAAGTTTTGCTTTGTTCTAGTAAATACACAAATGGGTTCATTATTTCTGTTCAATTGGTTCAGCCTTACCACCTTTTTAACGGTTTTCATCCAAAATTTGCAAACCTTGCCTGCCTACTAAAGCTTCTCCATTGAGCAAGTGGATTTTGATGAATTTTAAAGTGTTTTCGGACCGGATCAGTCGGTTCGACCGATTGAACCGTAAACTGATCAAATTTTCAATTCGATTCACCATAAAAGTCAAAATGTCCAAAGAACCGGCAAAAATCTGTCCAGCCATGAGAACCACAATAAACCGTTAAACTGCCAGACCATCAATTTTTGAATTTTTGAACTTCAAAATTTTTTTTTTGAAGAACACAAGTGAGAGGTCCCGTCAGGAATCGAACTGGGAACCTCTCACTTTTGATTGCAAGCTTCCAACCACCGCACCATGCTCTTTGTGGGTTGTTTTTTTTTATGAATCATTTTATTTATTCTTTCTTTTAGTTTCCTTTACTATCATTCGTAACAAAATTAATCAGTTCTTATTTTTAGTTTCTTTATTTTCATTAATCATGTTTAATGAATTTGATTGATTCTTTCTTTTTTTTAGTTTCTTTGTTTTGTTTAATGAATTTAATTGATTCTTACTTTTTTTTTTGTTTCATTTATTAGTCATGTTTAATAATATTATTTGATTCTTACATTTTTAGTTTGGCATCTAAATTCATTATATTAAAGAAATCTCGGATTTACTTTTACTAAAATCTCACATGCTAAGATTAGTTCTTTTATCTAAATTGTTTAATTATTCATTTATGCCTAAAACATTCTCCTAATTAAAATTTTAAATCAATATTTTTTTAAAAACATTCTCCTAATTAAAACTTTAAGTCGGTATTTTTGTAATCATTTGTTTATATTTTTTAATTATGGTTAATCATTATTCAATAACTAATTGAGGTGACTGGACTTGCATAGTAAAAATTTTATAAACTATTATATGTCTATAACAATTAGATTAACAAAGAAAATGCCATTATAAGTATAAAACATATAATAAGTATAAAGAGTATCGCGAAAAAAAATATGAATAAAACATATAATTCACCATTAAAGTACATTATTATATTTTTAAATATTTTAAGTTATAGAATTGAACATTCTAAATTATTAATCATATTTGCTACTTGTTTTCACATTCTCCACTCTTTTAATACCATCAAGACTTCTTTTTCAAATGTAAAATTTAAATTTATTTTTAATAACAAATGATACAATTAAATTTGTATGTAGGCTAGTTCACGTAAATGTAAATTTTTAAAATAAAAAAAATGTTCTTTTGCCCTATTTTTTAAGGAAGGTTCGCATACGCAAATGATTTTCAAATTTCAATTTAATTATCTTACTATTAGTTTAATTGAGGTGACTGGACTTGCATAGGAAAATATTTAAGTCCATCGGTGTTGTTATATTTGTGCTGAAAATGGATTTCCTAAAATTAGACTACTATATTTGTGTTGAACTTTTTGACTTTTTTAGGTAAATTAAGAAGTTGTCAAGGTAGTGATATTCATCGGTGCTATTGGCTTGTGATGACAATGGAGGGATTTTATTCTTGAAATTATGAAATTTGAGCATTAGTTATAAATTTGAAGATGAAAATGATAATAATCAGTGCTTAGACTTCTTGATACTTGTTTTATGAATCTTTTTAAGTGTGTGAGAGAAACAAAGCATGTACTTTAATTAGCATTTGAATTATACTTATTAGTCTTATTTATGTTTGTAATGATTTTATGAAAAAAACTTGTGATATATGCATGATTTTCCAGGTTTCAACTATTATTTTTAAGAATTTTTTTATACGATTGTTAGAGAAAAAAACGGTTGAACTACCAGCCCAACCGATTCGATCGGTCCGACCTTGAACCTCGCCTCAAGGTTCTAAAAACATTTTTAAACGGAAAAGGCGTTGTCCATGTTACTTTCTCATTTGTTGCACATCCGAGCGTGAAGGGCGTGGCACTTTTTTAGGTAACAAGTTATTAGTTCCAACTTCCACGCACGTTTAAGGTATCGAAGTATTGTTGCACTATCCGCGCTTGGAGGACATTTTTTTGAGGTAACTAAGTATTAGTTCCATGCACACTTTTTTTTTTTGTCTTAAGGTAAGGAAGTATTTGCTCCGTTTGGATATGCATTCTATGGAAAATTATTTGGAATAATTATTTGGAGATTGTTGTTAACTTTTTTTGAAAAGGTAGAAAGGTGTTTGGATTGTGAATTTTTCGTTTTTTTGAAAAAGTGAAAAGGTGTTTGGATTGTGAAAAAAGTTTTTGGTTTATTCAAAAAGCAAGTAAGTTAATGTTCAGAACTTGTTTAGATAAATGACAAAATCATGAGTAACAAGATGAGATGCATTGTCGGTGGATTTCGTGTTAGATTTTGTAGAATGGGCACTAGTATTAGAAGCTCAAAACTTTTTTTTTTTTTTTTACTTTTTTCCATTTTTTTTTTTCATTTTGCCATGTTTTACTTTTTCCCACTAATGTGCAGGATTAATCGGAAGAGATAAATATAGCTGGTAAATTTTGCTGCTTTTGACCTTGAACAGGAAGAACTGGGCAGGGATTAAGAATTATATCATTAGTGCAATTTGTGTCTCTTTTTCAATCGCAAATTTGTTTTCCACAATATGAATACATAACAAAATCAATGAGGATGTTAATTTGGCTAGCTATAGATATAAACGGATTATCTCATGTGGGCCTTACGGCCAGTTTGTACTAGTATTAGGTAGACAAGAACGATAAGTAGGCTAGCATTCTCATGGACTATCAATCAGAGTCACTTTATTTGTGTCAATTTTTTTTTTTATTTGGAGAAACCCTATTCTATTGCAAGGAAGGGTTTTGGGAGAAGGGGATAATTGAATTGCGGGTCTCCTACTGCTGCTTTGCTATGTATGCATGTTGTCCTGTTAAAATGCGATAATACTTATAAGTCAAGATGTGATAATATTTATAAACTTAATAGCGGTAGAAATCGAATCCCCAATCACTGGGGAGGATTTATAGAGTTCTAACTGCTCGACTCGTTCCTCTGAATGTCGTTTTAAGAATACATTAGACTCAACAAGGTCTTGGGCCCTTTTTTTTTTTTTATTTCCCAGAGGCATTTGTCAATTAACTGTAAAAATTACCAAAAGAAAATGAAAATTTCCTTAATCAATTGCACCTACAACTAACATTTAGCACATCCCAACACAAGGAAAAAACAAAATTCGAAACCTAGCTAGTTATATCTTTTCGTAGGCCTTATGGTCATACCCACCCACCTCAAAGTAGTAAACTTGTACACACTAAGGATTGGTCTATTTTGGAACATGAAAGATCAGTTAAAGAGTCTATATTTGCATGATGCCTAAAATTTCTGGATCAAAAGCATATGGTACTATTCGGACTCTTTAATAATGGGATGGAAAAAATTGTATTTTAACTGAAAAGGATGGATAGGTAGTTTCCTCAAAAAAAAAAAAAAAAAAAAAAAAAAAAAAAGATGGATAGGTAGTTTTTGGGAGAAGTTTTTAATTGAAACTCCTCAATTCGTAACAAGAGATGAAATGTATGCAGATATCAAACTTAATGCATGCATGAGGGGAAAAACAAAGGAAGGGAGCTGTATTCGCTCAACAATCAAGGCCAATTTTGAAAATGTTGGACAAAAATACAAGCATTGAAAAAATTATGAAAATCTGGTTTCACATTGAACTTGTTGGTCAGCCCATTGAGGATCTCAATCAAATTAACTAGGTTATGAATTTTATAAGGTCATATTCTGATCATTTTAATTCAATTTAACATTTCTAGTATTTACTTGGCTTAATTTTATTTTTAATTTTAATTGCCATGTGTGTCAAGGAATTCGCTAATCATTTTAAAATGTTCAAAATGTGATGCAGAAAGGTTCATATTGTTGTTTTGGATCGATTGGGTTCAAATTGCACCAATCTCAGAAAGATTGGGCCATTACTAAATCTCGTATCCTACCCTTTTGGATATTTGACACCACGCGTGTATGTCATTGGATCATGTACCCAAGACAAGAATGGAAGGCTTATTCCTAATAATGAGATATTCAATGTGGTATCCCTCTATGGTTCAAGCATGATGAAAATTTATAAAGCAATAAAACTACAAAAATTAAGCAAGACCTGAAAAATGTAAAAAAAAAAAAATTATGAATAAACGTGAAATTTTGTGAGCTGCAATTCAAAATGATCTATGAAGGTACTTGTTGAATTTGGGACAGTTCTAGTGAAGCAAAAATTCTAGAAGATGTATGGTGATGGTACCCACAAACAGAGATTTAATTCAAATGTATGTAATATTACGGAGTGTTTCTCAAAAGTGGAGTGATCGAAATATTCACGATTAGTAATTTGCAAATGAAAATTTTAACGTGTAAATAATAAAATTAAATAAATATATGCACTAATTGCACATAAAATACCAAAAATAACTCATAAAGGCCTCGAGATCAAAAGACAGAAACTGAATAGATGTTTGAACTCTCTACCGTGCCTATTAGAGTTGCCATGTTATCACGCCCATAAACTTAATAAAAACTAAAAACTGCTAGTCAAAATTAATGTTTGAATGCTAATTAAATTTTTTTACGTGTTTATGAGTTTTTAAAAAACATACATAATAAGAAGAACAAGAACAACAACAACAACAACAACAACAATGAAAGATTGTTTGAGTTTTGATCAAAACTTAAAAAAAAAAAAAAAAAATAAGAAGACCAAAAAAAATAAAAATTGGCCTAAATGTGGACTTTAAAACAACGCGATGTTTTATGGGCCCAAAACAATATGAGAAAGAAGTTCTTTTACCTAAAATTCTGGGGGCGTCACTCGGTAATTGATCTAGGTAGAGGAAGTCACTGAAAGAAAATTTAAATCAAAAGATTATTTTATACAAGTAAAACCCAGAACCTCCCAATCTTTCAAAAAATAAAAACTATGGGTTCGAAAGCTTAGCTGAGAGAATTCGTGAGTTATTGGTTCAAGTTTCCCCTACTCTCGGTGTAAACCAGATACGAGTTTAATTTTGATTCTTTTAATTTTTAAGGCTTAAAAATTGTGTTAATTTAAGCTAAAACACAACAAAATTAATCAATTAAAATCACAAATTAAATAAAATACACTTTAAAAATCAATCAAAAGGAAATGTACAAAATCCGAATCTCCCTTGGAAAGGTTTTGAAAAATGTATCGTGATACATCTGTTTGCAAATTTTGCCACAATGTGAAATAAATACACAAAATAAATAAATAAATAAATAGATAGATAAAGTAAAACTACAATGTCTCAATATTCTAATGATGGGCTCATATGAATTATAAGCAAGGATGCAAAAATAATTAAACTAATTAGCTTCCAATTTGACTAATATTAAAGGGATAATTTCAAAAACCTCTCCTAAGGTATCTGACAATTTCACTCAGTACTCTTGATGTTTGAAAAATTACACTTTCCTTCGTTGTTTGTGTGAAATGACAATTTTATTCTTTCAAAATATCTACAGCTAAAAACTTTAAGGAGAAAGTAAAAATAATTAGGCAAAAAAAAAAAAAAGACCATAACAGTAGATTTCTTTGCCTCATCTCCTAGACACTGACGATCATCAACAAGAAGCCTTCTTGATCAAATCTTGCTATTTATATGAATCTCCTTCCTCGTACTTTACTTTCTTCCTTTATTGAACTTCATCCCACCCATTTTGCAATCTCCCACTCCCTCTATAATCTTTTCTCACAATTTTCACTTCCTAAACTACGCATTAGTTTGTAAATTTAAGTCTAGATGCACAATATATTCTAAATCAAGTCTACAACACAAAGGAGACCATGAAATTTACAATAAACTATATTCGCAAACATGCACCTAAAAATTCCCTTATTTTATTCTTCGTTGATAACTGTTGCTTGAATAGTTGAAAAGAAGCAAATAAGAGGCATGGAATGTTTGCTGGGTTGGATTTTTGTCTATAAGGCAAATGGGATTGAGAAAATAAGCTTGGGTTGGGACTTGAGATTCTGGTCGAAGGAACTTTGTGTGATTTTTAGTTGTTGAGGCTTAGATGATAGTTTTGAGGAATTTTGGGATTGGATTGTAGATTTAGTGTGGATGGCAAAACATGGATAAGTTAAAAAAATAATAATAATAAGGGCATGGATGGTGCATTTGTAAAAAGAGAGAGGGATAAGTGGTGGTAGGATTGGGAAAGCGGAGGCTTGTTAAGAAAATAAAAATTTTGCTATCAAAAGTGAAGAAAAGACATTTTAGGATATTTATTAGAGCTTTTTTTCATGTAAACTAATTGGGTTAATTTTGTTACTTGTACTAGGAAAGTAGGGGAGGAAGGTATAATTTTGTCAGATACTTCAAGAGAGGTTTGCGAAATTATCTGAATCTTAAAATTACTTTAAACAAATAAATATAAAATACCTAGTCTAAAGTTAAATTGAACTAAATTAAACTTAATAATAATGAATTAAACTTCAATTGAACTAATTGATCAACTGTTAACATTTTAGTCCCCAAAGGACTTAATTGTAAATTTTTAAAATTTTAGGGTCAAATTAAAAATGAAAAACTCGAGGGACCTAGAGTGCAAATATTTGATAATTCTGTTCATCATTAACGGCCGTCAGAAATGTTTTGTTAACCGGATTCTGTTTCATCTCGTTTTTTTTTTTTTTTTGGTGGTGTTAATAACACTTTGCCCCCTAAAAGTATAGGGGAGTCACACTTTGCCCCTTAACCTTTAAATATATACATTTTGCCCTCCGCATCGAGTAGGTGAGAGAAAATTAGTTAAACTGAATAATTAAATGACATAAATACCCTTGACTTGGTAGAAAGAAAAATTTTACGAAAAAAAACTCAACCGTTACAATATTTTTTAAAAATATTTCTACAAACTTTCTAATAAAATAAACTATTGAATTTTAGATGAATTAAATATAAAAAATAGCTAACAAAAAATGTGATTATGATATCATAAAAAAGTATACTTTTTGTACTGTTAAAGAGGATCTTTACTAATTTTTTACTAAATAAAAATTGCAATGTTATAAATGCAAAGGTAAAATTGAAACTTTTGATTTTTTTTTCTTGATTTAAGGAAAATTCTTAATCTACAAAAAAAAAAAAAAATCTCAATTTTAACTTTGCATGCATAATAGTGCAATCTTTAGTTGATAAGAAATTAGTAAAGGTCATCTACAATAGTATAGAAAGTATAATCTTATATGATATCATTGTCACATTTCTTGTGAACTATTTTCATGTTTAATTAATCTAAATTTAGTAGTTTACTTTATTTGAAAGTTTTTCATAAATATTTTTATAAAATATTATGACGTCTGAGTTTTATTTTCAGAAAAATTCCTCTTTGCCTAGTCAAGGGTATTTGTGTCATTTGACTATTTATTTTAACCAAAATTTTCTCTCACCTAATTGATTGAGAGGGCAAAATGTATATATTTAAAGGTTAGGGGGGTAAAGTGTGACTCCCCTGTACCTTTAGGGGGCAAAGTGTTATTAACCCTTTTTTTTTATTTCTCAAATTTCAATCAATATTCCTATTGATGATCTCCACTTCCGCCAGCATTGGACGAGCCGGAAAACTTCCTCTCATCACACATACACATATTACAGACATTAAAGCAATAATTAGGCAAAAGAATCATGAAAATAACCCAGATATCAAAGCATTTTATCGAACATATAGGGGGCATAAAACAAACATGACTTTTCTCACGAAAACTTCTATAGATTTTGAGAAATGGGAACTACATTGCAAAAGGTTGTGATCAATTTGAGGTGTCATCGGCGATTTTGGTGAATTCAGGCAAACCCTTCTTTTTCTGTTTTCCTATTATTTTTGTGCTACATGTGTGCGTGTGATTGTGAGTAAATGTGTGCAAAGGGTTTCTGCGTTTGTATTTGCCTGATGAGACGGTGGCTTCTGTGTGTAAAACTGTGTGCGCAGACGTATGATTCTGTGTGTTTATGTCTGTGTGGGTTGGTGTATGATATATGCTGCTGGTGTGATTGTGATTGTGTTTGTGTTTGTGTTTGTGTCTGTGTCTGTGTCTGTAGTGTGTCGTGTTGTCGTGTTTGTGCTAGGTAAGGGTGTTCAGGTGTGCAGGTGCGCAGAGATTAGTGTTATGTTGTGAAGATGAGTATTGGTGTATGTGTTTAATGTGAGTGATAGTGTGAGTTGCTGGTATGTTGAGTGTGATAGGGTGTGCAGTGTCCGTAGTGTGCAGATGCTAGCTCCTGTGGTGGAAGGTGGTGCAGTAGGAGGGGTGAAGGTGTGTGATCAATGACTGAATGTTGGTGTGTCCAAGTGTGAGGGTGTGTTCAATGATGGTGCTGCCGGGTTATGGTGTTGCAGTGGGTGTGGTGAAAGTGTGTGATCAGTAAGTACGGTATGTCCAAGTGTAAGGGAAAGGGAGTGGTCAGGGATGATGTTCAGATGTTGTAGTGAAAATAAAAAATAAAAAATGGGTGCAGGGGTGAAATGGATGGAATTGGGGGTGTGGCTGGTGAGCTTAGGAAGCTATGATGGGGTTGGATAGTAGCTGTGAGGGCTTGGCTGCATTAAATTGCGTAGGCTTGTGGAGCAGGAAATTTGTAGCGTGTTGGTATTGGAGTCTGCAGAATGGGGTGCTACGGAATGGAGCCTGCAGCAAGTGTTGTTTTGCAAAAATCCTATTCATATAACTGCAATTTTTTATTTTTGTCATATCATTGCAATAAAACATCACAAATATACACAAAAATGTCCATCCCCTCATTCCTCGTGCGTCATATTATACCTATTTATTTTTTATATATTCATGTGAGGCGCGACACTACTGAACTAATGTTTTTACTTTTTTGAAAGATTGGAAATCATCCACGTACAAGGTTTAATTGTAATAATAATTTTGCTCAAAAATATTTTATTATAGCAAGTAGGTATACCTAAAATCTAATTAGCAGGGATAATTTTTATGGGAAAAAAACGCTTTTTCAAGATTTGTTATTTGGCCCATGCACTGTCTCATTTTATTAAATTCTCCACTTTAGATCCATTTTTAATTTCATCTTCTTATTTAAGTTTTATAGGAAATCTTTTTAATTTTATTTATCTCTCAAAATTCCATAAAAGCACGTAGAAATTTCATAATTTTTTTAACCTTATTTTTTTTTTAACTTTAGTTATTTATTTTTAATTTTAGAAAAAGGGGGGCGTCTGACAGATATACTCCAGTAATTCTAATAACATTATTAAAAGCAAAATTCCTCTGAAATTGGTAAAACCGTAAAATCTTGAATGTAATATGATTTCTTACTAAAATCTTCATGAAACGATTCTTTTGTTATATGTTTTATATTTCAAACATACAGGTACCTGTCTAGTTCAGTCAGGAAAATGGTGTGGGGGTTCAAATAACATTTAAATGTGGAGAAGGTTGTTAAGAGATTGACTGGCAGGCTGAAGTCTATTTGGTTTGGAACCGGTTAGCCTGTTTTACAGTCTGTTAGCAGGCAATTAGAGTGCCGTTCTCATGCATCATTCTCTCTCCTCAATTACGCTTCACGCCTATCTGCTTCGCTTTCCTCTCCATCTCTAATTTCTCTTTCTTTTCTCTCTCCTCCATTTCTTCTCTTGTTCCCTTCTTTCCTTGTGATTCACCAGAAATTACTACAACAATTCTTTTTCATTTCTTCTCCTCTTCTCTTCTTTCCTTTTGATTCACTAGAAATTACTAAAACAATTCTTTTTTCCGTTCTTTTATTTCCATTTAATTACTAGATCATAATTCTTCTTCTGTTATGTTCTGTTCCTTTTTTATTGAGCAGAAATTATTATCATCTTGATTGAAGTGACTAAACATAATTTTTTCTTTCCTTCTGATACACTACTCAAAATTACTGTAACAAAATCGAGGTCCTGACATCGATAAACTTCCACCCAGGAGTAAATTGTATTTAGACTTTGAGAGGTCAGTTGCTACATTATTTTTTTCAGTTTTCTCTAATTTTTTCTTTAGTTTTTTGGCTCAATTTTCTCACTCCTTGTTCAGTAATATGGGATCAATTAAGTGAACTATTGCAATGCATAAGATCTTTTTTCAGTTTTTCTCTAATTTTTTCTTTAATTTTTTCTCAATTTTCTCACCCCTTGTTCAGTTTGGTGGAATCAATTGAAATGAATTATTGCAGTACATAGGACTTTTCCTTAAGTTGATTTTCCCACCCCTTGTTCATTAGGTGGGACTGAAATTTATTTTTTTCACCCGACTGCAATTAATTGGAATCTAATTAAGTTGAATGACTTTTTCATTCATTTTCTGTCGACCCTTGAGTTGAATTATATTACATTAGTCGATCAATGATTTTCTCCTTTTAATTATTTTAGAAATATGGAATTTTTGTGTTTGTTTCGTGATTATAGCGATACACTATTGTCACTTATCATCAAGTGGGGCGGGGTTTACGTAGAAACAAATTATTCGACTGTTAAGAGGGGTGGGGTAGAAACAGATTATTCGATTCGAGCAGAGAGAGCAGAAACAGATTGTTTAATAGATAGAGCAGGAACAGGTTGTTCTGCTAGTAAAAGTGGTACATCTTTGTGTCTATCAATTATTCTAACTGTAGTAGATAGACCTGTCTATTTATTAATCACGGGGATGTGGATGGGTAGCGAATGTAATGTCCCGATCACCAAGATCACGACCACACGTACCTGATCTTGGTATGGGACAATCGATATGGTTATGACTGCGGTCATAACAAATTCTGACTTCTGTTAAGATCCTCCTAAATGGAAGAACTATCTCATCTTCACAGATGAGTTCTGGTTCGAATCCAAGGTAGTAGTAGATGGCATTTTCAAAATCATACCATTTATACTCTCCTCCTTCCACAATATGATTGTGTCTTAGTGCCTTCAACAAGTCAAGTTCGTCATATAATTGGACAACTTCACTGAAATATTCCACCTGGTTCATAGGAGATATGAACAAGAACCATGTTTCTGCCACTCCTCCTTCCAAAAAACTTGACCTGTGATTTCATCCATGTATGATCTCCTTAAGTCACGCCAACTTGTATCCATACCATCATATGGAGCCTGTATCAATTATAATAAACAATTAATATATCAATTATAATAAACAATTAATAGATATAAAATAACAAATATATGAAATAATAAATATAGTGAATTATAAATAATTTTACAATACATCTAAAATAGGGTAAAAAAATTTTACGTCAAATTGAACGTAGTTATACTGGCAATATTCCGGATGAAACCTATCCAACCTTTGCGGCCAATAGCCGTGTATGGTAAAGTATTCTGGAATTTCCCTAATACAAATGTCTAAGGTACAAAATCCATTTGGCCATGTCAAAGCTAATTTGTAGTAGTCAAATTCTATATCTTTAGATAGGATTGGTGGGGATAACGATAGGATGAAAATGAATAATAGAAATGGTATTGCCATGTTAAGTTTTTGGGATGGAGTAGTGTACATTGCATAGAATGTTCTTATATATATACATGAATGGATGATGATGGGTGAAATCACGTCAAGATGTCAGAGAACTTATTGGAGGGTAGATAAGTGTAGGTTGAATCACGTCAAGATGGCAGAAATTTTTCTATACTTTAGAAGATTAGACTAAAATCAATGATGATTAATAAATTAAACCATGTAAAGTTATTGGCTAGTATAAATATTTATTTTTCTCTTTTTTAAATATTTTTAATTGATTTGTATGTAAATACAAATTGATGCTCTACACAAAATCCCAATCAAAAAAATTTATTTAGCAAAAATAAATGGATAAAAAATCAAAGCACTAAAAATAAATAAATTTTCAAAATGTTTGTAATAAGAATTAGTTTTATATTTAAATTTTATTTTTATTTTAAAAATATTTATTCAATTCTTAAAATAACTGTATTTTTAAGTCATAATCATATTAATTATGAAAATTAATGAAAAAAATAAAGAGCTGGATTAATAAGTTTATAATGAGACTTTAAATTTCTTCAAATATCTTTCAAATCTTGTATTTAACTTAAATTAGAGTTAATAAAAAAAACATAAAAATGCACAGATAATATTGTAAAGGAAAAAATTCTCCTCACGAATAAAATTTAAATAGAATTGCAAGCCTTTTATAATAACATTTAATTTAAATTTAAATTAATAAAAAACATAAAAATGTACACAGATAAGATAGAAAAGAAGAAAAACTCTTCCTCGTGATACTGCCAGGAAACTCATTGGAGGTAGATAAATTTAGGTTGAGTCACGTCAAGATGGCAAGAAATTTTTCTACACCTTAGAATAATATGTTATTATTATTAACATACAGATATAACGAGTTTGAATGTAAATATGCTGAAATTTGTTTTACCTTGAGATGTCTTTTCATGATTTATTAATATTCGTTAGTTATGGTTTAAGTTCATAGTTTCTTACTTTTATGATCCTTGAGTTCTGTTGTTCTGGTCTTCTCCTTTTGCTAACACTATTTTTTCCTATTCATTTTAGTTGCAGTTGTAAATTCAACTTTTTCAGACTTATCCGGTTTAACCAAAGTTGCTGTGCGTATGTTATCTTTATCTTTAATTATCCATCCTTCCTTTGCTGCACAGTCATTACTTTTAACTCAACATTTTGTCAATATTTACACAGGAGTAGCCTGAAAGCGTAGTCCAAGAATATGGTTCGCTCATACGTGGAGAAGGTATAGTAATGCTCTCTCTCTCCCATGTCTAGCAGGTCATTGCAAATTTTAGTGCTTCATGGTTTCACAGTTGTAGAATGATCGCACCATTCTACTGAATTGTTTGGAATTTGGAAATTTGGGTTCTGAGATGGAGAGAGACTTCTTGGGATTGAATTCAAAGGATTCTGTTATTGTTGTTAAGGAAGAATCTGTTGAGGGATTCAGGGACCCTGTTAAATCTTAAAATTCTGTTTCGATCATTTTTAATATGCAGAATTATGTTGTCATCTATTTTGTCTGTGAATCACATTGAATTTGTTGGTTTAGTGGCCAACGTTAAAATTTTTGGGCCTGAGTTGGTTTGGTTTTGGTATTTGTATTGGATTCCATTTGAATGATGGTTAATTCTGATCATAAGTACTTGATCCTTCTCTGCAAATTCCATTTAAAAAATATTGATCCTTCTCTGCAAATTTATTTAGGATTGCAAGTTTTATCTCAGTTAAATGTCAAATATCATTGAGTTGGTTTTCAACAAGGTTGGAAGGGGAAGTGTAAACTTTTTTGATGTTGTGATTGTACGGAGAGTTCTGTGTTAGTATTTAATATTCTTTACCATAGGAGGCTTATTGTCTGCTCAGTAAAATTTTTTCCCTTCTTGAGTAAGTACAATTTTCTGTAGCAATTTACTGAATGATTGCCATTCTTGTTAGAGGGGGTGCTTGTTTTAATGAAGTTATCATTTGTCTCAATATGCATCTGAAGAAATAACTGACATGAAAGGTCACCTTCTTAAGTATCCTGTGGGGTTGGATCAATTGGGAAAAGTAGTACTTTTCGTGGCTGTGAAGCATTCTCAGACATGGGAATATAATTGGAACATTTATTGAGATTCAAGAAAATCTTACCATTTGATCATAGTATTACAAGGCTTAAAAGTTAACTTGGCCCTCAAGGTCTAAATCCATCATTGTAGTCCTACCAGTTCCTTGGTTCTGGCCTGTTTTCAGTTTGTTAAACAATTTTTGTTCCGATGGTTCTCTCTGACTGTTCGCTTAGATGTGTGGTAGGTATAGTGGTGTTGGTTTGGATGAAGATTGATCAGTTGTAGTCATACATTGACAACTTTCTTAAGTGATATATTAGGAATAGAAGATGTTTCCACTCTAGGTGAAGATAATCCGGAGGCTTGGCATGTGCAGGTATAAATTAATTGCACTTCTGCTGCAGTTTATCACATTTTCTGGCTACCTAAAATATACGTTTAATTTTATGGTTACGGGTTTTTCGTTCAATTGATTCAAGTTCTGTTAAAGGTTTTTCAAAAGATCCACAAGATATGCCACAAGGAAGGTGAGACAACCTTGGGGTCTTACTAAATTCTTAAATGTATTGCAACATACACTCACTTCCACTGCCTTAAGTCTTTGATTTTCATTTTTTATCCTTTTGGCCACTGAATGATGATAGAACCTGTTGTGGGAAGAATGTTCTCGTTTACATGACTATGCATACTGCATATGTAAAGGCAATTCGTGCTGCCTAACATTTCATTTGCATTGAGAACCAGTATTTCCTTGGATCATCGTACAATTGGGCTAATTATAAAATTATTTATAATATTCTGATGACAATACTAACCTATGTATAATATAGCATTACATGGATCAGCTATAGATTATCATAATTTATTGTCATATGCCCAATTTTAGATTCTTTGATGAAAGGGAGAAAATCAAGACGAAATTTCATTCAGTAGTATAGATATTAATTTAATTTTAATGTCTCATATGTTTAGTTATTTTTGAAGACTAGAGAATAAAATCGAGTCATTTCTATTAGTGGTTATCAATTATTAATAGTTGTTTACATGTTTTCTCACAGAAAGGGCTATGCAATCACCTGGTTTATGATTTCTGAATCTTTAATTTCGGGTGTGATCACTGCAAGTTATTAGCTCCAAAATTTAAAGAATTGTTTGGGAAGTATTTTTGATGTAATCTTTCTAGAACAAGATTGCAATCGAGAGAATATGGAATTCTTTTTTTAGGTCATATAATTCATAAAGTAATCTTTCTTATGTACAAACATGGACGAGTAGGCAGAATCTTTTGTACAATCTTTTTGAATCGCTCATTCTTAATTTGATAATTTCAACAGCCATTAGCAATAGATCTACGCATTTGAGATTTTATAGCAAAATTGTCTTAGAAGTTATGGAGATGAAATCAAATGGTTAGTGGCCACTGATCCTTATCGACTCTACTGTTTGGATTCTCCTTGTGGAAATATACAAGCCATCAGGGTGGTTTGTAATTTTAAATAACCTGGTAATTTCTTGGCATAATTTCGTCTGTTTTTCATGTTGGTTGCTTCTGTTTTTGGTGGTATCTCAGTAGCATTAAAATTGTAAACTTTCTTTCAAAAAAAGAAGCACAATGTTACCAATCCTAACAGAAAAAACTCAACCAAAAATTATTGCATGTTTGGATATTGCGCTTCCCTACTTTGTTTTTTTTTTTTTTTCCCCTGCTTTACATTATGAAACCCAAGATCAAACCAAAAAAATTATACGAGGTCAGATATTAATAATTCACCATATTATAACTCTTAAAAAAATTAATTCTGGGCTCCTAAGAAAAGACAAAAAGGATAAAAAGCACAATTCTTAAATACTTTTTACGACTATGCTATTTTTTTCACAGGTTTTGGCAAATGAAGAACCAATGCAATGGTGAAGAAGAAGAAAGCCTACAAAAAAGAATAGGGCAATAAATGGTTGACAGTTTGTAGAACAAAGTGGGTTAAACACCAACATTTAGCTCAATTTTATTGACACCCAATAATATAGGCCAAGTTAATTGTAAAACAAAAAGAAAATTAGACTAAGCCCAATGATATAGTTCAGGTTCAAATTTTTCCTATTTAAATAACACTTAAAATATATATACACCTAAATAATTATATAGACAAATGTACATATATAATGAAATTCTTCTGTTAATAATTTACTCTTATAAATTAAGTTTTAAACTATTTTTATTTCTTATCTTCCAAAAAAAGTGCTCTTTATTATTCAATATTTACATTTCAATGACTACCATTTATAAACATATACTAACATACCAAAAAAAAAAAAAAGAAATTGTACAATTCCCATAAGAAAAAATACTATATAATGCTACAACATTTAATAAATACAAAATGTTATAACTTTCAACAACTGATATACCACAAAGAAAAAAAATATCAATATTACAATTTTGTGAACAAATTTCCATATTTTTTTATGTATTTAACATCTAAAAAATAACTGAGCACTACCATATATTGAATTGCCTAGTTAACATATAGACAAAGGAGCCGTCACATGTCTTTCGCGTGACTTGTTTGGCCGTCCACCCCCTGATATTTTGCACATGGTCTGCTTTTTGCGATTGTAATATTTTGTTTGTGTTTTTTTTTATTTTCTTTTTTCCGTTACGGAAAACGTGTTCCTGACTTGATGTTTACTTTTTCCCTAAAAAGTAGCAACCCTCCTGAGCAAGTGTTGCGCTCTAGGTACCAAGTCTCTCCCTCTTGTTCCTCTTCTTCATCATCTCCGGATCTTTTCAGCCTCTTCTTCGTCTTGCCAGACAAAAATTTTTTCCCTTTTGTACAAGCGTGGGTTTTTTTTTTCCTTTTTTTTTTCTCTTAGCTTCTAGATAGTATTTTTTTTTTCTTTTCACTGCATTACTAAAACCCCCAATCCTTTCTCTCTAATCTGAGATAGAAGACCATCGCCTGGCAACAATGAGATACCCTCAGAGAATCAATCATAGCATGCATGGGTCTTTCTCCAGCAAATAAATCGATGATAAACGTTGTTTCTATTTGGCAAAAGTTATTTCTTATTTCCTATGGTTGCTTACTAACAGACTTTTGTCTTCTTCTTTTAAAGACAAATTTGAAAGGTGGGAAATGAAAGTTGGGAAATCATCATTATGAACAAATTTGATATTTCCCCGGAAAAAAATAAAATCTTTAGTCTTGATGATGAACAAATCATTGCTAACATGTATGGTTTTCCCATTTTGGCCATTGTAGCAACTATGGTTGCGGCGCAGATATTCAGTTGGGTATAAGGATGCTGTAGTTGGTGTCATGGAAAGCATGTCGCATGTCTCTAATGCCTAGTTTGGGAGGAAAGAAAGGGTGGGAAAACAAAGGAAAAAAAAGGAATTTTAAGCAAGTTTTTTGTTTGGGGGAATAAAGGGGAGAATGGAGGGAAAAGAAGAAAAGTATTTTAATCACTTTCTTTTGTTTGGGAGTTAAAATAAAAAAAGAAAAAAAAAGAAATGGAAGAAAATTTTTTTTTTTAAATTTTCCTTCCCAAATTGAGAGAAAATGGAAAGAAAGGGGTAAAAAGTTTACTTCTTTTTTTTTTTTCCTTCTTTCCTTTAAGAGGAAATGGAAGAAAAAAGGAAGAAAGTTTACTTTCTTTCTGTTTTTCTTCTCTCTCTTTCTTTTTTTTTCTTTTCCATCTCAACTCCCAAACTAAGCATAAGTATCTCGGAGAAGCAAGGTCTTTGTTCATCATCAGAGATAATTACAACCATACCAAGTCGAACTAGTTTTTTTCTGTTTGGATGTTTATGAATGTGTTGTGCAATGCAGGAGACACGGTTGATGAGTTTAGTTGGCAAATTCAATTGTAACTGTTAGATAAAATTATTTAAACAACAGTGCTTTATTCTGTGAATTAACGACTCGGTTGATACGGATGATGTGTGCAAATTATATTCTTTAACATAATATTCTTTTTATTTTATTTTTTATCTTTCACCTAATTTTTTTGGTAAATATTACAAAGCATTTGCATTTTATCCATTGCCCATTTATAAACATATGCTACTCTAAACCATAAATTTAAAAATTAATAGCATCTCATAAAAAATAACAATATAACATTGCAATATTTTTAAAAAATGTGTTAAACCTTGCAACAAGTAAATAAGTTTTTACAAAAAAGTATGAATTGCCTAGTTAATGTATAGGTAACAATCGTCGCCAATTGACTTGCGCGTGATTTTTTGTCGTTGTCCGTCAAAGTTCAGCTGCACGTGCTTGGGAGTTGCAATTCATATTGAGGATATTAGATATTTTATTTACAATGGGAAAAAGAAAATTTAGGTAGGGGACCAGGGAAGCTCAGGGGAGCAACAGCTTGAGAAAAACCCTTATTGTTATCAGCTCTATCATTCTAGCCATAGGTAACTTTGGTGGTGTAATACCAAGGCCCTTAGTAGGGACTTATGTGTAAAATATCCAATGTTTATTGTTTGATAGATGATTAGTTATAAGTTGAAGGCCTTAGTTGCAATTTTAGAAAAGTTTATCCCCAATTAAATTAGGACTTATTCTTCTTCTCTTTCATTTCATTCCATTTCTCCCATTCCTCTTCCTTCCGAACCTTCACTCATTCCATATCCCTAATTTCTACCATTTCTTGAAGAGCGAGCTAGAGGAGAGGGATTTCAAGAAGGATCAAGTGGGGAAAGTTTAGGAAGAGCTTCACTACAAAAAAATAAACTTTTCGTGACAAATTTTTTGTGACGATAAACATATTTGTCAGGAAAAATTAAATTTTTTATGACAATCTGTCACGCAAACACTCTTCCAAATGAGCTTATGTTTTCAGCATTCCTATTCGTCAGGAAAAGTTTTCCCACCCCTCCATTTTTTCCCACCAGTTTTTTTTCCCCATCTTTTGAACCACAAGAAACAAAAAAACACTGATATCAGTTTTCTTTCTCTTTCTCTCTCTCTCTCTCTCTCGCTTCCCTTCTGCTATCTCCATCCTCCAGGTACTTATACTTTCTCTTTCACTTACTCTCTATTGCTGGCATACTCCCAATTTCCCTCAATCTTAGGTGCTAATTTTGACATTTTTCCTACCCACTTGCTATAAAAAAGGTTAAGCTCTCTTCTTTTTTTTTTTTTTTCTTTTGCCTAACCCCTACACCAGGGGGGACGCCTCTCCCAAGCTCTGTTCTCCTGTGTACATTTTCATGCACTATCTACACGTGAGATTTGGTGAAGAGCAATTCTTCTTGTTTTTGGGACTAAAAGATTTTGGTAGCTGTTTCAGGTAAATGAGGAAAAGATTGTATTTTTTCCAATCAAACAGCATCTTTGTTGATTTTTAAGAAAAGGATAAGTTTCTTTTTCTTGTTATGAGTTGAATTTTGTAACTTGTCTTGTGGATTCATTGTTTTATTCTATTGATTTCTTCGATGGTTTTTGTCTGAATCTCTCTCATATTTTGGGTTTTTTTTTTTTTTAATTTTGGGGGAGGGGGCATGTTGGGTTGGGTTGGGTTGTTGGAAGAATGGTGAGTTAAAGGGGAAAATATCTTTAATAATGGAGCTGTTTTGGTTTTTGAAGTTAAATGATATGAAGTTCAGATTTTGCTTGTTTGAATTCATTTAGGAAGGTGATGATGTCTTTTTCAGGTTGACAAATTTGGAAATTTCAAAGTTGGCCTTTTTCTTTTGAATTGTGAAAAAGAAAAATCGATACAAAATCTTGTGACTGATGTTCCTGGAAGAGTTGATGTTATGCAATATTTTCTTTAGCTTATTATTTTGGAGAAGTTCTGCAGTCTGGTCATGGTCACTTTAGTGTTATTAGTCAAAAGTGTCTCTGTATTATACTCAGTAAAGTTCCCCATCATTTTGATTTAGGCAGATGAAGCATAATTCATAATCGAGCAATATTTTGGCGTTAATTTGCTAGTTAGGTCAATATTATATTATCAAGTGCATCATACATGGTAATCTATAAGTTATCGTCGTCCCTTGCCTTCCCACACATCAATCAATTACATAGCCATTTGTACCAAAAACTGAAAAAATTCATTGCAATAAACAGCATCTTACGGCCATCAACTCTACGTATAAAATTGAAAGGTACACAATATTGTTCATAGGTAGCTTAAGTATTTATTTTTGGAAGTGACGATATAAGAAAACACTCCAAAAGATATAGATAAAAATCTTGAGTCATATGCTCATACTGTATATAGAAAACAACTGAATAATGCCACGAGCATAAAATTAGTACAATGATGGATCAAGTGGAAAACGGTAGATCACATGGCACCAACAATATTAGCTTTTATTCTAATAACTAATGTAGTATATATATTCATGGAGCCTGCAATAGTAACTCAATTGGTTGGTGGTGGCTTGTGGGGTGGATAGTAACCATGAGGTGGTAGTAGGCCTGTAAACTCTTGGTGACAAAATTGGATTACGTGATACATATTTTAGGCTAATAGTAAGGGTCGCAATTTGGATTACGTGTGATGGATTGAATATTGTTTGGAGGTTTAGCTAAAGTTTAAGTTGAATGTTGGAGCTGGATGTAAGATAAACATTTCCTAGTTGGATCCCTTAGTAGGAAAACTTTTGTGCCTTACAATTTTTGGTTAATCTCAAGTTCTTTGATGCTATATTTGGTCAAGTTTTAAGTCAAAGATAATTGGTACGTGACAAATTTATTGCAAGCATGTTTTTGCACATTAAAGCTCAAGAGGGAACCGGCAACTCTCACATGAAATGGGATTTGAATTGTGTGAATGTTTCTCTTTGCAGTAGACAATCTTGCTTGAAGAGCTCTTCTTCTTGTTCAATTTTCAATTTTTCCCAAATTTGCTACTAAACATAAGGTTATACACTAGTTTTTACGTACTATAGGGAGTGGGTGGCAATTGATAATAAAATTTATTGGAGTTTGTGACTTTATGATTACTAGTTACTAGCTAGGCAAGGGGTGAAAGGGCAAAAATATCTTGACAAGTTTGAAAACTTGCTATTCTTATTATTGCCATATCTTTGCTTCATTGTTAAAACTAGAAAACAATTCCAAAAACTTGCATGATTTCATATAGGAGCATAGTGACTAGAGAACAAAGTTAACTCACGCTAATTGAAAGTAGCATTTTTCTTGTCTCTTCGATGTTGGCTCCTCTTACTAAGTATAGTAAATTCCTAGGTTTTGTACAACATACCACAAAATCTTCTGCTTTGGAACATATAACTTTATCTATTTCTTGCTCATATGTCACCAGAAGCACACTTTCTGCAGTTGAAGCTGCAGCATCTGGCTGCAGAAATTTTGGCAAAAACTGCAGATATATGCAGTAGAAACTGCTATAGAAATTGCAGCATATTTGCTGCAAAAACTGCATCATATTGCAACATATTTGCTGCAGAAATTGCACCATCTTGCTTCAGAAACTGCTGCATACATGCTGCAGAAATTGCAGCATCTTGCTACAAAAACTGCAGTAAATTGCTGTAGAAACTGCAAAATATATGCTAGCAGAAATTGCAACATTTTGCTGCAGTAAATTGCTATAGAGACTGCAGCATATATGCTGCAAAAATTGCAGCAACAACTGCAGTAAATTGCTGCAGAAACAGTAGCATACATGCTATAGAAATTGCAACATAGTTGCTGCAGAAAATTGCAACATCTTGCTACAAAAACTGCAGCATATATGCTGCAAAAATTGTAGCAAAAACTTGCAGCATACTCGCTCGCTACAAAAATTGCAATAAATTTCTGGAGAAACTGCAGCATGTATGCTGTAGATATTGCAGCAAAAACTGCAGAAATTGTAACACACTAGATTTTGGGCTAATTTTGTTCAAGTTTGGGGGATAAGTTGAATATTGGATTGAAATAGATATTTTCTATGCTTTTATCTAGTCAATTAATGTATGGCATGAAAACATACAAGTTATGCTAAATATAAGCTTTTGTAATTGATTGGTTGTTTTTTATCTACAGCCTTAATGTCGTTGCAATCCAAGATTTTAAAGGATCTCAAGAAAGAGTTTTGTTGCAATGACAATGTGTGAAAGACAGTGCTTTTGGCACATATTGAAGAATTTCTTTATTTTGATATCATCTATCTCTATTAATTTGGCATTGTTGACCATGAAATTGAAGTCCATCTTTTGATTTTACCATATGTTATGCATATGGTAGTTATTATCTAGGGATACCAATGTTTATATTGGAAATTGTGAAATTTGGTGATATGTAAATGTTTGACAATTGACAAGTTTAGATTATGTGGCTTGACTTGTTATGATTATCTATTAATGATAATTTGTGATATTTTGCTTGTGTAATTTTATATTTTGTTTGGATCGAATGTCTGAATAGATTATATGGTTACTTCATTATCAGGTTAGACTTATAATCGCCAAATGATTAAATTGAAAACTAATTTCTTATAGTGGTACAGCATTTGTCATTAAACTTTTGAGCAAGTTTACAATGTATTACCTTTCATGACGACTAAAATTTTAGTGACACAGTCTAGGTTCTTTTTTGGCAAAAATTTATCCGGGATACGAGGTCATTTCCTGACTAAAAAATTTGTCACTATTTGTTTATCTGACGGTGCAAAGCACTTTTAATGACGAGTATTAGGAGGACCTTTCCTGACGGTGAATTCGTCACTACTACTTTTCCTGACAGTGCGTCACCGAAAAACACTTATGCTGACGATAGTTCCAATAGCCTTGTCAGAAATATGAAGGCTTTTGCTGACGACTAGTCCGTCGCTATTACTTTTCCTGACAGTGCGTCACAAAAAAAAAAAAAGACTTTTGCTGACGACACTTCTGCAAGTTGTCAGGAAAACCTTTTGCCGACGGCGTATAGGTGACCACTTTTCTTTGACAAGAGAGCCGTCACAAAAACTTTTCCTGACGAAATTCTTACTTTTCTTGACAAAGTTCGTTGTCACTAAAAACCTTTTTTTTTTGTAGTGCTTCTTCACCTTCAACCCAAGGTAATTACTCTTTCCTCTTATTAATTCTTAGCTAGAGGTAGTGAATGTGTTTTGGGTCCATAGATGGCATGTTTGAGTGTGGTATGTTGTAAGGAAATTGTAGAATGAGATGTTTATGTATGTTGGGGGATTAACTAGAAACCTTATTTGATGATTAGTAGATAAATTAGGGGCTATGTGTTGTATGATGTTTGTGTGAAGGTTTGGGTGCCTAAATGCTTGTTTATAACTTGTGGTGAGGTTTAAAATCTAGAAAAATGAGTTTGTTGGTGATTTTGCAGGTTTTCGTGTGTGAGCCGTGGGTTCTATGTTGAGAGCCGTGGCCGGGTGTGGTTTGGCTCTCACTCGCGTCAACTCTCTGTGATTGAGCCGCGGTTGGGGTTGCCGAACCGCGCCCGCGGCTCGAAGAGATGTTAATCGCGGCAACTCTCTGTGAGTGAGCCGTGAGTGTGGCCTTGGTCGAGACGTGGACGCATCTCGCAAGAGCAGTCCGCGTCTCACTTTCTGCCTGCCGAGCCCTCGGGCCAACCTTGGCCGTGTCTGGCCAAGGACAACCTGCTCGACCAGGGCCAACCACGGCCACGTCTGGCCAAAGACAACCCAGCTCGGCCAGCAGTGTGTTGTGTTCTGTTTTCGTCTAGGCTCTAGGAATTTAGTTTCGTATACGGTTTTCTCATTAGACATAGTGATTAATGTAATGTTTATTGTTGTATTTTAGGCGAGGATATCGACCCTACCTTCTCGGATTACCTTAGGTAACTTGGATCGAGATAAGTGGGATTTGTACTCTTTGACATTTTGAAAATGAGTTTGGTGAAATGATAAAAATTTGGAAAGATCATTTGCTATATAAATGATTGACTTAATTGTGGTTATTTGTCTTTGCTTATAAAGTTGATAATGTGGCCTATATAAATGAATGTTTGGAAATGAATTATTTGAGTTCTTGAATGTGGTACTCCTTTGACGGGACTAGTTCCTTAAATTTATGTTTGATGCCTTTGGGATCGTACTAGCCAGTTAAAGTTAGTTTTGGAGCCTTACCAACCGGTTAAAGTTGGTTTGGGACTGTGTTAATCGGTAATAGTTAACAACTGGATATTCAAGTTCAATTGGAACCCTTTGATAGAGCTCATTTATTCGTTTGGAAAATATATGTTTTGGTTTAAATATGCTTGGCCATATTATTATTTTGTATTTGTATTCAATAACGACTTGTGAATGAAATGTATATATATGAATAACACTTTTAAACCACAGGGAGTACTTTTACCACTTGCTGAGTGATTTAGTTCGCTCACCCTTTAACTGTTTCATGCAGAGGACGAGGCTTTTGTAAAGGAGGATTAAACTGACTCGTGATTCTAGTATGGGAGATAGGATGTGATACTTATCAAAGATTACTGTAATTTATTTTGTATAGGATCTTCCACCTAGTAGTATTTTTGTGATCTTAGTGGAAGTATATAAGATGAACTTTTATTTTGTTGAGGGTTATCTTTGTATTGTATCACATAACGCTGTAATTGAGTTGGTTCAATGAAATGGTAAGTTTGTTCAATGTATATCTGTTTTGTTGCCTTATATCATAGCGTAGTCTTGATATGACGGGTGTTATATCCCGGGCACGGAGTGTGACAGGTGGTCCTATAGTTATGCGTCCCTACTTTGTCAAAGGAGGGAAAAGAGTATGGCTATCAAGCTGGATACAGACGGCAGCATGGCCTGTTATTTTCATTCGTCTATGGACTTCCTATTTCCATCGCTGCAAAACTGAAGGGCAGAATACCCAGCTAATTCTAATGAAGCATCCTGTCTTCCTTGCAACCGCCGTCATCGGCCTCCTCACCGGCTTAGACAACTACTTTTACGCCTACGGCATTGCTAGGCTTCCTGTCTCAACCTCAAGTATTATCATTGCTACACAGCTTGCTTTTACTGCTTTATTTGCTTTCCTTCTTGTTAAGCAGAAGTTTACAGCTGACTCGGTGATTGTCATCATTTTTTTTTTCGTGTTGTCCCATTTTTGCTGCAAAAAGATGAAGCATGCAAATTATAATTTTTCTGCCTTCCATAGCGTATTTAGTGTAGATTTTTTTTTTTTTTTGGCTGAATTGAACAAACAATTTTCTAGTTTTTAATGTGGGGTTTTAAGTCTTCTAGTCTTGTATGGTTTCCTTGGGATCTCATTCACGTGATCCAAGAATAGAAGTCTAAGCTGTCGAATATGACAGAATAAGGGAACTCCATCAATCGCTTCTTGGATCATTCTTGGAAAGGTAATTGAAGTCTCCCACAATATATAGATAGTGGTATCATGCACAATGTTAATGTGATTCAACATCAAATATATTGTTTAAAGAAGAAATAGTAATATAGCAAAGAATTTCATTAAATTTTAAAATTCTTTTTACCATTTCTTTTGGTGACCCTACGTTATTATTGTACTTTTTAGCATAGTATTTGGTTGATAGTGCAACATGACAATATTATGGAGGGGTTAACTTGAGATTTTAGCTTTTCAATTTTTTTTTTAAAGTTATAAACTGACATGGAAAAGGAATTTATGAAGTTTGAATTAAGCCAAAAATTTTTATGCAAGTTTTCATGAGTCCCGAAAATTGATGCCTATATGTCTACACGCACGATACAATTCATTACTCACAAAGTCAAGATTATGTTTATACAATGAGAAAGGAGGCTCAAATTTAGAAAAGGGATAATAATCATAGGAGAAAAGACAAGAAAATTTTGCTTTATCACAATGAACTCATCGTTATACAATACTTAGATGTATTTAATACTTCATAATTTTGAGGGAGAGCAAACTGAAGTGTAATCTTATAAATTAACAATGAATGGCCACTTCAATTGATTTTGATGTTTTCTCCCCACCAAAACTTTTCTTAAATGTGACAATACGTCATCTGACGACAAATAACCCACTTTTGGATTTAGCAATAAAGGTGCTTCGGGACGCTAATGTGTTGAAGTCAAGGAGGCTTGTACTTTTATGGCGCCAAATACCAAAACATCTTCAATAGATTTTTTCAACGTGATTTTAGTTTTTAATTTTTAAAAATTTATTTTGTAATATTTTTAATTGTTTTTTTAATTATATTTTTAAATTTTTTAAAGTTAAAATTAAGAGCAATTGTTTTTAACTATTTTAAAATTAATTTTTATAAATATAAAAAACTATGGAGAATAAGCTAAAATCTTGTTTTCAATCTTGCAAATTATGTCGATTCCAAATATATTTGAGTAGACCGATGGACCTCAACAATTTTTCATGCTAATTCTCATGGCTGAAAGTTTGCGTGCTTAATAAAATTCTAATTTAAATTAAAAAAATAAACGATTCCTTGTGGAAATTCTACAATTAATAACAACAACAACAAGGATATTCGTAATTGGTTGAAAACTCCTCCATTTTCTCTTACAAGGAAACGAGAAGAGGACAGTTATAACTGATTGTCTTCTCCTCCATTTTCTCTACAATGGAAATTACAATTCATTAAATGGTCAATGCCACAGGAAAACTGGAAACTGAAAACTGTAAATTGCTACGTCCGCGTGGGAACATCCCATAACAATTCGTTCGTGGGGGAGGTCTAAGGAGGAGGAGGACTCAAAGGCTTCCAAGAAGTTAAAAGGAACCAATGAGAACTAGTTCTTCAACCCTTTGCTTACTTCTTCTTTTTTCAGCTTTGTTAAGTCCCATTTTTGCTGCAAAAAAGGTGAAGCATGCATATTGTAATTTGTTTGCCTTCAATGGCTTAATTAGTTTTTTTTTGGCTGAATCGAACAAAACAGTTTTGTTGTTTTTAATGTGGCATTTTATGTCTTCTAGTCTTATATAGTTTACCTGGGATCTCATTCACGTGATCCAAAAGTAGAAGTCTCAGCTGTCGAATATGACAGAATAAGGGAATCCCATTATTCGCTTCTTGGATCATTCTTGGGAAGGTAATTTAAATCTTTATGTCTCATGAAAAAGCAGAAGTCCCATGTGTTTCCTTTTTCAATTTCAATGTCTATTACACTGTTTTTTGTGCTTGAACTTCCAACAAAAACAGTGACGAAAAGGCGCAGGAGGCAATTTTCTACTCTTATACAAGACATATTAATGGATTTGCTGCAACACTTGATGAGGCAGAAGCTGCTGAGATATCTAGTAAGCAATTTGGAGAATTTCTTCTTACGCTAGCTGTTTGTTTATTCATTTTGTGTGCATAAATGTTGATTTTGTATTTTCATTGCAATTCAGAACATCCGAATATTATAGCAGTGTTATTGGATGAACCAAGGAAATTATACACAACCAGGTCATGGGAGTTTCTGGGGCTTGAGCAGAATGGCCAGATCCAGCCAGCATGGACTAAGGCAAGATTTGGTGAAGACACCATTATCGCCAACCTTGACTCTGGTGAATTTTTTTAGCTCCCTTCAAATTATTATGCATTCATTAGGCAAAACGCATGCTAGAAGAATTCAGCATTGAACCTGAGTTCATATATAATTCATCTGGGAACAGGAAAATTACAGAATTATGCAGGTCAGGTGTAATGCAAGTCATTAAGTACTAAGATCTTCTCTTTATTTGATCATAGACCCATTCGCATCAGCAGACTGATGCATCAGTCAATTAGCAGAAAGTTTTCTAAAGAGTCCTGAAGTCCTTTTGCTATTTTCTTTTCTATGTCTAACATTGTCTTGGTGATGCAACACAATTACTTACAGCTACCTCTTTTTTGTTTTGAAGATGCATGTTAAAAGGTTACTCTTGATAATTAATCAACTGATAGTACAGCACTGAGGCTTTAGATGTATTTTACTTAAAAAGGGCCCAAAAACTACTAAGGGTCAGACTAGGACTGGAAATTGCAACATTTGATCGATCATAACATCAGCATTTATGCATATGTATAGCGAATTGGCTGGATTCATGTGCATGCAAGTTGAAAAATGGTACGAGTACAAGGCATTATCGGACAAGCCTCAGCAAATCAAAGAAAATTAATGATAACCAGAATCAGAAAGAATGATCAGTCCTTTTCTTCTTCCATTTCCTCCATTTGCTTATGATAATTGCTATCTCTTCTGGCTTTCTCCACCCTCATTTTTCCTTTTTACGGGATTGAACTAGGTGTCTGGCCAGAATCAAGAAGTTTCAGTGATGAAGGGTATGAACCAATTCCACAAAGATGGAAAGGAATTTGTCAAAATGAGCATGATCCAACCTTTCAGTGCAATAGGTCATATTTCTCTATCCACCTAATTGTTCACTTTATCTGTTAAGTTTTATTTATTACTTATTATCTATTACATCGTCAAACAGTATTCTTTTTCCTTCTAGGATCATATACTTTAGAATTTAACAAATTTGTAGTTCTTAGTAGCAGAAGATGCTATATGATACACATTATAGGAAGTTGAAGATAATAGGATTTTTTTTTTTCAATCTGAAAGGAATATTAATATGAAATTAATGTAATTGATCCTTTGCCTTACAGGGAATAAATATATTGCCTAAAAATCTCAATATCTGCACTTCTTTCCACCGAAAGTCATCTTGAAGTTGAACTATCTGGTTTCCTCCTAAATTGATATATTCTTAAAGAATCCTCCACAAAGATCACTCAATACTCTTATTTGTTTCCTATCTAATGACAACTGGTAACTCAAAATCTAATTTCTGACCACCATATGTTTTAGCACACAGGATTAGGTAAGATTCAAGGAATTGCCTTTGTAACATTTCTGGTTCTCTTTACACAGGATTGGTTTTTTTTTTCATTTCCTTGAATTTCCAAAACTGAACTTCCGTGCCAAATTCAAGGAACTAACAAAAGCTTGGAATCCGAAAAAGTGAATTCAACTTTAGAAAGGCATTTTTCACTTTCACTGATGAGAGAAAGTCTTGCTCATACGTCTCAACCGGCTTGTAGTCAAAATTAACTTCTATATCATATGCTTTTGTTGACATGGTTACAAACTGTTTATAAAGGAAACTCATTGGAGCAAGATACTTCAACAAAGGATACTTTAATGCACGGGAACCTCAAGCAAATAGGAGTGTTTATGACTCACCACGAGACGTTGGAGGCCATGGAACTCATACCTTATCAACAGCTGGTGGTAATTTTGTAGCCGGAGCAAATTTATTTGGATTAGGAAATGGAACAGCAAAAGGTGGATCACCAAAAGCCCGAGTTGCTGCTTACAGGGTTTGTGGGCCTGACAGCCAAGGCGAGTGCTATATGACAGATATTTTAGCTGGCTTTGATATGGCTATTGATGATGGCGTTGATGTGATTTCGCTGTCACTTGGAGGAGGAGGTGGTCAGTATTGGAATGATGGCATTGCAATTGCATCATTTCATGCCGTTAAGCGCGGCATTGTAGTTGTATGTGCAGCTGGAAATGATGGCCCTAATCATCGTACTATTGACAATTATGCACCCTGGCAGATCACAGTTGGGGCAAGCACCATGGATCGACAGTTTGCTAGTTATGTTATCCTTGGAAACAACATGAGTTTCAAAGTTAGTTTTGTTTTCCCAGTTACTTTTCTTTCTAAATTTTCGTAGTTTTAATCGGCATATTTTTATATGATGCACTTGTTAATCAGACATTCTTCTCTATAGGGAGAAAGCTTTTCAGATAAAGCATTGCCAAACAACACATTCTTTCCAATTCTAACTGCTCAATCAGCTAAGGCTACCAATGCAACAGATCAAGACGCGTAAGGATTATGAGATATCTTTGTCTCTGGATCTATTAGGATCCCTAAATGTGCTTTGATTCCCTCAAAGAAAGTATAACATATTTGGTGTTCTTTGTTCTTGCAGTGCACTCTGCAAGGAAGGAACATTGGATCCTAGTAAAGTGAATGGAAAAATTTTGGTCTGCCAACGAGGAGGTGGAATTGGAAGGCTGCAGAAAAGCATAAATGCTGCTTTGGCTGGTGCTGTAGGAATGGTTCTTGCCAATATGCTGGGCATGAATCAAGTTATCAGTGATGCTCATCTTCTTCCTGCTTTAGAAATCAGTGACAGCGATGGAGAAGCTGTCATTGCTTATATCAATTCTACAACGTAAGAAGACATCCACTTACACGATCATGACATGCAAAGTATGAGGACATATCCATAAGTAAAAAACAACTAGCAAAATTACTCGCATATAAATGAGATCTTTTTCATCCTGGATATTCCAAGTACAGACTTTCTGTTGATTCATTGTTTTTCTCTTTACTAATTATTTAATGTCTTATCAGAGCTCCTACTGCTTATATAACACCTCCTACAACTCTGTTGGGCATAAAACCAGCTCCAGTCATGGCAGAATTTTCAGGAAGGGGACCAAATATTATCACACCAGAGATCCTTAAGGTTATTCTAGCAACTAGATTGTCTTTCGCATTTATCTAATTATTTTGAAACTATGAACTCACATTCAATTGTGCAATTCATCCCGTAATAGCTACATTGTCTTCTCCCTGATAACTTTCTAATATGATCCTATTAATAGCCTGACATCACAGCACCCGGAGTAAGTGTAATTGCTGCTTACACTGAAGCACATGGGCCAGCAAATCAAGATTTTGATAGGCGCAGAGTTCCCTATTTTGCCGAGTCAGGTACTTCAATGTCCTGCCCTCATGTTGCTGGCGTTGTCGGCCTCCTCAAAACCCTCCATCCAGATTGGAGTCCAGCAGCTATCAAATCTGCAATCATGACTACTGGCAAGTCCTCACAACCCATGAGCTTAAAACTCCTTATATTTATATGTACTATTCGATAATTTTCACTAGTAGCTCTACTTTTCTGATATCTGCTTCCAAATTATAGGAAAATCCCTGTCTACTATTTCATTTCTTGCATGCAATTTCTATGGATCGACATCTGACACGTGGCCTGGATACATTAATTTTACAGCAAGAACTCGGGATAATGCTGCTGAGCCAATTACAAGTACAGGTGCTCAACCTCATCTAAAGGCCACACCATTAGCCTATGGATCAGGACACATTCGTCCAGTCCGTGCGATGGATCCTGGATTGGTTTATGATCTGACAGACCAAGATTACCTCACCTTTCTATGTTCACTAGGCTATAATGAATCCAAGATCATGTTGTTCACAAATAGCCCTTTTATGTGCCCCCAACCAATTAATCTTGTCAATTACAACTACCCCTCAATAGCTGTTCCAAACCTCAATGGTTCAATCACAGTGACTAGGACTGTTAAAAATGTTGACACCTCCGCTGCTACCTACATTGCTCGTGTAGTCAGCCCTCCTGGATTATCCATCGATGTTCAACCAAAAACCCTTGTTTTTCCAAACATTGGTGAACAGAAAACCTTCAATGTCACCATTACAGTTAAAAAACTTAGTGCAGCTAGAGATTATGTGTTTGGGGCATTGACATGGTCCGATGGGAAGCATTCTGTGAGGAGTCAAATTGCTGTTAAGGCGTCAAACTAAACCACATTTTGCGACACGCCTATGTACATATATTGTGTTCTTTACCCCAGTATTGTTACTTTTATTGCATGTTCAATAAATACTAGGTTTCATTGAAAACTTCTTGGAGCTTGTATTGCTGATTGTTTGACAACTTTGTTTACGTAACAGTGATTGTAGAATTTTCAAGGGCAAAACACTTTATACCCCTATGATTTTCAGATAAACCATATAACTCCTAGTTCAAAAAACTATACATCACCTCCTATGATTTGGATTGAAGTGTCAAAGTGTGATACCCAAGACCTTGGGGGCCTCAATTGCAATTTGGCAAAGTTGTGGTCTTGCCTAAAATAGATTGCAGCCTTCTTTTTCTTTCATTTTCATTTTTATTCTCTCTCTCACGGTTTTCTTCTCTTCCATCTTCTCTCTCTCTCTCTCTCTCTCTCTCTCTCTCTATATATATATATATATATATTTCACACTCTAGAAGAATTGGAAAGGTTAGGGGTTTCAACCCAACTCTCTACTTAAGGTATTTCTTCTTCCAATTTTATTTCACTCTTTATGGGTTTTTCCTTTTGTTGGTAACTAGAGTAATTAGTGTATGATTAAGGTAGTTTTGGAGTTGCTAATGCAATTATGACTATGGGTTATGCTTTGATGGTTTTGTTTTGTGTCATTAATGGTGGTTTCATAAGCTATTTGTCAAAAGTTAGAGATTGGGTATTATGCATACCAAGTGTTTGATGGAATGGATGAATGAAATATTAAATTAGAATTTCTATACTTTAATGGCTTTGTACTTAGAGTTTGTGGTGTGTGTATGAGTTTGAATGGTTGCTTTGCTATAATGGGCTTTGGAGGAAGAACATTTGAGGGTAAGGAGTAATTATGACTTGGGTTTATGATTCATAAAGTGCTTTGAGTATTAAGTAATGTTTCTTGATTTATTATGCCATTTTAGAGTTTTCTTAGTTAAGATGTTGTTAAGAATAAAAGTTGGATGATTTGGTGGGTTAAAATATTATTAAAGCCATATTGAGTATGGGTTATGTTTATATGAAGTTTTTATGCTTGGAATGGTTATGAGTTTTCCAATTTATATGAGAATTCTTTAGGTAATTAAGTTTATTTGTTGGGTTGTGTTTAATGTGTATTTGGATGTTAAGGGTGTTTTCTAAGCTACAGTTGTCAAGAGATTGGAATTGTTTATGCTATTGTGACTATGGATTATGATAATGGTGGTGATTATGTTTAAGATGAGTGTGAGTGATGCTAATGGTGTGGGTTAAAAAGTGCTCGAGTTTATGGTTGGATGATGACCTATAATGTATGTTTGAGTGTAAGTTGTGGTTTCCAATCTACTTTGCTATGCTTTAAAGGCCATATGAATGGTAGGTTTATGCTTTGGTTGATTGTGGGTGTTGTGAGAAATATTGGTTAGTAAGTAATTAGGAGAATTATGGTTGGGTTGTGATTAATGATTATGTTGAGCAAGAATTTCAATTTCCTAACTTATTTTGTCCCGTTTAAATTGGATTAAATGCTTAGTATGTGGTTGGTGAAGTTTGGAAGGTTGGATGCTGGGATGTGTAGTGCAGGCTCGTGAGAACCAGCTTTTTGGTGCGACTCGCAGCACCAGCCGCGCTGCAAGTGGCACCGCGGCTGGTCACAACCAGTATGGCTGTTCTCTGGTGCGAGCCATGGCACCGGCCGCGTCGCGGCTGGTACCGCGGATGGCACCAGTTTGTCCTTTTTCGATGCTTTTGGTTCCGTTTTGTGTCTAGAGTTTAGTAGTAAGCTTTTATTAAGTTTTATTAATAGTATAGACTTATGATTAAGAGTTTAATTATGTGATTTAGGTGAAAACGAGGATCGTTTCTATTCGGATTAATTGAGGTAGCTTGGACCGAGATAAGTGGTGCATGTATCCTTTATATTTTGAAAATGTATTTGTTACGATGTGATTTTATAAACTATTTTGCATATATTAAAGTGGCATGAGTATGATTATGTTAATGATTTGTCATGGATATGTAAATGTGGTCAAATATGAATGAATCAATGTTTTGTGATTGAGCTCTTGTATAAGGTAATTATTGACGGGATTAGTTCCTTAAATTTGGTAGAGGTGTTATGATCTTTGACCGCTCTCACCAGGGATAGTTAGCAGATTGTTTTGAATTGGACCAATCGGGTGAAAGTTGGCTTTGAACCATATTAACCGGGTCGTAGTTAACAACTGGATATCTAGGGTCAATGTGCTTTATTACTTGGGCTCTCTCTTTAGTATCTATATGAAATGTTATGTGGATCACATTTATTTATATGTATTATGATTGAAATGATGATTATTTGAATTATATCATGTATATGTATATGCAACATGTTTAGGCCAATAGAGTGATACTTGTACTACTTACTGCGTGAGTTTTCACTCACCCTTTTGTTTTTATATGCAGAGAAGGATGGTTTTGGGGTCAAGGATGTGGATTAGCTCTTGGAGCTAGGATTGAAAATGATGGCTTGGTTAGTAGCATATTTGTTGTATGGTTTAGAATCTGTTAGAATATGTTTGAAACTCTAGTGTTTGTAATTGAAGTTCCATTTGACATATTGGGTAGTTTATGAAAAATTTGGATTGATGTTTGTTTCTATATGTGATATTTGGGATGAATTATCTAGATGCTTTGACCATTTGTAGCCTTGTGACTCAGCGTAATCTAGTCACGGCGGTGCCACGTCCTGGGGCACGGGACGTGACACAAAGTGACAGAAATTAAGTTCCGTGATAGAACGTGAGTAAAATATCCAAATTACCCCGGTGATAAGTATTTCATCTACGTGCGTGCATGTATATTTTTTTGAAAAATATACACTTTACCCCTTGTGGTTTTCAAAATGAACCACATAACCCCCTTATAATTTTAAAAGCTATACATCACTCCATGGTAATTTTTAATCCTTGTTTGGGGTAATTCGGACATTTTACCCACGGATCGTTACAGAAGGAAATTTCCGTTAATTTGATACTTTAACCAAAATCATAAGAGGGTGATGTATAACTTTTGAAACCATAAGGAGATCATGTCATTTATCCGAAAATCACAAGAGGTAAAATGTAATTAACCCAATTCTTAATTATAGATTGTCCGACGACTTAGACTGAGTTGTCTGAGGATCAGAGCTGTGAGGTACCTGTAACTCTATAAACACTCATTAGACAGTGACAGGTTTGATTAAGCTCTGAACTGCACATGGCAAGCCGCTCAACAATGGCTGCTAATAGGTTCAATTAATCAATCACATATATGCTGTTTTAATCATATGTGAGGCTGATTGAATTGTTACAGTTGAAATTGAAAGATGAAGGTGATTTGCTTGGGTATATCACATGATAAGGTAATAGACCATGATTTTTTAACAGAAACAACAAAAACATTAGTCTCACTCTAGAAGTTCAGAAGCAAAATATCACGCATATAGTCCTTGAACACATAAAAAAAAATTATGTGTGCAATCATTTATTCATGGCTAATACCTGAACCAATCCAAAATACCTTCTATTATTTTCCCGGAAAAGAAGTCCTTTCTACACTGGACAAATGAACAACGCAAGTTAAGCTCCACAACCCTTTTGTAATTTTAATTAAAGTCACTTTCCCTGTTAACTCTTGTTTGCAATTTCCTGTTACATGATGAATGAATCACTCAACTACTTTCTAACTATAAAAACTTATAGTCTAATTTTAATTAAAGTTGCTTTTGGACACCCAGTTTTTTTACAGATCAAAAGCTTTTAAAAACTGACAGATCTATAAATTTTCATGCTATAGCTCATTAATCCAATATTTTAAATTAGGACTCCAAGTCAACTGACATATTTTTTCTTAGCCTAGTTGGCCTGCACTATCGTTCACTGATTGTAATGGCTAAAAGGATGTTCTTTTTTTTATCATTCATCAATTGAACAATCGTTCACTGACTGTAATGGCTATAGGGATCTTTTTTTATCGTTACCTTTCTTCCACTGCACTTTCCTCGGCGGAATGCATAATCAAGGGGGAAAAGGTTAACCAAAAGTTTTCAAAAGGAGTAGATCTTTGAATTCCATTATCCACATTGTAGAAGACAACAAATTGAGATGTAGTAGTGAGCAGATTACTCCAAGATTATGAAGATTCCAAGTCAACCGACATGTTTTATCCTCTTGGCCTACCCTTTAATTCAGTGATTGCAATGGCGATAGGGATGCCCCTTTATCCGCGTAATTTTCCTCCCATGAAAAGTATGCATAATCATGGTATTTTGATGATATTCTTGAGTTATTATTAATTATCCACTAAAAAAGAAGTCTCTATTCACACACCTATTTTAACACTTTTTCTCAAATGTCACCATAGCGGTTTATTGTGACATCCACTAAGGAGTGTCATTAAACATGCTGAAAAAATGATCAAAACTATGTTGTATTAGGAAAAAAAAAATTTAATAAAATGTTCATAATTTGACACGCCTCTTTGAGCGTCACCATAATAGTTTATTGCAACACACACTAAACAATGTCATTAAAAAGATTGAAAAATTGATTAAAATTACATCGTATTAGAAAAAAATATTTTTTAATAAAATCCTCAAAAATATAATGGGAAGCCTTTAAAAAAGGTGGGAAGTTAAAAAATAAAAAGTGATAAGATAACGAAAAAAAACAAAGCTTTTTTTAACTCCCTATCTTTATCTCCATCTGTATCTCTATCTCCTTTCCCCTCTCTATATGTCTCTGTCCACCACTTCTCTCTACTTCACTTAATCCAAACATCATAAATCTCAGCATTCTCATCAATTCACCAACAACTCTAATCACATTCCATCCATGCCGACTACTATTTCACTTTTTCATCAATACATTCTTAAATCTTTTATCTGGCACTCCTATATTTTATTTTTTTTATCCCTTTCTTTCTTTCACTATTGCTTTGCTTTTCTCTTTTATTTTCTAAGTTTAAAACTATAAAAGAAGAATTGTTTGAATTATAATTCGTATTGCTTGATTTATGATACTTGCAGGTGAATCTTGAAGGAAATTAAAGAATCTTTCAGTCGAATGGCCGTTTTTTGAAGACATTGTCAATGCTTTTTAAGTGGAGTTCTATATATTGAGATTGCTACGGCAACACTCATGACTTTTGTAAAAGTGATATGTATTGACAATGTTATTGCAACAATTTGTTTGAATGATATACTTTTTACCATTTTTGACAATTGTATTACACTATGATGTCAATAAAAACGTGGTCTTGGTATAAAAACCCGAATGGTGTATAGCAATTGGGATTGGACCTAATGCGTGTTGTTGTATTGACACTTAAAAGTATTACCATTTTATTTTTATTGTCGAATACAACTGTCATAATATCCATACAGTTTCTTATTAAGAAGTGTTATAATAAATTAATTTGCTTACACCTCAAAATATCATAATATTTTGCTCAACTTACATAAAGAAGTGTCATAATAACTAATTTACTTATAGTGCAAAAGTGTCACAGTATTTCATTGTATTTACACTGTAAAGTATCATAATATCTCATTGTATTTACATTGTAAAGTGTCAAGATAGCTTCAAAATATGACACTTATGAGTATCGCTTTAGATTCATATAACCTCAGTCAGTTTTTGTCAGTTAAAAGTATCATAATAACATTAAATAAGGACGTTTATAAGTGCTAAAAGAATTATAAATTAGGACACATAGAACTGTCATAATACTTATAGTAACGTTAGAATGGGCAACGCTCGCAGGGAGTGTCATTATAGTTAAAACACCATTAAATGGACCTTTAATGACACTTTTAAATGTCGTAAAAGGGAATTTTTGTAGTAGTCTTCGTAAGTAATTTTGCATAGCCAGCTGGTTTTTTATACTTATTGTCTACTTGTTGGGAAAATGTGATATTTTGTATCCTTCCTTGAGTTTCTGTTTCCTCTTGCTTTCTTTTCTTTCTTTTTCATATTTTCGGGCTTTAGGATATGGTGAGTTCATCCATGATGAAAGTAATTCTTTGTGTGAAACTTTGTGAGTTGAATCAGAATTTACTTAGGAAGCTCATTTCTGTTCGGTGTATTCTGTTTGGAGGATGATTTCACTGCTCGTAATATACATTAGAACCATGCATCACATCACATGATTACATATTTGATCCTCTTGTTTGGTTCACCAAGCGAGGAAAGAAAAGAAACCTGAATATCAGAGCAGCAAGGATGAGATATTACTGTACAGAAGCCATCTAGGAGTTGTACGTGCAAATTTCTTTCTATCCATCTTGTGACCAATGATATGGAAATTCCACCTTGTGGTTGTTAACTGAAGATAAAAGAATTCTGACATCTTTTTGAAATGGAGATTTGAGTGGCCACGATGTGAAGTTATATAACCTATATGAAGCCCGAGTAGGATTTTGGCGTCATCGCGTATAAAATCCTCATAACTTTCTGTATAATATGATTATTGTTATTAGTAAGGATATATATTAATTTACTAGGGAGGAGCAAGTGCTTTGCACGTGTTCTGATGAAGTGTTCTAGTGAAATTAAAATTTAGAATTATTTGATTTTTTAATCCTTTATAACTTGACATAAAATTAATTAAATAATTAGTTAAATATACAAAATTTATAAACTACTAAATTTTTTTAAAGCATGTCTTCTGATTATCTTTATTTTTCTTTTCTATTACTACTTTCTTTAATTATTTTTATTTGATTTTGGATCCTTTCAAAACACTGTATAATTTTTGTCTTCATTATTATCTTTGTATATTTTTCTTTTGTATAAAACTAATTTAGATATTAAGGGTAATAAAATGGACTAAATTAGAATTAAGAGATACTAAAAGATTAAGAGAAATGATTTATACACTCCATTGTTTGATTCATATACTCTACTTTTTATTTTTAAAATTCAAAATGCTTTCATTATTGGGGCTTACTATTTTTGTATGAATCTGAAGTGTTATAATTCATGAGTATATTGTGTAACTGATGTATTAAAATCAAAAGTAAAGTATACAAATTATTATTCAAGACATATAGACTCTAGACTTTAGATTGCTTTTTAGGGTGAAGTATTACCTTGATTAATGATTTAAAATTTTTGTTGTTTTATTTTAGTTTGCTTCTCGATTCATTTTAGTTTTAAAAAAAATATTTCTCTTCATTATTTTTTCTCAATGTTAAGACATATATTGATTTCTTATCACAAAAAATGAACAATTTTTTTCTCTTTATGAAAATATTTTATGATAGATAATCCTCATATCATTGATATAAATTTTCACTCATATCATTGATATAAATTTTCACTTGATACACTAAGTTCTATTATCTATTTTATGTAAATCTTTGGAAATACTACGCACACAAATATATCAATGTACAAAATATTGATGCTATAATTTCTTTCTACTTTCATTTTCTCAACTTACATGAAAACTATTCTCAAAGAAAAAAGAGTACTAATGTAAGATACACTAGATTAAAAAAAAAAGAAATTGGCAAAGTATAGATAATAAATACTATAGCATATTGGTAACGATTGTGTTATTTTTAATGTTTACTACAATAGAATAAGTGGATTTATTTATTTTCGTGTTATTTTAGATGTTTAACACGAAAAAAGATAACAAAATCCAATCTCAATTGTATGTTGTATTCTTTTAATTCCACAAGTTTTATTCTTATTTTTCTTAATCTAAAATTTTGTAGAAATTTACGTAGTTATATTATGTTTCAAAATTCTAAAGAGAGATATTTTTTCTTTGTTTTAGAATGGTGATTTTATGGCTTTTCATTCGATCCAAATATAAAATATCTTATTGTTCTTTTAGAAGTACATAAAAGGTAAAAAGATGACTCTATCAAGCATTGATTATTGATTAAGTTTTGCACGTGCATCAAAGATTTTTTAAAATTTAAAGTTTTAATCAAAAAATTAGAGTCATGTCTCCATCATGTAGTTACTTTGTTACTTAAAAATATTTTTACAAAATTACACTTAATATATCTATTCTTTTCTAGGGCAATATGGTAATAATTATATGTACGCATATCAACTTCAATTACTGTACATTTATGTCCAAACTTCTTTTGCAGATACTTAATAAATAACTCATAACTTTAGTTTTTAAATATTATATTCAATAGTTTTTATAAATCAATAACACAATGAAAAGTTTATCATGACAAAGTTTCATTTCTGGTATATTTTTAACTATTTTTATAGAGCCATAACTTTTGCATTAGATAGTCTTGATTTTCATCCTATATATTGTGATCCATAGTATTGTATACTTGTGTTTGATGCATCTTATATTTTAAAGCTTTATTAGATCATAGTGATTTGTTTGATTAAAAGTTGTCTAAAATATGAGTAGTTCTCAACCATGGATGATATATTTTCACACTCAAAATTTATGTAAAAAACATCTTTGGGAAAGTTGTATCACTAAATGAAGAGAGAAGCGTAGTCTTGAAGTGAAGAATAACCTAATGAAATGTTTATTAGCCACTCTAGATTAAAAAGAAAAAAGGGGAATATGATTTATATACTTTACATCTTAAATTCATACACTTCATTTTTATTTTTGCAGAACAAAAAGTCATTATTATTCGGATTTATTATCTCTACATAAAAATTTAAAAGTATTATAACTCATATATTTACTTGTGCAAATTAAGCAAACCAATTATAGTGATGTGACCATAATCTTATATACACAACAGGAATGGTTGGTAATATTTTATACATACAACATTAGAAAGCTTAGTTAGATTCATATTTGATTCAAATTCTTTTACAATTTTTTCTTGATTTTGATCAAACACACGATATGGCAATAAAGATTAAAATTATTCTATACCTTTTCTAGAAAAAAATATTGGATGATCTCATAATAATGAAGTCTAAAAGAATTATCTTACAAAATTATAAGTATAAGTTCATCAAGTTTTGTGAGTAAAAAAGATTATCCAAATCTATGTAAAAGAAAAACTTGGTTTATTCTAATTCATTCAATAAAAAAAAGATGGAAAATCATACTTTTACTTTAAATTTGGTGATAAGCATACTTTGTTTCATGTGTCAAAAGGGAAAAAAATGCAGAACAGAAAGGAATAATACTTTATTAGATCAAACAAAGATGAATTTTTAAATATTGATTATTCTTAAAATCTCAAGTTCTAGTAGCTATTTTAGCTTACATATTTTTTCACAAATCTTGCTTTTCTACATTCTTGATATGAAGTAAATTGCAAAATTATTTTCATAAACTTAAGCATTTTAAAAGGCATGAGAATGATTAATTGCAAATTATTTTTTGCTATTACAATAGTTTGCTTTAGTAAGTTTTCTCTAAATTTGTCCATGTAATATCCAATTTTGTTGAGATTGTCAAATGTTTTTTTGTTATTTGCTACAATTATGAACCACGCTCACCGTCAACAAGTTGGCCACCTAAAGATAAGGTATTCAAGTCAGTACCACAATATTTTTTCAATCAGTGTGTTTTCGAAATACAAAAGTGACTAAAAACATGTTTGAAAATTATAATTAGAAATGCATAATCAAACACACCAAGGGAATATAAATTGTTTTAGAATTTTGTTTCTAGCCTTTCATAGTCAATTCCTACTATTTTATAGGAAAATAGCACTGTCAAAGACTGTAACTAGATTTTTAGTTACAGACAAATCTTGACCATTCAAGAGTCATCATCAATTACAAACTCTAATCTTTATTTAACCTGTAACCTGAAAAACTGGTTTCTTATGTAAGTATTATTTTTTATTATTATTATTATTGCAACATAGATCCTAGGAAAAAAAAACTTTTGCTGACATTTTCATTACTAGATTTTATATTTACTTTTAAATTAGGATTTAGGATTTAGGGTTCAAGATTCAGAGGGTAGGGTTTATGCCTTTAGAATTTAGGGTTTTAATTAATTATGTCATTCTTTTTGTTAAGGAAAATTACGGTTAATTTTTTATTTATTAAAAATAATTTTAGATTTTTTTTAGTAAGTTAGGATAATATAAGATTCTTTTAAAATTAAATTAAATTAGTATTAATTTAGAGAAATACTTTTTTAGTAAGTTGCAATAATATAGGACTCTTTTGAGATTAGGTTAGATTAGTGTTAATCCAAAAGTAACATATTACGTTAACTGTCTGTTACACTAAATATCACAGCGTCTTTGACGCTACTATTGTTCTATTTTATATATCTAATTCTCCAATAGGAATGCCTTTTTTTTTTTTTTTAATTGTTCACCAATTGCAATCGCGATAGGAAAGCCCTTTTCTTTCACGTTACTTTCCTCCGTGGAAAAGTATGCATAGCTAGCTGGAAAATGTTAACCAAAAATTTTTCAAAAGTAAAAGTCAGCTATCCACATTGTAGAAGACAGCAAATTTTGACGTAGTAGTGAGCAGATTAGTCCAAGATTATGAAGATTCCAAATCAATTGACATGCTTTTTCCTAGTCTCCTTGGCCTACACTTTCATTTACCGATTGCAATGGCGATGAGGATGCGTCGTTTGTCCATATTACTTCCCTCCCACGAAAAGTATGCATAATCATGGTAATTTGGTGATATTCTTGAATTAATGTTAATTGTCTTCGTAAGTGATATTGCAAAGCCAGATGGTTTTTGGTACTTATTTTCTACTTGTTAGATATTTTGTATCCAGTCTTGAGTTTCTGTTTCCTCTGGCTTCCTTTCCTTTCTTTTCATTATTTTCGGGCTTTAAGATATGGTGAGTTCATCCATGAAGAAAGTAATTCTTTGTGTGAAACTTTGTGAATTTAGTTAAAATTAACTTAGGAAGTTCATTTCTGTTATTTTGTTTGAAGGATGATTTTGGTGCTCGTGATGTACATTAAAACTATGCATCACATCACATGATTACATATTTCATCCTGTTGTCTGGTTCACCACGCGAGGAAAGAAAAGAAACCCGAATATTACCGCACAGAAGCCGTCTGGTGGTTGTATGTGCAAATTTGGTTTTATCCATCTTGTGGCCTATGAGATAGAAATTCCACTTTGTGGTTGTTACAATTAAAACGAGAAGATGAAGTGTGATTTTCCTAGGTATGTCGCAGGATAAGGTAATAAACCTTGATTTTTAACAGCAAAACAAAAACATCATCTCATTCTAGAACTTCAGAAGCAAAATATCACGCATATAGTTCTTGGGCACATAAAAAAATTATGTATACAATCATTTATTCATGGCTAAGAACTAAACCAATCCAAAATACCTTTCATTATTTTTCCAGAAAAGAAGTCCTTTCTGCATTGGACAAATGAAAAACGAAAGTTAACCTCTATAACCATTTTGTAACTCTTGTTTGCAATTTCCTTTACATGATGAATGAATCATTCGGCTACTTTCTAACTATAAAAATTTATAGTTCTAATTTCTAGTAAAGTCGCTTTTAGACACCAAGTTTTCTTACAAACCAAAAGTTTTCAAAGACTGGATCTATAAATTTCTTATTCCACATTATAGCTCGTTAATCCAATATTATCAAGATTCCAAGTCTGTTGACTTTTTGAAAAAAAAAAAAAATCAAGGCTCCAAGTCAACTGACCGATTGCAATGGCGACAGGGATGTCCCTTTTCTCCACATTACTTTCCACCGAGGAAAAGTATGCATAATCAGGAGGAAAATGTATTGGTATAAAACAAAAATTTTTAACAAATAAAAGATCTTTAAATTCCGTTATCGACATTGTGAAAGACAGCAAATTGAGATGTGGTAGTGAGCAGATTAGTCGAAGATTATGAAGGCTCCAAATCAACTGACATGTTTCTTTCGAGTCTCCTTGCCCTGCGCTTTCACTCACCGATTGCAATGGCGATAGGGATGCCCTTTTTATCCACGTTACTTTCCTCCCAGGATAAGTATGCATAATTAGTGGTAAGATAGCTATAAATACTACTGCTTAAAACAAGGAAATTTAACCATCTCTACATTTCTCTATACATATTCTCTTGCCTAAAGAATTTTAAGAATTTAAAAGCTCTGAAAATGGCTTTAATTGCTATTACTACTCTCGTTTGCATGTTCAGTTTCTCCCTTTCAGCAACTATTGCAATTGAATTCCCTGAAAAGAGCAACCTCAAAACTTACATTGTTCACGTTGAGGCCCCCGATGCGCAGCTTTCCACCGAATCAGGAGACTTGGAAGGGTGGTATCGTTCATTTTTGCCAACTACCACTGAGAGCTCAAATGATGTGTCTCACTCTCGCCTGGTTTATTCCTATCGCAACGTGATCGAGGGATTTGCCGCGAGACTATATCCTGAGGAAGTGAAAGAAATGGAGAAAAAGAAAGGCTTTATTTCAGCGCGTCCGGAAGAGCAACTATCTCTACACACAACTCATTCTCCAAGTTTTCTAGGTTTACAACAAAATATGGGATTCTGGAAAGACTCAAATTACGGTAGAGGCGTGATTATTGGTATCTTGGACACCGGAATAACACCTGCCCATCCTTCCTTTAGCGATGAAGGAGTGCCGCCTCCACCTGCTAGATGGAAGGGAAAGTGTGAACTCAACCCGCTGTCCTTGTGTAACAACAAACTAATCGGAGCACAGTACTTCGTACAACATGATAAAAATGCTACTTTAATGGATGAGGTTGGCCATGGTACTCATACTGCAAGCATAGCTGCTGGAAATTTTGTCAAAGGTGCCAATGTCTATGGAAATGCTAATGGCACTGCGGCAGGTGTAGCACCTCTTGCTCACTTGGCAATATATAAAGTGTGCAGCCTTCGTTGCTTTGAGAGCGATGTATTGGCTGCAATAGATACTGCTATTGAGGATGGGGTCGATGTGCTTTCCATTTCTCTTGGTGGCTATTCTAGATCTTTTTACGAAAGCTATATTCCACTAGGTGCATATAGTGCCATGGAAAAGGGTATTTTTGTTAGTTGCTCAGCTGGAAATGGTGGCTCTTTCAATTTCTCCTTGGTGAACGATGCCCCTTGGATTCTCACTGTTGGTGCAAGCACAATGGATAGAAAGATCAGGGCCTCAGCACTGCTAGGAAACAATGAGAAATTAGAAGGGGAATCGGCTTTCCAACCTAAGGATTTCGCATCAACAATGTTTCGTCTTGTTTATCCTGGATCTAATAAGACTGATGAGTTTGCACCGTCTTGTATGCCACATTCACTAAACAACACTGACGTCAAAGGAAAGATAGTCTTATGTGAGGCCGATTTACCAGGAGTCATGCAAGGGCAATATGTGAAGGCTGCTGGTGGTGCTGCCATAATCATCATGAACCCGGACTATTGGGGTTATACAACATTGGCCGAGGCTCATGTTCTTCCTGCAGCACAAGTTAGTTATGTTGATGGAGTTAAGATCATGGCTTATTTGAACTCCACAAAATCGCCCACAGCAACAATCTTCTTTAATGGAACTAAAATTGGAGAGGGAAATGCACCAGCTGTTGCTTCATTCTCGTCTAGAGGCCCAAGTGTAGCAAGTCCTGGCATTTTGAAACCAGACATCCTTGGCCCTGGAGTAAATATTCTTGCAGCATGGCGTATCTCAGTTGAAAACAACACCAAAACGAAATCCAATTTCAATATCATCTCTGGCACCTCAATGTCTTGCCCACACCTCAGTGGTGTCGCAGCTTTGCTCAAAAGTGCACACCCTGATTGGTCTCCTGCTGCAATTAAATCTGCAATTATTACTACAGCTAATACAGTCAACCTCGAAAAGAAGCCTATTGAGGATCAGGAAAACCTCTCTAGTGCTGATGTCTTTGCCACTGGTGCAGGCCAAGTGAATCCATCAGGAGCCAACAATCCAGGGCTCATTTATGACAACGAGCCTAAAGACTACATACCTTATCTGTGTGGCCTGAATTACACCAATAGAGGGGTTGGGATGATTCTCCAACGCCGCGTGAATTGCTCAGTCGAATCAAAAATACCTGACTCACAACTAAATTACCCTTCTTTTTCCATCATCTTTAAAACAACTGTGCAGAGATATACAAGAACAGTGACTAATGTTGGTGCGGCTAATTCAATTTACACTGCCAAGATTGTCCAACCTCTGGGAGTAAAAGTTGCCGTGGAACCAAGCACACTCAAATTCTTGGAGCTGAACCAGAAATTGACATACAAAGCCACATTCAGTCCACTCGCAAATGCTCCAAACATTCCAACTTCTCAAGGATCTCTTACATGGACTTCAGGTAATTACTCAGTCAGGAGCCCTATTGCAGTGATTATTAATAGCACGATATTGTTCTAGTAGTAACAGCACTCATAGCCTTGGAAATCCTATTATCAATATATGTTTAATCGCATAAAGTTTGAGACTTTGAAATCCAGTTATCTATTATATTTACTAACATAAAGTCTTGCTTGGCTGAACCTTTTCTGAGATTGTTATTTAGCGTTTATATTTGCTGTATTTTTCCGGCAAGTTTTACTTCTCATGGAACTTGGTACTTGTCTTTTGTTTTGGTGACAGTTCACTTGATACACAGATTTTGAAAGATGTTAACTTGAAACATGATTTCTCGTACGTTAGTATTTACGTAGAGTTTGTTAAACCCATTAATAAATATATTAATTTAAACAACTCCATGATCAATTGCCTCTATATCCTGTGGGAAGCACCCAAGGTTGCATTTATTTGAGTTGCTGCTTTTTAGGCAATAATTGCTATTATACATTTATGTTTTGTCTAGAGATTAAAATGTAAGTTGATGTTGATACTAGTATATCTTAGTGCAATCATGGTATGGTCATGGCTTAGTTTTGAAAAGGAGTCCTAGACGTTTTTTAAATTAAATTAGTATTTAAATTAATGAAGGTTTTTTGTAAGAGAACTTTATTTTTGGTAGTTTAAAAAATCATGTTGTGGTCATGGTTTAGTTTTGAAAATGCAAATTTGAACAAATATTTCTATTTCAAGCATTTCTTTCTTCTATATGCAAAGATATTGAGAATTTTTGCTTTTCTTGTACATATCTGGACGTATATGAAGAGATATATGGACATATCTAGAGCTAAATTGTTTAGAATCATGATTTAAAAAACTTCAGTTCAATTATCAAAGTATTTTAAATCTGAAATATTTTTTATCAAGAGAGTTATAGGTAGAGGTGGCAATTAAGTCCTAATATCCAATGGGTACCCATACCCAAATTTAATTTGGGCAGGATGAGTATTGCAAAATATAGGATGGGGCCTAAATAGGAGTATACCTAACAATGCCCATTTAAATATGGGTATAGATGGTATTTGCTTAAGATTTGCATGACTATGTTAAACAATTATTTAAACACTATTTAAATGACTTAAAATTAAAATTTTAAATATTTGATATCCAGATATCATTTAAATGATTCAAAATTACAAGTATATCCAATAATTTATTTATTATGCTAACAAAAACATTACAATTGGGTATTTGGACAGTACCAAAATGGGTCTAAATTCATTTTAGTCCCGCCCATATTGATCCCATGACTAATATGGGACTATTTGTATTCAACCCATATATTATAGTCCCAATTAAGTCCTACACAAATCTCGTCCATCCCGCGCATTTACCATCTCTAGATATAGGACAATTGTTCGGAATCATACTTACATTAGTGATATGCATTTCTATTTCAATTATTTCTTTTCTATATGTGCAAAGATATTGAGATTTTTTTTCTTGTACATATTTAGACATATACTAAGAGATAAATGGACATATCTACAACTATATAGTACAGAAATATAATTTAAAAAACTTCATTTTAATTAATAATCAATGTAATTTAAATCTGAAATAGTTTTCATCAAGAGAGCCATTGGATATTTGTTTGGAATCGTACTTACGCTAATGATGTTCAAAGTTCTCTTGCTTTCTTTTCTCCTTTCATTTAGAAATATATTTTTCTCAATCTCTATAACAATAAAAATCATTAGTGGTTACTGCTTGTCTAGCTTATAAATTTTATATCTATAATAATAATAATAATATTTCAAAGAGTTTTAATTAATTCATGTCTTAATTACAGAATTCTCTTTTAAATTCTTGTTGAAGCTAGTTATTCGTGAAAAAAAAAAAAATGTAAAGCTAGTGTTTTATGGTTGTTTTATGGTTAGACAAAATTATTTCCATAATTTTATTCGTAAGAATAATATACGTCAGAGTTTCAAACTTGACCCACAAATTTAAGATACGTTGATGATAACAGAAATATATGATACACGGGTGCGTTGTTTTACTTCAGTTTATGTAATATTTTTTTTTATTTGCTAGTTTAGAATAACATAATTGTGGTGCTGTAATGTTTGGGTTTGTGTTGTCATATTTTGGAATTGCTAAAAATACGACAACTTAGTTTTTTTTTTTTTTTTTTTTGATAAAATACGACAGCTTAGTTTAGTCATTGTAATGTAATGGGCATAGATTAGAGGTTGTCCTTCTCTTACTTCACTTAAAACTTGGTAGAAATTTGGAGTTGCACACTAAGGCCTGTTCTCAATAGCTTTTTTCTACCTGATTTTAGTTTCTTGATATTTGAAAAATCTATTTTGTAATGTTATGAACTACTTTTTTAATTAATATTTTTGAATTTTCTAAACTAAAATTAGGAGCAATTGAATTCCAACTTTTTTAAAATTAATTTTTATAAAAATAAGAAACTATTAAAAATAAGTCTTAATAAATTCCTACCATTACAAAAGCCTTGATCTTGGACGGGACAAACATGACAGGCTGGCCGAAACGAAGGTGGTTGTAACAGTTGAATGATGGCGTGGGCTGGTGGCCCTGCTGTGCGGTGGTTGCCACAGCTTGTGGTTGGATTGGACACACAAACTGGAAATTGTGCAAATTCAATTGAATAGAGTTATACTGAACTAAAAGATAAGAAGAGAAGTAATGTATTTTAGTCAGAATTCAATTAAGTCTTTATTATGCCCTTGTTCATTGTGATTCTCCAGTTAAGAGGTTGTGCAAGTAGAATTCAACTGAACCAAAAGATAAAAAGAAGTGATTTATTTTAGTTAGGATACAAATTCATTTCATTATGTCAAATTACGGACATCACACGATAATACTATTTAAATTCAATGGAGATTTTTTCAAAAAAAAAAAATTAAGTATAGGATCCACGTAATGATATGACTTCCAAATTAGTAGGATTTTTGTTTCATGATATGATTCTATAGTTAGATAGTAGTATTAGTATTAAAGAAGTGTATTTTAGGAAACACAAAAAAAGAGGAAGAAACATGCTTATATTATACACTAACAGATTGATATTTTTTTTCCTCTTAAATTAGAGCCATGTGTGTATCATATGATTGGTCTAATATCATGTTGGCCAGTAACTTTTCTGTAATGCTTTCTCGGGTTTAATGGTGTTTCAATCCCCGTCGCCCTCTCAAGTCTAGTTAAACTGTCACGTTCCGTGCCCGGAACATAACACCGCCGTAACCAGACTACGCTGAGTCACAAGGCTCAAAAAGTCCAATCATCTAACATAAACATACCCAATACTACAAATACCAAGCCATTAGCAATATCCAAAGTCAAATGATATCATTAGATACAAGTACATTGTCATCCACTACCATAACCTTCAAAGTTTTACATACACAATACCAAATGTCTACTACATTTACTAAAGTCTTAACCTAACATAAGAGAGTACGAACATAGTCTAAGAGCATAAATACAAAATCATTGCTAGATTAATACCACCCGATCACCTTACTAACTCCGAGTGCTAGCACACTCTACTGCTACCAAACCAACAAGCGCTGCATGACAACAATAAAAGGTGAGTGACAAATCACTCAATAAGTGGCAAAAGCATCACCTTGTGGCTTGAAAGTGTCATACATATAGCTACGTTCAAAACACAAAGATAATAACTTATATAAGTACGAAGGAGCTACACAATGCACAATTAACCACGAATCCAATATCAAATATCAAAATCGGACAATGCACTTAAACAAAGCCTCATTGCAATAAGAGAAAGGTTCAATTCATTCAAACAAGTCCTGGATATCCAGTCATTCACTGTAACCCGGTTGCCCGGTCATACTGGCTTTTACTCGGTTAATTCGGTCAGATTGACTTTAACCTGGTCAGCTCGGTCATGCTGACTTTACCCGATCAGTTCGGTCCTACTGACTATCACCCGGTCAGTTCGGTCACTCATATAACATCATACATGCACATATTCACTTCATTGTTCAAATAATGCATCTATATCTTATATTGTCAAATCAAAATAAAAAGGGAACATACTCACAATCAAGCCATTTAATATAGCAAATATGATTTCAAAACAATCGTACTTCGATAATATCATTTTTCAAAATCCTAAGGATATAAGTCCCACTTACCTCGGCCCGAGCTAGCTCAATACTCTGTGAAGGGTTGATCATGTTCTTTGCCTAATACACACAATCAAACATTCAATTGTACACTAATTCTATCAAAGAATCATAATCAAAGCTTAAATCTAGGCTTGAAATGCAAAATGGAACAAAATGGACGAAACTGGCGTGACTCGCGGCTCCAGCCACGACGCGACTGGTGCCGCGGCTCCCGCCAGACCCCTAGCCACGGGGCCATTCGTGGCATGGCTGGTGCTGCGGCTCGAGTTAGAGACCCAGCCGCGCTCGCGGCTGAGCCCTGTGGGCTCACGACTCACTGCGAAATCTGCAAATTTTCCCCTTTTTACACACCCAACTCTCATCTCATCCAAATCCAACTTTGAATCAACTCCAAAATCAACAAAACAAGACAATAGCAAAGCACATTGAGCTCAAAACTCATTTACCCAAAACACAAGTCATATTCACACAAAATCTCTCAAAGTCCTTTCACCCACATTCATCACAATACACCACAACCTTACACACACACACTACAACACTCACTAATACTAGATAGCATAAATTTATGGAGGCATAAATAACTCCAAAGTCCTATAATCAACCATTAATTTCTACTTATAGACTAGCACAAACAACTCAAGGAAATTAGGGTACAAATTTGGAAGAAATACCTTGATTAGGAGAGGGATCACTAGCCCCAAAATCTTCACTTCTTGTTCCTCCTTGAAAGTGAGCTCCTTCACTTCCTCCTTCAAGCAAGAATAGAGGAGAAATTTTAAAGAGAAGAAGGCAAGAGTTGGGAAGAAGAGAAGAGGAAGAGAATGAAAGAAGAGATAGAAAACCCTAGCCTTTTGGGGTTAAAATCTAATTTATCAAAATTGCACTCAAGTCCTCTATCTTTTACAAATCATAATGCAACCAATAGATCAATTGACCAAAAGGCCCCTTGAGGGTTCTTGGTATTACATAAACCGTTTCCTAAAGTAACTTAAGAGTAGGCTAGACTGTTGAAACTTGGCATAAAAAAAAAGTAACTTTTTGAGATATGGTGTTGGTCCAATGGTCTCCTCCTGTCGTAGGTTTTGGGATCAAATCTCACTTGCAGCAATTAGGGGGTTTACAAGGAAAGGGGGTTTAGGTAAATTTCAGGAAACCATATCTTCAAATTTATGTATGGCAAACAGTTTGGCACTTCACTAAACATACCATTGGAAATCTCACCCTACTTGTGTGAGGTAACAAACATTGCAATACAACAGTGATTGATAAAAAAAAAAAAAAAGACTTGTATGAAACTCGAAATAATCAAGTTAATCGTATTTTTTTTCATCATTTTCGTCACTTGCAATCCGCTCCAAAAAAAAAAAATCTTCTATCGCTTGTTGTAATTAAAAAAAAAAAAGAGTTGAAAAAATTAAAAAAGAATAAGCGGCTCTGCGTTTGATTTATGTGTACTTGACGAAATGTGCCAATGATCGTTTATTACTTAAATTTTGATTCCTCGGAAACAAAATTTGGTATCTATGCTATGCTTTAAATACTGGTTTCAATTTTATAGTTATTAGGATTATTTATGTATTAAAATAAGTGTAGTAGCAAATTACAATAACATTCCCCCAAATTGTTTGGATTTTTTTTCTTTTTTTTTTTTTTTTTTTTGATCGAGCAAAGAAGAGTTAAAAAATTTTGTTCCTCTTTGCCATTCACCCCACAGGAGTGGCAAGGTACAAATCCAAGCTTTTAAATGAACTCATTTATTATATGATTGAAAAATAATAGAATAGAAGTAATTATTATTGAAAAGGCGAAAACAAGGAAAAAGAAAAATAAATGTATTTTTGGCTGGTGCTAATGTAAAATTCAATACATCAGAGGCCTTTTAAGGCCCGTTCTTAATACCTTAAATACATTTGAAAAAGATCATGTTTGAGGGTACTGATATATCATCTCACAGAAAGAATATATTGAATTTTAAACAATTTGAATACTATACCACAAATTGATAGTACAAGGTGCTTAAGTGCAACAATTCATAATTTACGGGGGCAAATTACAAATTGATAATAGTTTAGAGGTGCATATCCCTGTTGGTCCACCACAACTGTATAAAGCTTAGATATTTGTTATTTGTAATTCTTCCAAGAAAAGAAGAAGTAATTTAAAATTACCAGCTTCCTAAATTCATGAAACTAGAGTTTTCTTATGTCTTTATATAATTAGTTACACAATACATGCAAAAAACAAAGTTATGAAAAAAAAAAAGCGTTAAAATTCCTATCATGTATGGTTAGTCCAATATTTTATTCACTAGTCATACATAATACAATAGTCATGATTAATTTGGAGTTGTAAAATAACAGTTTTCCAATTATTCTAAAAAGTTGATGCCTTCAACTATTGCTTTCTTGTAAGCAATCGAAGTATGGCTGATACTCGTTTGTCCACGTGGAGCATTGCTCAATTCATTTTAATACTTAAATGCGATCAATTTCATTTAGCTCAGTACTGCCTACTAAGTTTCTCAAGAAAGCCCATTTGTTTATCATTTTTTTATAGTTTACATTTAGTTGACATCTTCCATTACTTTCTATACTCTAAGAGGAAACTAGTCTACATCCAGCATCCTTATATAGGGCAAGAAAATCATCCCGCAACTGCCTTAATAGAGATACAAAAACCCCATCCATGTAGAAGGTCACAACTGAGAGCAAAGAAAGGTTCATCATCACTGATATGAATTGAAGTAGTGAACTTTCTTTTGTAGTAGCATCAGTACCAATAATCCAGCTTTCTTGTGACCAAGGTTTAGATGGCTCCCATCTGCAACTCATCTTTCCCACTACGAAACTCTTCTACTTTAGACTTGACATCCTGAATATGCTAAATTTTGGTTGAATTATGTCTTTTTTGGTTTGTCCTCTGCAAAACAATTTTGTTGTGTCAAAATTCTAGTATTGAGACCCCTTGATTTAGCTATCCTCGCACCAATATGGTAGAGGGAAAAATATAGTCAACCAAATCCATTATAGTGGAGCAAAGAGAAACAACTTACGTATGGATTTGGGATCTATATGTACAAAGAAACTTGCAGCAACTATCAGATAGCAGAGGAGGAGCATCAATCCTTTAAAATAGTTGGATGTTCCCTCCTGCAAGCACATTTTAGATATTAACTATTGAAATACCAATCAAGGAGAACGGTAAGTAATAATGCCCAAGGAACGGTTCAGAAAAGAACCTGGAGCATGAAGGCCACTACAAGCACAGTCATGAAAAGTGTTGCTGTCTCAAACAGTTGAAAGTTTAGATCCATAGGTCGCCCCATTATCCACCCGACAACTACGCAAAAAGGGATCTACAGTCATTGCAGCAAAATAGAAAATGAGCAATCAAGGAAAATAATTTATTGACAACAACATTCTTAAAGGGATCTTATGCCCACATATTCATAAATCGAGCAGTTTACCGATCAGTATACAAACTATCTATATTATTAGCCACCCACCCCAAACATAGAAATCTGTGTTGAGGAGCCTATAGCCACTCCTAGTGAGATGTCCTGCAGGAATTACACAAGTAAATTAGCAACTATAATGTTAGTCTGAACCTAATGCCAAATGCGCAAGTCAAGCACTCACAAGTTTGTCTTTTACTGCAAACAATACAGCTCCTGCATGTTCGGCTGCATTACCAACGATTGGGAGCAGGATTACGCTAATAAATGCCACAGGAATATTCATTGCAACAGATGCACCCTGAAAACTAACTGTGTAAGAGTGCCTTACAAAAGACAAAGCAAGACAAGATAGTAATAAAACCGGCCATAAATTCTTAAAACTTTTAACTGTAAAGCAGAATGGACAAAAGATAGCTTGAGCATAAAATGTGATGCTTTCTTTTCCAGGGAACACCTTATGACATTACACATAACCAAAATAGACACAAAAGCATGGTACATAGAAAGACTAAGATCGAGACGAATGACATGTACTCACCTCTATTGCATTAACTAGGTACTCAGATAGGACTGATATCCATACAGTTAAAACAGAGAGCCAGATAATTGACTCCCATTTCGAGATCTCAGGAGCTTCTTCATCATCTGAACTTCCATCATTCTGACTCTCTCCCTGAATGGATAAAACATGCATTAGAAGCAACAATCAAGAGCAAAACCTAACATTTTGTTCTCCAGACAACACGAAGAGAAATAGAGTCACATGAAATGTACACTGTACTATGGAGTAAACATAGACCATAGAAACCAAAATTCTATTAAATGCATATCCCATCCAATCACAAATCTTTCCAGAACAAAACAGAGAAGAACAAATGGAAAAATATAATCCAAAAGACATGCCTTCATAAAGTTGTAGAATGACTTCATATGCAGGTGACAACTAACAATATTACCTACATTTTACGACAGACAAAAATGTTAAGATAATGGGTAAAATTAGCTAGAGTGTACATCACCAAACCCAAGAACCAAAATACCAGTATAAGAAAGCATATAAGATAGAAGAAACAATGCAGTATTACTGAACAAAATCAGCAATAACCTCATTAATTGGAGAATACATGTTCTTTTGGCTTGTCAGCTGGAAAAAAAGATAAGCAGCGTATGCAACAAGCATAACACAGCTGCTAAACCTTGAAAGAGCCAATTCAGACTTTCCAAAATGCAACTCAGTATGTGTGAAATGGAGGACCGCGGGGAACAAAAGACCCATTACTGCCATCAAAAGCAACCCTGAATTCATTGCTGCATTTGCCTATCAAGAAAATTTTGGAAACATCCCACTGTTTAATTAATGAGAATGAAAAAAAAATTAACACCTATAGAACAACACATCTCATGCATACAAGAAAAACATAAAATCATGTAGTTGCTTCATTGTCCAACCTTGTTAAACACCTGCTCCTTTTCAGAATGAACAATTCCACCACCAAAAAATGCACATCCAAGCACAAGCAACATGTTTGATAGAATTGAGCCCAAAAGCGACTGCTGAACAACACGTATCATGCCATTCTTCAGTGCATACATTGATATTATTAGCTCTGTTGCATTTCCAAAAGTAGCATTTAGAAGGCCTCCCACTGCAAAATATGAACCAAATTCCTTCCCAATTAATGCAGCTAATAAACCTTGCATGAGTAACTGAAAGCATGTAATTAAGAGTACAAAATTGACTCCTGTTAAAACTGCTAACATCCATACAAGATATTTCCAAAAATACATCCAGTTGGTAGAGGCTCCTAATAGTATCTGAACCAAACAATTTAAGAAATGGGATTTGGCATAAAAGTCAGTTCATGAAGGCAAATGTTTTAGACTGCACAAAACAGATAAAAAATCAAACAAATTCAAAGTAAGGCTCCAGAAAAAACGGTTATATGAGTTTATGGAGTACAAGTTCTTGTTTAAGCATGGGCAAGAGAATAGAGAAGTGGTCAAACCAGATTTACAAAAGGGGATGCTGTAAAGCCAAAATATGAAACAGGTGAAAGGCAGAAATTTTTGCCTTATTCTGGAATTTACACCTAGAAAAAAAGGATATGCAATCTGAAGACAAGTTGATGCAGCTGGTCAAAGCAGAACTGCAGGATAATTAGTTATTATTGTCTGTTAAGCCAGTTCTATATTTGTTTTTGTTTCTCCTAGTCATATTATCTCAAAAAAAAAAAAAAATGCCAACCGCTATTCTATTTAAGCCAAGAACCCCACATCATCGACATGAATTACAAGGATGTAGAGGACTAGTCTAGAAGACTGATGACATATAAATGATGACAATGTCATTGTCATAAATTGGGCTGATACATAAAGGAAGCCTTGACATGATTTCATACAGTAAAGAGAAAACAGGAAAATATATGGTTCAAAAACATTAGCTACTTAAAGAGAAAGGCAAGAAGTTATGGAACTACAATCTTTGTTGTTGTTTGAAGTAGTTAAAAAGGAAGAAATATTCCATAACCAAACTTCTTGAAGAAAAGCACATAATATTTGGCATGAGGTGAAAAGGAAAGAACAGCCATCTTTCTTGACACAGAAGAGTACTAACAACAAACAGAAAACCAATTAAAAAGATAGCGAAGGATCATGTAAGCAGTTGGAAGAAGAGAAGAACCTGTAGGTCCAGTGAAGAAAGCCAGCTGCCTACAGTAAAATTAAGCTAACCATTGTTAGGCACTAAAAAATTTTAGAGACTGAAGATATGAACAAGAAGCTATGTTACATGGACTTTACTTGACACCAAATGTGGAAGTTCTTTCTAGATGGTTCCTATACCACATATACTGATATACGAGAATAAACCAGAAGTATGGATTTGCATAATTAGTCTTCATCTTGGCTAAAAAAATTTAGAGCACTATGAATTATCTTCTGTACCCACTGTACAAAGGAACATATTGGACTAAATCCATAGGTCAAGCTAATGATGATCTATCTCTTTCATTTCTCACAGCAAACGGCCACCAAAAAAAAGGGAACAATCATTTAAGTTCCGCAAGAAGCAGTCAATTGTCCATGCAACATAGTCATAGCTAATGTATATAGAGCATTACTCTGTCGTCCAACCTAGTCGCTCTCCAAGAGGTATGATGCCCAGTAAGCTGAAAAGGAAGACCCATCCCTGAAATAAAATTTTTAAGCTCAAAAAAGCGCATGAAAAAGTTTCAGAAATGAGTACAGGAAGGGATGGGAGTGCAAGAGACTGACTTACATGATGGCTTGTCAATTTGTCAACCAATATTGCTAAAGGCCCGCAAGGGACAAGCAAATTTAGCTTATCAGAGAATAGAACAATTCTAATGCTGTTTAATGCACAACTCCATATACATTTACATCCAATCCCTTTTGCATCACTGAAAGATCTGTGAGGAACAGCATCAAGAGAAGATGTCTTTCTAGTAATCATCCTAGGGCTGACGAGACTCTCATCCTCAAACTCAAGCACTGATGTTCCCTCTAATGATCCCATCTGATGAAATCAATATATATATTTTCATTATATATTTTCCTTAGATGTTATAAAAAACTGTTCAAATAGCTATAGACTCCTTTCTTTCTTCAAACTTCAGCTTTAAGGAAAATAAAAATATATATATGCTAGAAAAATGAAAAATAAGACGAATTATTACTGTCTGCTAAACATGTGGCATCGGTAATTTGGCTAACCATGAAGAAAGACTGATTTTTGCTGGAGCATCAGCAATCCAAATAGATTTGCACAAACCCCTGCCCCTTCTCCCATGTTTCGATGACCTGAAATCTCATTGGATATTCAATTGGAAAGTGGCATTTGGCTATTCTTTCACCATCAATCTCATTTATTCTTGTCAAGTCACTTCTGACTGAGATTGTTTTCAATAATCACAGACACCTAACTTTACCTTTGGCCAAGTGGAAAGAATGGAAAACTGGAGAGGAAACAGAATGAAACTTCGACTTCTATATCCTTTAACATGTAAACAACTACAAATTCTTTAAAAAGTTTGAATTTTGAGAGATAACAAAATACTGATTACAGGACAAAGCAGATGACTTCTCTCTTAGTTCCTACGTTTCACTTTGCCTATTTTTTTCTCTTTTTTTTTTTCCCACACTCACAATTTATTTCAATGATAGCATAATAATAATCAAGATTGCATTCATTTAGGAGAATCTAAATCCTAGAATAACATTATTCTCTCCTTGAGATTAATATGCAAATCAAAACATGATATGAGAAACTCACCTCAAGCTGCGAATTGACCCCCGACATAGGTGAGTTGTGATCAGCCATCTCAGTCCACTATTGTAATTATGATGCTGCGAACCATGTAACAAAAACTGCTCCATCTCCATACATGGGCATACCTGCTCAACCCCCAGTTCCTCTCCAACTCCAACAAGAAATCTACACAGTCCTACAAATCACAAAATCGTCTGACCATCACTCACAAAAGACCATCAGAAATAGCCAAAAATCAATAGAAAACCCAACCAAAAATTTCCACCCCCACGAGTCAACAGAAAATTCTTGGATTGATAGAGACACATATCACAAAAATTCCAACCCCCCCCCCCCCCCCCCCCCACAAAAAAAAAAAAAAAAGAAAGAAAGAAAAACCCAACAAAAAAAAATTCTACCCCCACAAGTCAACAGAAATTTCTTAGATTGAGAGAGACAGATAATACAGAGCCACAAACGGAACAAAAATAAAAAAGAAACCATACGTTGATGAAGTCAATTAAAGAGCCACAAACTGAATAAAAATCAATAAGAAACCAGACCTTGATGAAGTCAACTGCTGCTGCATGCTTGATCAACGTCAAATTATGGAAAAAAACTTTTGATGGGCTAGTCCTAAAAACCATCAATATTCAAACTTCCAGAAAAACTCAGTTTCTTTCCAATCTTTCTTACCAAAATTATTTATTTTCTTAGATTTTCTTTCTTTTCTATGCTTAAAGCGTAGTTTTCGTAGCAAAGTTTCAGTTGGGAAGGTTGTTGTGCGAAAAGAGAGGTGGTTAAGAAATTGACGCTCGTAGGAAAGCGTGAAAGATGAAACTACGTTATCGGTGTCGTCGAATAAATATTAGCACTGCATTGATTAGTAGTTTTGTTTGTTGGAACATTAACACTTGCTATATTCTCCTCGTCTGCCGGCAATTCTATAGGCTTTTAAACATTTTCCATGATAAAGAATATATGTTAAGGAAAAGAGAAAAAAAAAAAAAGACAAATTCTTTTTGGTTTTTGAGTCCATCCTGGCTGTTAGTCGTGAGCCCGGCCAATCCATCTTGCATCCAATGTAGGATATTTTAGGATAAGACAATTTGAGAATCCATTAGTTTAATGTCACTAGTTTTTTTTTTTTTTTTTTTGGGTGCTTATTTTGGTCCTTTGTCCTCTAATGCAAATAAAATCGTATAAAGTAGAAGGAAAAATAAAAATATAATAGCTGTTTTTTAATTCATTATTTCACTATTAGAGTAAAGACTGCGTTTATATAGACTATAGTACATAATACCTTGGATAATTATAGTTTTATAGCTCGATCATTTCACTTAAAAGATACACAATTTCACTACTCATTAATCCCAATTTGAATATTGTTTTTTTGAAACTCCAACTTTTAAAAGAAGTGTATTGATTGTGATGTTCGTGTTTTGCTTTATCCTTTTGTCTTTCAAATTTTGAAATTTGAGTTGGATGTATTATTATAATTATTATGAAATCAAACGAATAATGAAAAGAATCATTAAAGACGTCTTGATTTTTGTTGTAAAGTTTGATATGTTTGTCAAAACATGAGATTCTTTCGTCCAGTTATAGTAATGTAATAGAAAAGTTTTTCGCTAATATCGAATATATTAGTGAAATATATTCAACTATCATGTTGCAATGGACTGTCAAGTTTTTCCAATAAAATTGTCTTAAACGTTGTTAATTCACAAGTGTGTGTCTTATTTCAAAATATGCTAATATAACATAATTGACTTCTTGTGTATAAATATGTTTCTGTAAGTTCCATCTCATATTAAGTGCGGTCATGGCTTTGTGGTGGTTGTACGTCGAAAATTGTGGTGGTCATAGTTTGGGAGTTGCAGTGAAAAAGAAAAGAAGAGAAAAGAAAGTGAGAGAGAAGAAAAGAATAGAAATAAGTTTTTTTTTTTTATTTTCCTCCCAAATTCGGAAGGAAAATTTTTTATTCAATACAAGCCAACTTTTCTTTCCATTTTCTTCCTTTTCTTTCCTTTTTCTTCCTCCCAAACAAAAGAGAATGATTAAGTAACTTTTCCTTTCTTTTCCTTCCAAACTCCCAAACAAAAAAAAACTTTAAAATCCTTTCCTTTGTTTTCTTTTCCCTCCATTTCCTTCCTCCCAAATATAGTATGACTTATCTACTTGTAAATGTGGGATGAGAATTCCTTATAAATGGCACTCAATTGGCACTTGAAAAAGTGACACTAAGGCTTAGTTTGGGAGTTGGGATAGAAAATAAAAGAAGAGAAAAGAAAGTGAGAGAAAAGAAAAGAAGGGATAGCAACTTTTCTTTCTTTTCTTTCATTTTCCTCCCAAATTTGGAAGGAAAATTTTTTGGCCAAAACAAGTCAACTTTTCCTTCAATTTCCCTTCTTTTCTTTCCCTTTCCTTCCTCTCAAACAAAGGAAAATGGTTAAGTAAATTTTCCCTTCTTTTCCTTCCTTACTCCCAAACAAAAGAAAACCTTAAAATCCTTTCCTTTCTTTTTTTTTTCCCTCCATTTCCTTCCTCCCAAACATAGTGTAACGATGCCAATCGTTAGTTAAAGGTACAATAAGATTAATTTGCCGAATTTTAACTCTATCTACTTTCACAATATTGCAAGATGACAAATAAGATGCAGCAATAGAAATATCCGAGATGATTATTTCTAGTAGAAAATGAGTAATATTCCTATTACATAAGGATTGTATCAGACGATAAGCAGTTTGCCTCGAGCGTAATATCTGGAAAGTCAAGATCCAGGGCTATTAGAATAGCATGGAGACAGGCCACCATCTCACATTGCAGGGCAGATGTCGCATGAATCAGATTTGATTTGCTAAACAATTTTGTACCTTAAAAATTCCTGCGAACTATTCCAATTGACGATGTACCTGAATTAGGATTGAACGATCAATCAAAGACAAAAGTAACCGCTCCTGTTTTGACATCATAGAAAAGAGTCTGAAGGTTATCCTGAATCATAAAAAAGAGTCTGAACTGATGCAGTATGTTAAGAATTCTTTCCCCTCATGTGTCATTTTACAAATTTGCACAAACTATTCCTGCGCCATTTTTGCAATCTACTTCGGATCAAATACAACATGATTCCAAAAAAAATTGTTCCTTGCTATCCAGATATACCAGAGAATTACAATTGACTGAATGATGATTAAATCATCTTGAATACAATGGAACCATTTTGCTGCCCATTCATAAAAGGACTCTGGAGTACCAATAACGAAATTAAGTCCTAGCTGAGAAAATCTCCACGTGACTTTAGATAAAGGACAGTCCAAAAAACCAGTTTCAAATGGTAGAGATTGAAAATAAGATTCAACTGCAGCCTCAATAACAAAAAGATGCCACCAACCTAGTAGAATTGTAGAAGTTCACCCAAATGACAACAATTTAAGTGATTCCCCTGTAAGAAAAGGAAATGACTGTTGCTTCCAGAGTTATTCCTAGCAACAAAAGTAACATTGACATCTTTGCTTACTTTTGTGAATTAAAAAATAGAAAAATTTACAAAATCAAGTGCAAAGACCTTTCATATTTTGTTTAGGTAAAATTGGTTTTGATTGTAACGAGTATTAAATTAGTTTTTGTAGTAATAATTGTAAAGATGTCAAAGTGATGAGAAGTATATTTATTTGAGTTTTAACGAGAAACAGAAAAATAAAACTAGTAGATAGGTTAAGGAATACACATCAAATTGCATTGAAAGTAGGTTGAGTGAACTCCAGCTCTGGTTATAACTATTAACTTTGTAACTTTGTAACTTGTTTCTTTAGTTCAAATTGAGCAGGTCAAAGATCGCGCACTGAATATGACGAAGGTATACAGTTTGGTGTATGTGTGTAACTTGGAAAGCATAGGCTTCATTCCTTCTCATAAAGTTATTCACTAAGAAACAGTAAATTCTCTAAAGTGGGATATTATTGGAAGCTGCATTCAGAGTTGGACTTAGTCTTGTTGTTCCTTTTTCTCCCTCAGCAGCCAAATCTGAATTGACTCTGTCTTCTCATTAATGCCTTCAATGTGATTAGTGTCTCAAGACATGGTTAGAGGTCAGGCTGCTGTATAAAGGTAGATCCTCTTGCCCTATATGTTTGAATTGTGAATAACAAAACATCAGAAGAAAGAAAATGAGAAATTTCTGGAAATTTGCTGCTATTTATTTTCTGATTATAACTCTTGTTATGTTGTCGATGAACACCCATTCTTTATTTGGTGAAGCAAGAGTATCCAACTTCTTGACAATTCAAGGTGCTCTTTCTTACCTTCTCAATTTTCCTGATGAATTGAATATATTGCACATCCCAGTCATGGTTTTAGTTCCCGTGCATTTAGGCCAAAATTTTATAAATTATACAACCGAAATGAGCGCCTTCAGATTTGCCTCCAACAGACGTTAATTATTTTTCTTCTTGTTTTAATTACTGAGATCAAATTCCATGATTTCCTTCATCTTGAATTGACAGAAATCTTGATACACCGCCGCTCTACCAGGCAAGGTCCAGGACTAGCCAACCCTTCTCCTGCGGCAAACCCCGACATTCATCAGCACGGTTAGATTATTCCACCAGGTCCATCAGGGTTGAGAGTATTGTAGGTAAGCCTAAGCGAACCAACAGGCTACATACTGGAGCAGTTGTTCTTAGTTCCTAATAGTTTAATAATGAAGGGTTGTTTCTTTCAATCTGTCGTTTCTTTGTCATCAGGGTACCACTTTCAGCATAAAGTTTCTATTAGATTTAACAAGCAAAAAGATTTCGAAGATGTCTTAGATGTCCGCAACCAGGACATCATATGCAATGTCAGGATAGGAGAAAAATAATCGAGAGTTTCTGTCATTGACATCAAACGCATTCTAGATATTTACAAGAGGATGCAGAAACAAGAACGGCGATTTATAAAACTTGATGTTTGTTTGTACTAGAAAAAGAAACTTTACATAATTTCTCGGTGAATCCTTTATTATATTATTAGTAGGTAAATTACGGTTTGCTGAATATACATCAGATATAATACAGGATAAGTAAAAGATATAATACAGGATAAGTAAAAGGAAAGTTTGCCGCCTATTGCATTAGTAGTCAGGCCAAAAACTTTACTTCCAATATGGATGCTGCATTTTAAGTCGAGACCTCTAGATGACAGTTCCAGTGGGAATCAAAGCATCCTTGATAACAGTGACAATCCCGCTCTTGATGAAGTATCCATCAGTTTCTCTAGCTGCTTCTTGAACACCGTCACCATTAATGATCTGAAAATAGACTTCCATGTTAAGAATACTAAATTATCAAGAAGATTGAGTCGTAGATAAAAATTTATCACGGGGGAATCAGTATGAGAAGCACATGAAAAGGCACAAGGCATTTTGGCCACAGCAGTGCGACACATGCGACATTTTTGGACATATACGCGAAGAATAGGAATCTGCATTACACATGCGACATTTCTGGACATATATGCATAGAATAGAAATCTACATTCAGTTTTAGAAATATTGATTCAACTTTATTTTACAACATAGATGAGAAAATACAGAATACAAACCTTCACATTGTCTCCAATTCGAGCATTCTTGTCAATAATTGCTCTCTTGATATGAGAGTTCTTCCCAATACCAATTGGGACACTACCTTTTGCAGCCAGAAACCTCCTGTCAGCATCCGTCTGGAGCAAGTAGAATATATTAAATTAGTCAGTCAATAAAAACAACGTGCAATATGTGTTATTTCTCAGAACAATTGTCAAATGATGTGTAATCGATTAAAATCACCCAAAACAACTTGCTATTTAGATCAATGAGCACCACAATGCAATCTCAGAATAATACTCATTTAATGCACTTCAAAACATGAAATTATTAGGGTCTGCATAATCATATACAGAATTACCTCATAATAATCAGCTCCCATAAGTAGTGAATCTTCTATAATTGCACCCTCAGATATGCATGACCTCAGCCCGACTACAGAATGATGAATTTTACAATTCTGCAAGAAGAAAAATACCAAAGATCAGAACATCATATAGAAATAACGAGTATCTTTTCTTTCATCAAAATTAGATTCCTTGACTGTAATGCTTGTTCAAACTTCTAGACTCTCAGTAGTTTATTTCAGAATAAAGGATCACAAAACATAAATGCCATATTTTTGAGATGCTGTTGGTTTAATCAAATAAGAGGTCAAATGGAATCATTAATCATTAAAAATGTGAGCCTTACTGGTACAATGTTAATCTCACCTTGATCACACAGCCTTCACCAATGACACTATCTGTGACATCTGCATCCAGCATCTTTGAAGGAGGTAAGTATCGAGGTTGGGTATATATTGGAGCTGACCGGTCATAGAAGCTAGAAGAAATGTTGAAAACCAGATCTAAGCTATGGGTGTTAAAGTACAGCATAAAACCACAAATTAATATGAAGAATCATCTTATATAAAGGCAAACCTGAAATCTGGCACTGGTTTTTTTGTGATCCCCAAGTTGGCATTATAGAAAGCTTCAATTGTACCGATATCTTCCCAGTAGCCATCATACAAATAAGCTTGAACCTGATAGAAGCAGCTGCTATCAGACTTCCAGAATCAAGACTCTAAAGATGCAGAAATTGCATCACAATAATGTTAAAATGGTTGGTGATTTCAATGGAAAAATCCTATATATGACTGATATATGACTTTTGAATTTTTACACTAAGATTTCTAACCCTCAGCAAAAAGCAGTCAACCAAATAAGATGTCAGCGACTTTTAGACAACTTCTGCAGTTTACTTCTAATACAACCGCATAAGAATATTATGCTCGGTCCATTTCAGAAGCTATAGCTAGTCTGATGATCTGCCATTTGGGAGGCTGATAGACAGACAACCATCAGCTTATGCCACATATGTAACATGTAGTTCAGCAAGGATAGTTCCCTAAAACTATACACCGGCACAATTTGGGGGTAAAACTGATCATAGAAAAGTAAGTTTTAGAAATGTCCATACCCTCAGTCCCAGTGAAGTTGCACCAGGAATTACTTCACTTCCAAAATCATTGGCACCAGGGAACTTTTCTCGGAGCAGGCCTATCATCACATCTTTGCTCACAACATATATACCCATGCTGGCAATGTAAGGCATCTCTTTGGCTCTCTCATCATCAAGACCCAGGATAGTTGTATCAACCTGTAATTAGCAGGCTTATCACAAAAAAAAAAAAAAAGGATTCGCAGTGCATGCCATCCAGCTCTAAATCAGTAACTACTCAAAATGCTTACCCTCATAGCTTTCAATTGCTCTCCTTTTGGTTTTTCTGCAAATTCAACAATACGCCCTTCTTCATCAATCTTCATGAGACCAAATGCAGTAGCACGTTTTTCATCCATTGGTAAGGCAGCAACAGTAATATCAGCATCTGTTTCTCTATGAGCTTGAATGAATCTCTCATAATCCATTCTGTACAAATGGTCTCCAGCAAGAACCAAGAATTCAAGAACATTATGCTCCTCGAACAGCCATAAATACTGTCTCACTGCATCAGCTGTACCCTGATGATGAAATGAAGGAATGCTGTCACAACTATTTGAGTAACAAAACAGAAATGGAATATTATAGCCAAAACATTAGAATATGTTTGAATAAACAACCACAGGGTAACATTGAGACCTTCTGCTATCCCACATATGCTCAAATACCTAAACAACCCAATTGCCTCATCAATATAGGATAAACAAGAATAGAAGTCATAAATTTGTGCCAGAACAAAGATAATATTCTTCAAGGCAGTAAGTGTGACAAAATATTGCAACATGCAACTAGCTAAATAAACTTGAGTTTGCCATTAGTATTGATCCCTTCATACACTTAACCAAGTCCTGAGACAACTTGTCCTAACATAGATGATACCAAAGGCAAACTGAAGAAACTCCAAAATTATTATCAGCACAAAATATGCTACAGTGTGTGTATTCAGTCAAAGACAGAAATCAAAAGGTAAATTTAAAAATTTTAATAGACACAGCAAGAAGTCATTAGCTTAACTAAGATAATTACCTGGAACCAATTGGGATTTTCTGGACTCTGCTGAGCTGCAAGAACTTCAACAAAACCTTCATTCTTATAACCGCCCATGTTGCTCGCATATGCCCGTGAAAGGTGACGATTGAGAGAAGCAGAGTTGAACTGTGTAAGAACATAGATCTTGGAGATGTTACTATTCAAGCAATTGCTGACTGGGATATCAATCAGACGATAATTTGCTCCCAGTGGAACCGCTGGCTTTGCCCTCTTCTTTGTAAGTGGGTAAAGGCGGGTTCCAGCTCCACCTCCAAGAATAATTCCCAAAACACTCTGAACAATGACAGGCAACATGAAATGAAGGGTAAATAGATGACCTAAAATGTGAAAGTTGCCAGAATATGTTATTATCAACACCAAAAAAACAAATGAAAAAAAGGATGCAGGAACTTGGTCCCAGTAATGTTTTCTATTCTCTAGACCAATATTTTCTATGTTGACACAAGCATCCTGATTCAGTCTTAGGAGATCAAAATTTTGTGATCTATCTTTCCCATCTCAAAATTTCAGTAGAGAATAATTAAACGAGTAAGCACACCTACGACAACAAGAAGCGCAGTGGTAAACATAGGGATACAAGTACACAAGTACTTCCATTCGCAAACAATATTCCACAGCATATTGTCTAGACAGCGCAAAAAAATTCTTACATACATAATAACTCGAAAGGACATATCATCCAAAAAAAAAGGACATATCATCCAAATATCACTATGACCAATATGCAATCATTATCATCCTAATCATACTCATCACGGTTAGTCAGTATTCAGATGCATGTACAACTTTTATCACTCCAACAGTAAAAAAACGTAAATTAAACAACATGAACCCAATTTCAGTTCAACAAATGCTCACTTCAACATGTCAAAAACCAACTCTTCCAGTAAGCATCTCTAACACTTACTATAGCCAGAATAAATGAAAAATGAAAAACATGCAACTGCCTCACATGTTGATAAATTTCTACATATCTTCCTGCACACATTTCGTATTAATTTTTTTTTTTATTTTATGCGTGTGTGTGTGTGTCTACGCGCTCAAACCGCGAACGCACAGAAATAGCACAGAAATAGAGAGCGCAGATCCAGGATCCACTAAGCACATTCAAATAACTTCAAAATAAAGCCAAATTTTATTCATCCTCACACTAACGGAGACTACTAAAGCTCAAAGATTCACTTCAATTCTCCTACAGATCCACATAACATCAAATTAAATAAAAAAAGCACAAATTCATAAAAGTTAAGCTTACGCGGCTAGCGTCAGGGTCCAGACATGTCTGCGAATTTTGAGAATCAGAAACGGCTTTCGGAGAAACTACCCACTGCTTCCGAGCCTCGGAACGGCGTCGTACTTGCGGAACGGCCTTGAAATTCGAAGCGATCACCTTTTCGCCGAAGACGTTCGACGACGCCGACGACAACGACAGCCGCCGGAGGAAATCGCCGTCGGCTCTCTCAGCAGCGGCATTGCGATTACTAGGATTGAAATAAGGGGAAATCCTCAGGGAAGATCCAATGGCGGCCATGAAAGGATTGGAAAACCTGTGATTGTTTCGGAACCACTCAAAAACTTTTGCTCCCTTTCTTCAGTGTATGAGTGACTTGAAATTGTTTGGACCGATATTCAAGTGAGGAAGTGTGTGAGCTATTTATATATGGGGCCAGAATAAGTGTTTGACACTGAGTTTATGGGAAATTACGAGTGTACCCAGCCATTGATTGGTGAATTACTCTCGCAAGTATATTTGAATGATTCTAATTGGACATGATCCTGAACTCTATTAAATTGAGTCCTTATTAGATAGCGTTAATGGAAACTAAGTTGTTGAAAATTTTATTTTTTTTTGTTTGAAATAGTTAATTAATCTAGTATTTATCTTGAAAACAATTAGTTCGATCTAGTTAAACCAAGTCTAAATAATACATAATATTTATTTTAAAGTTTTACATAGGTTTATTTGAACAAATATACAATATAAATTTCAATAAATCAATTGGCTAAATTAAATTAAAGTCTAATACAATTTTAAATTTGTAAGAAATCAAAAACCAATTGCTCGAGTACTTCCACGGCAAGTTCAACAAAACTTGATTTGAAATTTAACTAACATAATTGTCAAATTAAATTCGAACATAATTTTGAAATCAAGTCAAATCTCAAGCTCACTTCCAAATACTTGGGCGTTTCCTGGGATGGGAGGGTACTTTGGGGATAGAAATATATTATGGGTTCTATTTAATGGAAAAATCCAGGGATGTCGTATCATGATTTTCTGGGGGATTTTGATAACCTCACAGGGGGCACGTGAAGAAGTCTGTGACTGGCTGCTTTTGCACCGTTGCAGACTTTTTAATTCGACAATGGAGTGTTGCATTGTCAAAGCTGAGTGATTAAACTATCAATAATATTTTTCGTTTCTGGAATTCCCTGAAATTTAGGTTTGCAAGTTGCAAATGTGTCGCATTCAGAAGATCTAAAGCCACGAATGCCAATCAAGTACAACTAATGGGTTCCCCTTCCCCTATCGGGAAAATGAGCGTTAGTGTTTGACTACTTAAGCCCCATGGACTATCCCTTAAGTCAGCAATTGCCTTTTGGGATGGTTCTGTGGAATTGGTTTAGGTTCCCCTTCCCCTATCCCTCTGTCGACCTTGTGTCGACTAATTCAAAAAAAAAAAAAAAAAAAGTACAACTAATGGGACTAAGAAAATTTTATCACACCAAGGTTGGCCAGCCAGCATTGGCCCATTGCGTTCTGTAAGAGAAAAATCATTTTTCTGACTTTTTCGTAACACCTATACCATGAAAGGAGGAAGGGAACTTGGGGTGGGGAAAATAATTGGAAAGCATTTCTCTCCGTCATCGTATTAATTTTGTTTTTTTATCAAATCGACACAATTACAATACAATTAGAAAAAATGATGTTGGTAAAATTTAAACTCCCGAACTTTAAAAGTAAAATTGTATAATTTTAAGCGCTTAACCCTTTATTCGTTCTTGTAATCGTACTGTATAAAAACAGAACTGTAATATATTTCATATGAATTAAGAAATTAAAACCTAAAACTACTCATGCCAATCATTAAGGATTTTAATTGTCAAAGATTAGCTCTTCCTAACATAACCATGCCAAATCAACACTTTTTTCAAGTAAAAGATTCAATGAATCATGTCAATTTAACTCGGAGTTTAAATATGAGATTATTCCAATCTTTCATTCATTTTTCAGTCATTGCCATGTCCTGCAGTTGACAGCCGAAAAAGTTGTAATAGACACCACAGTTCAGTCTACCATCTTTGTCACAATAATGAGTTGATCACGCACTTGCTATTATTACTCATTTACTAATCAGTTTGCCTAATAGTAGTACAATACTTTCCCTGCCTTTCGCCTGATTAAGTAATATATTGCCCAGTAGTAATACAATACTTTTCCTACCTTTCTCCTGATTAAGTAATATATTGCCTAGTAGTAATACAATACTTTTCCTACCTTTCTCCTGATGAAGTAATCAATTTGTGTCCATAATCCATTCATTGTGTGGACTACTCCATTTTGCAAAATTGAATAATCTAATAATGAGTGTATTCTCTCATTTCTGTTTTGACGGAGCAAGTTGTCGTTGTACTTATTTTTTTTCTCTTCAAATACTTCGACTTTCATAACCGGAAATATTTGGCCACCATAAATGTAAGCAACAGCCGCTAACAAGTACAGTGCAAGAACTAATTAGGAGGTACTAATGGAAAGAATCACCAAAATGAACTACAAATTATCCTAGAAATTGCATATCTAATCAAAAATCAAACATTGAGATTGAAAGATGCCATATTAAATTACTGAAATGCTTTGCGAAATGAGTTTTTCTGACGGGCAAGTAGGAAACCGACTACTTACGCCACCCACTCCCACAAACAGCCTAGTTTGGCACGAAGTTACTTCCTGAATTCCAATCCCCGGCTCTAAATTCACAAATTTCCTAACACTAAATTCTCTAGGTATCATAAAAATTAAAAGTCGAACTAAGACAGAAAAAAGAGCAGTTGAGATCGTACTTGTGCTGTGAAGAACATGATAACTCTATTCACAATTGAGTTAAGTGTCAAATGTTACAAAGTCCGAACTCAATTTCCACAACAAGAACAATCTCCTATATACCCACCAAGTTCTGTAATACATTATCTTCACACTTTTTGATTAATTTAGACAACAAATTTCAAAGAAATAAAAGAGCAAGTAGGCAGACTGACAATTGAACTTTTGGAATAAGCAACCATAAGAGCATGATCCGAGACCATTTCTCTTTTCAACCACAACAACCACCTCCTTGAGCAGCTGCTCCATCTCTTCCTCCTCCAAATGGCCCTGGGATGCCTCCATATCCAACTTTTATCCCATAAGACTGCAAAAGAAACCAATAAAAAACCAACCAATAGAGGTGTATCCCTCGTAAAGAAAACCCTGTCACATGGTCAAAGAAAAGCAACTGCTAAAAATAAAAATTATTGTTTGTGTTCAACATGCAACTCAGGCCACAGAGTGCTCCCAAGACTCCGAAAAATTCAAATATGCAATACAGGAATAGGCAATGACTGATTTGACCAATAGAATCTGAAGCCACTTTGATCAAAGTGCACATTGAAAACAAAGAAAATTTTGCTCTAACAAGCATTGTACAAGAAAAGGTAAGGTAAAGCATACCTCATTTGACACATCAAAAACTCCCTCCTGAATCTTCTTATGGATTGTTGCAGCAGTTCTTATAAATGCCTGATAAGGGCAAAAATCTCAGCACAAATTCAAGAATGGATATCTAATGCTAGCTTAGTTCAGAAAGTTGTTTGAAAGTCATTAACAAACTGGAGGGGAGAATTTAGGGCACCTCTTCAACATTCTGAGCAGTTTTTGCAGAGCACTCCATGAATATCAAGCCATGCTCCTTGGCAAATTGCTCACCCTCCTCAGTGCTCACTGCCCTTCTATGAGACAAATCACTCTTGTTGCCTATCAGCATTATGGTCATGTTAGCATTTGCGTGTTGCCTGGCATCCTCCAACCAACTGGCAAGGTGGTTAAATGTTTCCCTCCTGAAAGGTTCAAAAACCAAATTATTTTGTCACTAGTGATAAAATACCTAGGAATAAGATTTGATTAAGATGAAAGAATTCAGATATTGGAAGAAACAATCACCATATCTTCAGTTACAAGGTAATATTCAATAGAGGAGGTAGAACAAGCAGTCAAGTTTAAAAGGCGATTTCCAAGAACAAAACAAGTAGAGGAAAATTTTGACACTACAAGAATACAATAATGAATTAACTTAGAGCTTAGCGTGCCAATTTCATAGAACTTTAAATAATACTTTTTTCTCCATAACCATAAGAAAATAATTATATACCCACTTAGTCCAGTGGCCTCTATCTAGAAGACATTGCTTCAGACAATACGCTGATCTCATGTAATCAGACAGTGGAAACCAGACTATATAAAACTCCAACGTACAAAAGCTACAAACTTAATTTTCACACCCAATCATTAAAAAAATTATAATCCTTTTACTTCTCATTTTGATATCAAAATGCTAACGTGAACAGCACTACTGCATCAGCCTTCAAAGGTAACAATAACAAATTGAGACAGAAGTATACCTTGTGATGTCATAAACAAGCAATGCCCCAGCAGCACCTCTGTAATATGACCTTGTGATTGACCTGAATGATTCTTGACCAGCCTGATACACAGTAAAAGTCATGCAAAGGTTTAATTTAAGTCCAAAGCTTCCCACTTTTCATTTATGTGTAGTCTCCAGAATTCACTCATGTAATTAATGCCCTACAATTCCGTGATCAAAAAACCCTAGCAGGTACTAAAAAAATTCGAGTTGTCAGGAGATACTTCAAATTAGATTAACAAAAGAAATTAGAGAGAGGAAATAAAAAGAAATACAAATAGTTATGACAAACCGTGTCCCAGATCTGTAGTTTTATTGGCTTGTTGTCTATTGTGATCATTCTGGCCCCAAATTCTACACCAATTGTTAAGTCATGAACCGGCTGAAATCTTTTGTCAGTAAACTGCAGAAGAAGACATGATTTTCCAACTCCTGCACAGCAAATTTAGGTAATATGTTAAAGGTTCTGTTATGTCCAATGAGGCTCCCTAAGTATAGCACATAGTATTGTAGTGTCTAAGGATGTAACAACACCCAAGAGACATCATTTGTTCCAATAACTTAATCAAATGATATAAACCTATTGTGTTCTAAATAGTATCAAATGTGTTACCACAGAATCTAGTTTGTCTCATGCACCTCTTAGTAAAGAATATCAGTGAAATCAGTGTTCAATTCTTTTAAAACTATCAACCAAAAAACATTCCAACATAATCTTCTATTTGTAAATTCCGCAGGATTTCTATGACCAAACGCTCTACTTTCTGCTACTATGGAGAAATGAAGTTCTATTGGTACTTTTCGTTACAAGAGAAAAAAACCTATAGAGCATTATAAGTGATCCAACATCAGACTACCTTGGCAGATGAATAAAAGTTCCTCAAACCCAAGGCTAAAGACGAATCCAAAAGCTGCATCAGGCCTGTGCCCACGGAAATTGAGCAACCTTTCAGAACTAAAAATAGTAACTTTTTCAGTATCCACAAAATTGAGGCCTACACATGACAGAAGTACCTCATTTTCTAATTTTTACAACTACACAATCTCAAAATACAACAATGTGTTTCACAGCCCAATCCAAATTTCCATAAATGGTTGCCCTAAATCACGCAAACATTTACCATGAAGCCTCTAATCATTCCGTGTATATTATTGGCAAACAGTGGTAACAGTCTCAATCATCACCTTAACTTCTTACCATTTTTTCGACAAAAAATCGAGTTTTCTGGGGGAATTACTACACATTTCCCACATCCACTAGAGGGCGTACTTTGTACCTACAAATTTGCAAAAGCTTATGGGGCTTAGACCATCATGACTCGGGGATTTTTTGTAAAACCTCAATAGGTAACCTCTAAATTCAATCGCTTTTCTGAAACCCTTACTCGCCTATTACCAGCTCTAATCTAAAAATTATTACTAAATTCAACCTACAGACAGAAAAATCCTTCCAACGGATCATATGCAGCATCACTAACATGCATCTAAATAAATAACAAAAAAAAAAAATTCACAACTTATATCACACCTAGATCCATCATAAAATTGCTAAAATTCAATTCACAGCTATTCAAGCAATGACAATAATAATAACTAATAAACACCAATATAGCTTAAAAAATATCGTTATATTTTTTACTAAAGCTAAGAGATTTCTGCTATTAACCTACAGGAAATTAAATTTGAACAAATTCTTTCGAAAAAAATGAAATTAGCTTCATCCAGGAATAAATCGAATAACAAATTGATTAAATCATCATCAAAACACATAACGAACACAAATTCAATGAATTTAAAATCTAGCAAAGCTGAGAAATCAATAATCAAAAAAAAATTTTTTTTTTGCGACATAAAGGAAAAAGATTTACCGGTATCTCCAATGATGATGTACTTGAATAGGTAGGCGTACGACATCGTTTCTTGCTCAGATTGCTCGGAATACTTGACGTGGAAGAAAGAGATGTAAAATAAGAGATCTCTCGAACGACAGAAATATATATATAAATTGGAGATTTAATAAAAGGAGGTAAAAGAATTGAAAGGGGAAAGAAGGTGAAGAGAAGGTCGTGGAAATCAAACGCGGTGTCTTCTCTCCGTATCCTTCTTTCTTTCTTCTTTCTTCTATACGAGAGAGAGAGAGAGAGAGAGAGAGAGAGAGAGAGAGAGAGAGAGCTGAAATTGAAGGGAGGGCTGGTTTTTGTCAAAAAATAAGAAGGGGCAAAATGTATGTCAAAAGTCCGCAAACCTGCTCGCGGGGCAGATTCTCGGGTATAGATCGGTTGTACGTAGTTTAAAAAAGGTTTAATTTCAAGATACTCCATGTGTTTAGTAAATATATAAGTTATCTCCTACTTTAATAATAAATTGCTTTCATGTACATTTCATCCTTACAAACTTGCCCTTATAAATTTTTAATATTATAATTTTTTAATTTGTTATACGAAAATAAAATATGATTAATATTAATGTTGCACTCTTATATAAAAACCATAATCACGACTTTAAAATTGCAAAAATTTTCGTTACAAACTATTCTTATTATTTATATTCATGATGTAAAAAGTATGAAAAAATGCACGAACAATTAATTTTTACCATGATGTACAATGAGCAGCTCTAAAGTGGAGATAAATTTGTGGTTTTTGTCAAATATTTTTAAAATAGATTATCAAGAAATGCTAATTATGTTATTTATGTTAATAAAAATAATAAAAAAATATAGCAATTATAAACATGTGTTTCTAATTAAAATAATGTAAGACTAAATTGATCTAATAATAAAAATAGCAATACTTTTTTTTTTATAGTTCATGTGTTTAAGAGTTTTCTCTCCTTTCTCATTTTGTTCTACTCGCTCATGTATAGTATAAAAATTTTATGTTTTATCATGAAAAAAAAATTGTCCAAATATTGTGAATAGAAGGGTGCAAATGTTTTTATCTATTAAAGGGGCTAATTTGTATGTTCATAAATATACGAAACAATTTGCCACTAATACAATGTTACAGGGGACATTTTGTGATTTAACCTTTAAAAAAAAAGTTACATAAGTCTCTTTACATTACTTTCTTATGCAAGAAAGAAGAATGATGTAAGAATATTCATATAACTCTTTTTTAGACTACTATCTCCACACGTGAAGCGACGAACCAATTCTACATAAGAAATTTCCTTTAAAAGGTGTGATTGTAAGAATTTTCCCTTAAAGGTGCGATTGTTTGTGGAATGCACAAAATTAGATTAATATTCTTACATTATCTCATATGAGATTAGTTATGCCATCTAATCAAATTAAATAATAATATGATATAAAATAATTTTCAGAGCGATAATAGTTATTTTGAAATTACATGTAGATTAAATAACAAAAATTAATACTCATTTATCCTTATCACCATCATCATACACCATCACTGTGAGTGTACACCGCATCTACTGCCACTATCATCATCGTCATACACAGCTAAATTGCACCATCGCTACTACCACTATGCATCGTAACCACCACCATGCACCAGCACCATAAAGTGCAACCACTACAACCATTATCGCTACCAAATTGCACCATCACCACTACCACCATTGTGCACCATCATCAATGAGTATCACCACTAAGCACCACCATCATTATCGTCATATACTACCATGCACTACCACCATCACTAAACAGAAATGATACCGTGAGTCTAAGGATACTTGGTTCATTAGTAATTTGATCCCCAACCAAACAACGATTTGTTTTCTAGGATATGCCAACTGGTACCAACCAAGAACGACAGTTAATTCAAGAATAACTCATTCTAGCTTCATAGTTTGAGAATGAGTTATCTCATCCCATTCAGTCCCCAAATCATTAATGTCAATTATTTAAGGCAATTAACAAGTGTAGATATTATTCAATAAGCATTGGTAAACTTATTTTACTTTTAAATTTCAAACAACTTGCACTGGTGATCATTGATAATTCCATTCCAGTTTAACTGTCAAGCCCTTCTTTTCTTGTTGCCCTTTATAAGACTTAAACCAAAAAGAAAAAAAGAACTAGAATATGTGCTACAGCTTGGGAAAGAGTTTAGTGAGGGGCTACGGTATGCTTTGCTGGCAACGCTCTCTAAACAGCGAAGGATTCTAGGCCCTCCTTCTTGGGCTTCCCAACGGCGTGTCAAGATGCCCAAATTGTAGAGTCCTCATCGGACATCAGGGTTATTCTAGTTGTGGATCCAAATTTTGAGCCATCATAGGCTGACTTGAAATGGACATGGACGTCAGGTTTTGGATCTCTACACAATATTGGCTGGCGCACAGAGACTGTTGAGGGTGGAGAAATGGGCAACTTGGAAAGGATTGAAAATGGCGTGGGAGTGGAAGTTCAGTTCAGATACTTGAAAGTTGACTCTACCTTCTTATATTCTTGTACAGGGAACATATTTCGATTTGGTTGAGGAAATTAGAGAATCTGGAGGTTAACTTAACTAAGCCAACTCATAGTCATTTGCAAACATAGTGGCTAAGCATAGCTTAATTTTTTTTTTTTTAATTTTTGGGTTGTTGGTGCTTACACAGTTTCCTGATGGAGATTTGCCATCAATAGCTGGTGGTGGCCCATAATCAATTATAATCAATCAAAACAATATTTATTGATCAAAATTTATCGATTTTTTTACTTTTGGACACTGTTTGTGTAATTAAGCAATAAAAATTCTTGATATTTGCAAGTCATTCAAATAATAGCAATTTATAAAATTCTAATTCCACGTTACCAAACAAGCAATAATAGTTAAGAGAAAATTCATTGTCGAGGAATTATTGAAACCAATTAAATTGGTAAATAAAGGAATTGTGTTATGTTTTCTGAAAATGATGAAATCTTGAGTTTTTGAACCCCGGCCTTGGTATTTAGGAAGGGAGGGGATAATTGGGTAGATATAGGATTAAGGAGCCACATCCGTAATTTTGTGTGGCAAAAATAGTTTGAGACTACACCCACAACACTATTGGGAGTCTCACCTCACTTGTATGAAGAATCTTTTAAAACCTTTGAATTTATTCTAATTGTGTGGAGATAATCAAGTACTATCACTAGACTATAAGTCATTTCAAAAATTTCCCTTTTTGTGGTCACATTTTCTTTCTTGGTATCAATAGAGAAGTGACATTATATATTATGCAACAATGTGGGATTAGAAAATTTTGTCAAGTGCTCAATCAATAGTCTCGTATCTTTTTTATCATTCTCGTCAATTTTTCCTAATAACACAGGTCGCTTCCTTCCTCTTATTTTCATTTTCCACCATGTACTTTACAAGGTCTTAATGCCAATATAATGAAACATGTTCCCACCTAGCATGAAGGAGATTCTATACAAAAGGAATTGCAAACGAAATAACATCCAGTTAAGCAGTTAAGTTCAATTTAACTAAAAGAAACAAAAGTATTTTATACTAGCATTGGCCACTATCAATTATGGGAAAGACTTGTAAGAATGTTGAAATAATGGATTCCTTTCACGGTTGATTCAATCATTTGTAGTTGAACTACCTGTCATCCACCACCATTGCCGTCTGCTGATTGAAAGAGGGAATTCTTGGACCATCTCCAGATACATACATGTGTTAATGTGCACGTCCCAACTTTTGCTTGCTGGACTAATGAACACCTAAATGTGGTCCATTGGCAGGCATTCCATGCCATGGTCATAGGGCCATCAAATCCTAAAAATCACACACAAAAGGAATCCCAAGCCACTTTTGACTTTGCTTCCTTGCAGAGACATTATGTATTTTTTGCTCAAATTATTGCGTCCTTGCAATGGATTCGCATCATGATTACTACTACCTAGTGGAAAACCTCGGAATAGTACTTCAGTTCTAATCTAAAAGTTTTTTGGCTGGTATGCTCTCTCTCTCTCTCTCTCTCTCTCTCTCTCTCTCTCTCTCTCTCTCTCTCTCTCTCTCTCTCTCTCTCTCTCTCTATTTACATATTTTGGTAGAATTATGGGAGGTAAGTTCAACTAGTTGCAGAAGCAGAATTGCTTTTCCATATTATATGACCAAATGATCCAAAACCCTCAACCAAATCTATAGGGGATTTTTTTTCTTTTTTTTGAGGATTGCAATTGATGAAGTAGATATTAATCGATTTTCTAGACGACAGGGTACTAGTTAACTCACATACTACTTATCTATAGTGTTTTATTACCTCCATTATAACTAGACACTTTGTCCATTCAATTACGTATTTAATTCGTATTTATTACCTCCATTATATCGACACTTTCTCCACTCAGTTATATATTTAAAAGAAATTAATACGTGGGTCTCAGTAAATTAGCGCTAATAACAACCTCGTTTGATTACTGAAAACCTTAAAAAAAAAAAAACCACGTTTGACAAACTCAAAATTAATTAATAGGAATCTACCCATAAGTTATATACCAACCCAATAAAAAAGTAGTACTAAAATTTTTCAAGAAAATACTACTAAGCATGTAAGTGTATGTGCGTTTACACATTGACTGTATGAACAGTTTGCCAACACTGTCTTATGCAGTTATTTCTACTGAAAAGTTTAGGGAGAGCAAGGTGCAAGATACTATTGCACATGAATATATGATGGAATCAAGTGAACAATGCCAGAATAAGCTCATACTAAAACATGTATTTCGTAAAGATGGAGGGCATTTATCGGAAAACATACAAGGGCAAGGAATATAGTAGCCAATCTTTCTTCCAAAATTTATGATTCCTAGAGTTTAAAAACTGCCCTCTCGAGGGATGATAATTTTGAATTTTTTTTGACAAGTGGTCAAAAGTTCGACTTGAATTCAAAGTTAACAGAATTTGAGCTGAGTTATATGAGTTATAATAGCTTGAATAAATTGTTAAGGTGAGCACAAGGATGTAACAGTCCAAAAGTTTGTCAAGATATTAGAGTATTTATATATGTTTTACTTTTTTATTTATATATATACAATTACTAAAATATTTGCATTTTTTAAACAATTACTGCATCTTTTGCACTTTATAACTTTGAACAACAAAAGGTATAATTTAATATAAAATTTAAATTCATAAAAAATGTTTGATATTCAACTTGAGTTTGAGTTTGGGTTTTAAAATTACAAATTTGACGAATTCAAACTCAAATCAAGTATATTTGTTTAGGATTCAAGTCAAATTCGAACGTGGTAATGTTCAAACTCGACTTGAATCATTTACACCCCATGCAGTACTGATTTTTCTATACACAAAGTACTGTATTTATTTAGGCAAAATAAGATAATTTGTTACTTGAAAAAAAATAAAAAAATTTTTGATCCATAAATAATAGAGAATCCAAAGTTAAAGATCATCTTCCCATTCAAAGAAAATTAAAAGAAAAAAAAGAAGAGTATCAAACAGCGTCATATCAAGTCAAGTTTTGATTGAGATGTCGGATTAACTTTTGTACGGTGTGAAGTGATGCTATCAATTTCATGATCTCTTGAACACGATGCTCGAGACAGCACGAGGGTGTGTCAGTTGGACCAACTTCATGTTTTTGATGTTTTATGCTTTGACTACCATCCCATTTGGCCCTTATTCCCTATTTTCTGAATCGACAAAGACTCAGAAAAAGTTGCAAAATGCAGGAAGATAATGGAGATTTCTTTCTACTGTTCCACATGCCTGCAATTTTCTAAAGTTGGTCAACATGACAACAACACGAGGGTAAGCACGGGTCCCACAATTTGAAAATTTTTTATTGGAGATAATTTTAAAGTTGAGATCAAAATTTAGCTGATAAATAAGTCAGATCGAATACAATTTTGCCTTGTTAATTCAATCTGAACTGTTCATTGTCAAATTATGAAAAATAACATTTGTGAGGCCTTGAGTGCAAGGGTAGAATTACAGTCTTAGCCATTTGCTTTGCTCCCAGGAGGATTCTTAGCAATCACACGACCAATTACTATGTAAAATCCACGTTCGAGATTTGTTCATTTGAAAAATAAATAGAAGAGACTAAAAGATTTTCAAAATTCTCTAGATGCCAAAAATTCATGATCGATCATGTGTAGACAAGCCAATTTACGCCCTCAATACTTACAATTTAATTGATAAGCAAATGTTTAGTTGGAGGGAGCATCATTTTTCTTAACAGTTTTAGGGTCTGTTCTCAATCACTTTTTTCAATCTAATTTTAGCTTCTGATTTTTTAAAAATCTATTCTGTGATGTTCTTAACTGTTATTTTCACTATGTTTTTAGATTTTTTAAATTAAAATTAGGAACAACTAATTTTTAAATTTTTTTTAAAATCAATTTTTATAAGAATCAGAAGTTATTGAGAACAAGTCCATAAATAGTTAGTAAGATTGCTTCAAATTTATTCAATAGTTCATATATGCACATCTTTCCAATAAATTGTATAAATAAAACTATTGTCTATAATTATGTTTATGAAAATATATCAATGCATATAATATTGTAGGTTATTCAAGGCAATTGAAATTAATAATTATAGCCCTTTTAAAAACGAATTTTCCATACTTAAAAATCCCAAATACTATTATCATTTTTCAGCCAAAAAAAAAGAAGAAAGAAATCAAGCCCTTTTCCCCTCCCATGCATAGTTGTGAAACGAAGATACAAAGATTCATGAAAAAAATTTCTTCAAAAAAAAAAAAAAGATTCATGAAAAATAGTTTGATGTGACAACAAAAATCACTACGTTTGGAATCCTGTCCTGTACGAGTTGCTTAGATATGGTTGTCAGCCTCTCCGGGACGAAGAGATATTGCACTATGTTACATGATCTACAGACAACCCATGGCGATTTCTTATTATCACCTAGCCTGGTTCACAAGTTTGGCTGCTAAATCCAAAGCCTTGAAGTGAATTGACCAGTTACAATTATGACAGTTCACTAAATAGAATCATTTAGTATAATATTACAAGATGTAATTCAGTTTGAAACGATGCTCATCTTTACTAGATTATATCCTAATTATGCTTAAGCTCCACGGCTTTCAGCTTAATCATTGTGTTCTTATAACATCTAAAGTAAATGATACAGTGACTCTTACAACGTATTGAAAATGACAATTTTTTGAGACGCGGATTGCACTCCAAAGTTCTTCTAAACTGATTTATCTGGGATATCCCGATTCTAGGTAGATGTACCTAAGCCAAAATTCTTGTTACTTTCCTTAGTCATTTTGAATGGTCCTTCAAAACTATCTTAGTGTTCTAAAAAGATGTCAATATAAAAAGATGTCAGGATGTTTTTATAAAAATTCTAAATATGTTTTTCAATTAACTTTTTATCTCACATACATATTTAGACAAAATAGTGTTTAAAATTACTACAGTAATTTTTTTAAAAAAAACCATCCAAATCAAATTAAGTGAGGTTTTTTCAAAAAATACTTAGGTGGACTGGGTCTATGGGCTCCATTTGCGGACTCGACGGTGGTGATTGAGCTACTGGGGTTCAAGAGGCCCTCCTGAACCTCGGTAATTTAATCTCTACCGTTGAATCCACAGATCCATGAACTTTTGAGTCCACCAAAGTATTTTCCGATTTTTTCAGTCCTCCACCAATTTCTTTGCTTTATTAGGGGTAGCCAAGTCAACTTCCAGCGTGCCTGAGCTTAACCTGGAAAAATTCTTGATTACTGATTGTATATTACTTAAAAGGATAAACATAAGGATTAGGAGAAAAGACATGGAAAATAACCATGCATAGAGATTTAAAGTTTGAGATCTTGTCTGCTTTCTCTTAATAAAGTGATTGCATCATTACAACGTTTGTGTAGGAAAAAAGTGACGTCAACGCATTAAGAATTTTCCTTTTCGACAAAATGAATTGGCAAAAAGAGAGTTGGATAAAAGATGGAATATTAATAATTTCTTGATTAAAAGTGAAAGGTTATACAAGTTTGAGAATTGTGGTCTAGGTAAACATTAATCAAGGTTGGTTCTAATCAAGACTTTACCGCGTTAAAGACAAGTAATAATGTGTAACCACCACTTAGGACACATTTTGTCTGGTGGTTATCTACCATGCCTTGATTTATTCAGGTGTTTATGGGACCAACTAAACTTTAATTAGCACCTATATTGTATGGTTTCATGAATGTAAATATAGATGCAGAGTGTAGGCACTGGATTTTCGTACTTTAAACTTTGTTGTTCTTTTAATGATGAAAACTTGGAAGACTTATCAATCTTTTTTACAAGGTTCGAGTAAAACTAGGGAAGGGTCCAAGATTTTGGGTTTAAGGGGAACATTTACATATTTCTATAGTTAATATAACATAAAATTTTGTTTTAGAGATAAAATTTAAACAGATACAGCAAGATATTGTATTTAAAAATTTATTTTAATTTATATTTGATTTACAATGATATACGATCAAAATATATAATCAAATTAGCTATTCAAGCTCCAAAATAGTATATATGATAATATAAAAACGCACACACAGATACACACAAATACCTACACACGCATTCGTATGTTAATATGTGCGTTACCAACACAATTACAAATGTTATTATTGTGTGAGTAATTTCTTTGATGAATCAATAATAAACTATCAATTTATATACTCATCCAGTCAAGAAAAAGTGGAAGTTAAGAATAGTAATTAAGAGAATGAAAATTTATTTTTTTTTTTCTTATGATTAAAATAACATATCTCTTGAATTATCGGAATTACTTAATTTTATCTTGTACTAGACTTATTTTATGTTATTAACTACTTAAGTTATTAGAGATCTTATGCAAAAGCAAGGGGACAATAAGGAAATTTAAGAAGAATTTGGGAAGGCAAAAAAAAAAAAAAAGAACTAAATACTATAACTAAAAAAATAAAATAAAATTTACAGCTTTTTTTGGGGTATTGGCTGCCCCTTCCTACAAAACGAGTAAAATTGACCAAAATTTGCTGCATCAAGCACTAAACTTGATTCTGGTATAAAATCTTGACAAAATACAGGATAATTTTGTAAATCTCATTCTTCTCTGTCCCTTCGTTTTATGTCTATATATATAAGCATAGTCCATCCGTGTGCATGTACACAGTGACAAGGCAGTGTCAGTATTGTTTAACAGCTTAAGACTTGATCTCATATCAGAAGCAAGATTTTTATTGAAGAACTTTTGCATGTGAATCAATTGTCAGCCTATCTCTTATTGTTAATATAAGTACTTGTTAGTGTACTTATCCTGAATTAATTAAAGTACGACTGGTAAAATGTCAATCTCCTCTTCCACATCCTGCATCCCTAGTATTATAATTAGAGCTCTAGATAGCTAGATCCTAGGCAAGCTAGGCTCTTTTTTTTTTTTTTTTTAGGCTGCTTGTTTCATTTCCTATGCTGCTTACCAAAATTGATTACTGATTGTAAAAAGCCTAATTGCTTTCTTATATTATTTTATAAGAAAGGAAAAATGAAAACATTTTGCACCTATCTAGCTTTATGCATTTCCCTCTATATATAATGGCAAGGGCTAGCCAACATTTGGTGTCAACAAAGTATAAGATAAGTTGGTTTGAAGGTTTCCAACACTACACTTGTTAGATTGATATCCATGGCTGGAGGGTTTTGGCTTATCATGCTATTTGGTTTGGTGGGATTTCTATTTGGAATAATCTTGAATCATTTCTTGCCTTTGCTCTTGAAACAAGGCCTTGTCCCTCAAGGGTCCTTTGGGTGGCCAATACTTGGGGAAACCCTTTACTTTTTGAAGCCTCATCCTTCTAACTCAATTGGAGCTTTTCTTCAAGAGCATTGTTCTAGGTAAGTAACATACTTTTCAATCATGATACTTAAATCTTTATAGTATGACTCATAAATTACACATACATGATTTTTTTGGGGAAATGTTCAGGTATGGGAAAGTGTTTACCTCCCATTTATTCTTCTCGCCCACGGTGGTTTCATGTGATCAAGAACTCAACTATTTCATACTACAAAATGAAGATAAACTGTTCCAATGTTGCTACCCAAAACCCATCCATGGTATTCTTGGTAAGGTGTCCATGCTGGTTGCTGTGAATGACACACACAAGAAGCTTAGGAATGTGGCCCTCTCGCTTGTCAACACCACCAAATCCAAACCTGAGTTCCTCAATGATGTTGAGAGAATGGCAATTCAAATACTCAATTCTTGGCAGAATAAAGAACAAGTCATTTTCTGTGATGAAGCTAGAAAGGTACATATCATCAATCTTGCACTATCTAAATTACTTAAATTACCACTTATTTTTCTCAATGAAATTCAAGAATCTAATCTTCGTGATTTCTTCTTTATTGATTGCAGTTTGCGTTCAATGTTATAGTGAAGCAAGTGCTTGGTTTAACACCAGACGAGCCAAGAACTACACAAATTCTTCAAGATTTTCTTACTTTCATGAAAGGGCTGATTTCATTTCCACTCTATATTCCGGGGACTCCATATGCAAGAGCTGTTCAGGTTCTCCGCATCCCTCAAAATAGTTCTCTTTATCCAACAAACAGTAAAAGAAACCCCTCTTGTAAATTAATACTCCTATCAGTTGAATATTTGTTGGTTTTCTGCTTTTTGTTGCGGAAAGATGCACATGTGATCAATCTTTTTGGGGTGACATCTTTACAGGCTAGAAGTAGAATATCTTCAACTGTCAAAGCAATAATAGAGGAAAGAAGAAGAAATTCTGGTTCTAAAAATTCCAACACTAAAAGAAGTGATTTTCTTGAGGTACTTCTTTGTGTTGATACCTTATCTGAAGATGAAAAAGTCAGTTTTGTTTTGGATTCTTTATTGGGCGGCTACGAAACTACATTCCTCTTGATGGCCATGGTGGTTTACTTCCTTGGACAATCCAACGTTGCACTGGAACAGTTAAAGGTAGCATTGACTCACAAGTCATGCTTTCATGTCACTAAATATTCTTTGATAAATGCAGTCATCAAAATTATTTGACTTTTAATTGCCATAGCTTTTTAGTTTTGTACTTTCATGATGAATATAGGTAGAGCACCAGGACATAAGGAAATTGAAGGACAAAGACAAGTACCTAAATTGGGAAGATTACAAGACGATGGTATTCACTCAACATGTAAGTCCTATATACTATGGGCTTGTTCTCATTACCTAATGTATAAATTAATAATAATAATATTGTTCAAATAGGAATTATTGCTATGTGCTCTTAGTGACTATTCATATATGTTTATAGCTATAATATTAAAACTACTTTGTTATTTCTAGCTTTTGCATAATAGTTTTTGCTCTTCAAGGCTATCTTAGCAAGCCTTTTAATTTCTTGAAAATTTTTCAAGAAGCCACTCTTTTCTTAAACAATTTAAAAAAAAATGAAAATCTATCCACCCTCCTTGATTTTCTCTTTCTCTTGTGAGTTATTTGCGTTTCAGATCATTATAAAAACGTGATTTTGACTTTGGACACAATATATAAGGGGGAAAAAAATGAGAGTGTTGAAAACATGATGGTTAAGTACTATTATATAATGAGATTATTCCTTTGACTGTAGGTTATAAATGAAGCTCTGAGATGTGGAAACATTGTGAAATTTGTCCACCGAAAGGCCCTTAAAGATGTCAAATTCAGAGGTTAGTAGTCACTTCTAATGGTCCAGAACCTACAAAAGAACTACTCCAAGAGCATGCTTTTTCCCCACAATTATGCATGCATGAGCTTTTGCAAACGTGCCTACTTTTTTTTCAGCACTCAACTGCTTTTTCAATATATTTGTTTTACAGATTATGTAATTCCATCCGGCTGGAAGGTCCTACCTATTTTTAGCGCAGTCCATTTGGACCCATCAATCCATTCCAATGCTTTCCAATTCAATCCTTGGAGATGGCTGGTAATTGTTACTATATCGTTTCTGAAGATTCGACAATAAAAATTGGCCTGTTCAAGTCCCACAAATGTCATAAAAACATATATTTTTTTGACATCTAGTTGTTCTGTCACATAAAAAAAATGGATATCTACTTTTGCTGGCATACATTCTTCGTAAATTAAAGTTGCTATGCTCATGATTATGTCACGAAGAGATCTAATTAACATGAGAATGATTTGTGTGAAATTAAGGTCGGAAACACCAAAACACAACTTTCATTTTGGAGCATGTACATATTTCGGAATCTGATTACCTTAGTGGCTTTATACATTCTAGGATGAAGATCAAACATGCAAGAAATTTACACCCTTCGGTGGAGGGTCTCGATGTTGTCCGGGATCTGAACTTGGAAAGGTTGAGGTCGCATTTTTCCTCCACCATCTTATCCGAAATTACAGGTAATTAGTTGTATAAGTTTTGCATAATCAATTATTATTAATTGTTTAACTTCAGTTCTTTCCATATACAATGTTATTATTGTGTTATCGTAGCCCATGGTGTATTATGTGATGCTCAATGACTAATAAAACAAATACAATCCATTTTTCATAGAATTCAATGGGAATAAAACGAACACAAGTTACTTTCTTGCTTAGTTTTATGGATTTCAGAACTTTCTCTTATAAATAAAGGATTGAGAAATAGAAGTTCTGGACAATAATACGGTGACTCTTCATTCTCATAAATTTTAGTAGAAAATAGTGTAATTTTTCATTAAAAAGGTATTAAATTTCAACATTTTTTATTAAAAACTTACTATTTTTTTTAACTTTTCGTCATCCCAACATTTTTCTAAAAGTTCCATAATAGTAGTTCTTTTTTGAACAAGAAATTGTCCCCCATGACTTTCTCATATTTAAATTTATTAGCTCAACAAATGCATATTTGTGGCCTCTTAATCCCAAAGCTTGGGTAATTTATCCCTAATATATTATAGCTGGCTTTCTGATGTATAGGTGGAGTATAGAAGATGGTGAAGAACCAATTGCATACCCATACGTAGAGTTCAGAAGAGGTTTGACACTGAATGTATCTGACTGTTCCAGATGAAGGTTTTGCAAAAGATAATTTCAGTCGAAGAATTTGCCAATGCCAAGTTGGTTCAAGCCACATAATACTCTGAAAATGCCCACGAATTGCTTTTTAGTTAAATTTAATGTAGCCCCAAATTTTGTAGAGTTTTTTTTTTTTTTTTTTTAATTTTCCAAGCTTTTTAGTCATTGTACATAGCATTACAAAATTTCGTTCCTTTTATGGATTGCAAGTGCTTAAGATATTCTGACCTAATCAGCTTTTTTCTAGGTCCATTTGGGATGGGTTCTCTTTTTCTTTCTTTCTTTCCATTTTTTTTTTTTTTTTTGAATATGACTGGGCTTTACTTTTGGAAACCAATTGGGGTCGGTACAAAATTTTTTTTTTCTTGATAGAAATGGGCTATAGATGTGACACGTGGAAAAGACAATTCAGAAAATTTAAGCAGTTTTTCCAATTTTAAGAAAATATGAATTTAAGGAGTTTTTCTGACATTAGAAAATACATAGTTTTTACAACATTGATGGCGTAGAAAAATAATAAATTGTTGTACAAAATGATAAATGTTCACAGCAAATCTTAAATGATAAATTTCATAAAAGAATGATAACTTTTCGAAATAAATTTTCCTGTCCAAGGTAACTTCGAGTCAGCATATCAATTTACTCCAAATTTTCCTTTTTTTTTCTGACTTTTTGCAGAACTCTAGAGACAATCTAATTGGTTACTACAATTTTTAAGTGCTTTTATCCACGTATCCTGGCAAATTTGTGAGTCACCGTGATATTTTTTTTTTTGAGAATAAACTCATTTTTTTCAAGGAGGGGAATCTAAGGGAAAGGGGATTGGAATGAGAACCTAAAGGAGACCCACCAACTCATAACTTCCAGGCAATTGTTGACTGGAAGAGGGGTCAATGGATTTTATGTTCTAAACTCATCACTTGTTTGTAGCCGACGTGGGAAATTCACATTTCTTTTTTGAGTCACCATAATATTAACATATGAAGAAAATCATGGGACCTTACATGTATGAATCAAAGCACGAAACAAGAAAAAAAAAAAAATTAAGGCTTAGAGAACACAAAATTCTGAAATGGCAGATCAATTGAATGGTACGATAAATAAATAATTGAAGCTTGAAGAATATTCTAAGAAAAATGTTTGCTACTATAATGCCTTGACTACAATTGGACTTCTTACGTAGTGCTTCCCATCATGCCATGCCAACCTTCCAAATTCATAATCACTGGCTGCACCAGGTTTCTTTATCCGCAGAGTAAGTTTGAAGCTTTTCTCTTCACCAATTCTCGCAAATGTTAGAGATTTTGGTTGAACATCGACGAACACTCCAGGAGGGCTGACGACATGGGCAGTGTAAGTTGCTGGAGAACCAACATTCTTCAGAGTTCTAGTAACTGTGATTGAACCGTTGAGGTTTGGAACTGTGATTGAGGGGTAATTGAAGTCTAGAAGACTAATAGGCTTGGGGCATTTTGCGGGGGCTTGGGTGAATAACACAATCTGGCTTTCATTGTAGCCTAGTGCACATAGAAATTTCAGGTAATCATTGGCTGTTAGATCATAAACCAATCCAGGATCCATTGCATGGTTTGGCCGAATGTGTCCTGCTCCATAGCTGAATGGTGTAGCCTTTACATAAGATGCATTTTTCACTGGCTCAAAAGCATTATCCCTTGATCTTGCTGACAGATAGAATTTGACAGCAATGTTAAAATGCATGCAGATAGAAAGTGCATGCTCTGAATTAAAGATTAGACAAGGTCTTACATTTAATTTGGATGCAGATTTGGAAATTTTGTATTTGAATTCAACTAGTGAAACATTTGTGAGGATGTATTACAGTTTTAAGCATACGATGTCTTACCACTTGTCATGATTGCGGATTTGATTGCTGCAGGACTCCAATCTGGATGGAGAGTTTTTAGGAGGCCAACGATGCCAGAAACATGAGGGCATGACATTGAGGTTCCTGAGTCTGAATTAAAGAGGACTCGACGCTTATCAAAAGGTTGATTTGTTGGTCCTTGTGCCTTAGTGTAAGCAGCAATCACACTGACTCCCGGTGCAGTGATATCAGGCTGATACCAGAGAAAAATGATAGTAAGGAATAAATCAGTTGCAAATCAAATTATAGTTTCAAGCATTCAAATGAACAAGAAAACAGCAAATGAATTTCTAGAATAACCTTGAGAATCTCTGGTGTAACAATGTTAGGTCCCATTGACGAAAATGCTGCCATAAATGGGGCAGGCTTTGTGCCCAATTCAGTTGTTGGACGTGTAATACAAGCCTTTGGAGATCTGATAAGATATTAAACAATCAGCAAATTTAATGGAAATGGAGAAACAAACTAAAATGGGATTGTTTATCTCCTCATCTAAAAGGAAGATGGCAACCTGGAATAAAATAAATTGCATGACATGATGTTGCCTTTTGGGAGTCCGCTTACCTCTTGGAATGGATATAAGAGAGGACAGCAAGTCCATCAGTGTAATTGATTTGTGAAGCAGGAAGAACATGAGGATCAGCGATAATTTCATTCCCAGAAAGGTCATTATTGGCAAGAACCATTCCTACAGCACCAGCTTCCAAAGCTTGTTGCCCCTTGTCGACCCTTGCATTATCCCCTCGCAGGCAGACCAAGATCTTCCCCTTTGCCTTACTAGGATCTAGTGATCCAGCCTTGCAGAGCACACTGCAAGAACACGTTAAATACCAAATCTGGGCATCACATTAGTTCTAGAGGGAACTAAAGCACATTTTGAAGTGCTAAGAAGTTATAAAACATAGAGATATCATTCTTACGCATCTGCATCTGATGCACTAGCAGCTTTAACAGATTTGGCTGCAACAATTGGAAAAAACTTGTTATCTGGCAATGCTTCAGGGGAAAGGCTTTCTCCCTATAGAGAAGAAATTTTTTGTCAGGAATTACATTACACAAAATAGGCCTACAAAGACATATAATGTTAGAGAAGCAAAGTAAAGAGGAAAAAATCTTACTCTCAATCGCAAATTGTTGCCAAGAACAACATAACTTGGAAATTGTCTATCCATGGTGCTTGCGCCAACTGTAATCTGCCAGGGTGCAACGTTGGAAACAGTACCAACTGCAGGTCCAGAATTACCAGCTGAGCAGACCACTACAATACCATGCTTAACAGCATGAAAGGAGCCAATTGCAATGCTATCATTGAAATAGGGAGCAGGATCTCCTCCAACTGATACTGAAAGCACATCAACACCATCGTGGATAGCCATATCAAAAGCAGCCAAAATATCGGCATCAAAGCACACGTTATCTCCCACTGGAGGCCAGCAAACCTTATAAGCTGCGACTCGAGCTTTTGGTGATCCGCCTTTTGCTGTTCCATTTCCATATCCAAATACGTTTGCTCCGGCTACAAAATTCCCACCAGCTGTTGACAGGGTATGGGATCCATGGCCTTCTGTATCTCGTGGTGACTTATAAGTGGAATTGAGTGGTCCAACTGCAGATGCAAATCCTTTGTTGAAGTATCTTGCCCCAATGAGTTTCCTTTAGACATAAGTGATAACCACGCCAAATAAAGCATATCAGTTTCCTATGCATTAAAGTTCAAGCAGGCTGATCCCTATGAGATTCACATTCTGTCACAGGTGAAAATAAAAAAACCTTAAAGTTAAGAATTGAGATTTTTTTGCCCCGAAATTCAATTAGCTCCTTTAATCTGTTGCGATCTTTCACTTCTTGAAATTCTAAGAAAAATGAAAACAATGATTTTTTTTTTCAATGCACAAATATGCAATGGTGTTCGGATTCTAAATATGGTAACCTGCTCTATCAGTTATCTTTATAACCTTGGTCAAGAATCTGTTACTTCCATTCTGTTCCGATACAAAATAATTAAAACTAAGGCCATTTTTTTCAAGTTTGTATATTCCAAATTAGTTGCACTCCCCAATATCAGGAAGAGGAAAATGCTATTCTCATCAACTTCCTATATTTGTGTTAAATAATTGTATCAACCACCCATAACTATTTGTTGATCTTGTTAGACTGTGCTTGCATATGAAGAACATTTTTAAACACTCGCAGGTAAAACAACTGCAATAGATAGTTGAATTAAATGAACACAAGTATGACCTATTGCAGTGAAAGTTTGCATCTTCTTCATTTTGACAGGTTCCTTTCCACTTCACCGGAATTGATCCAATCCCATCATCAGAAAAGCTTTCTGATTCTGGCCATACGCCTGGTTCGATCACAGACGGCAAAAGTAAGGGTGGAGAAAGCCAGAATAGATTATAATCATCATAAAGGAAATGAAGGTAAAAGAATAATGATCCGTGTTTCTTAGGTAAGCTAGTCTCATAATGCTTGTATATACATGCACCATTTAGGGCTGTTATGCACAAATGCAAAATTGATTGGTGAACTTTGTGTCCCACATTTCTAAAAGAAGCAAAATTATATTGCATACATCATTCACAGCCGCGGGTTTTGTAGGGGAAAGAAGAGACTTCTAGACTCCTGCTACTCAAAATCAGTAAGTGCATAAACACTTACGGATAAAATATCTCTTTCAAGCTATGATATTGGTCAACCAATGTTTAATAATGACTACCTCAATTAGAAAAACTTTTGTCATGTGCAAAGTGATTAGTCATGTCAACAACCCATTGAGATCTTGAAAAATAAAATCATATACACATGATTATTTTTAGGAACCCCTAACTTTTAATGTTTGTCATTATAAAAGTTAAGGTATTACATAAAATCAACTTATCTTGCATCATTAAGTCAATGGTTCAGATGCAAGTTATCAATTGCCAACTTTCTTGTACTAAATTTAAATACAAGAAAAAAAACTTCTAGAAATATTCAGAGGAGTATCATTGTATGAACAGCAAAATGAAGACAAATGCTGGATATTTTGCACTGAATCTGCATCATATTAGTAGTTTTCTAGATGAAACATGCAGAACTTACTAATTAGCTATTCACTGAATTCCAATGCTGAATTCATCAACTATGCATTACTCCAACAAGAATGCCAAATAAATCGAATTGTACCTAACCAAACTCACCAGTGTCAAGATTGCCTATAATGGTGTCTTCACCATATCTTGCCTTCTTCAGTATTGAACTGGGATGGATTACGCCATCTTTCTCAAGCCCCAGAAATTCCCATGACCTGGTGGTGTATAATTTTCTGCCTCTATTCAAGAACACTGATATAACTGCTGGATGTCCTGGATTAAAATGAAAATATAAAGTCAACAATCAAAAATGAAAGCACGATGAAAACATGAGAAAATGCATTCCAAATCTTCTTACTAGATATCTCCTCAACTTCTGCATCATCAAGTGTTGCAGCAAAGCCATTTATATGTCTTGTATAAGAGTAGAAAATTGCCTCTTTTGCCTTTTCCTTACTGTTAGTGGAGTTCAAACATGTAAAGTATATATTAGACATTGAATCTTGAAAAAGAAAAGAAAACACAGGATTGGAATTAATTCGTTAGCACAGATTTCAATCACCTTCCCAAGAATGATCCAAGTAAGGAATAATGGGAATCTGTTACTCTATCATACTCAACGGATGAGACTTCTGGTCCATGAGAATGTGCTCCCAAGTACACCACATAAGACTAAGTATGAAAAAGAACAACAAAAATCATGTTATCAGTTCAATAGAAAGGAAACAAAATACCATTAGCATGTAATAATTGAGTTGTTGCAGGCTGACAAGTTACATTGTGCATACCTTTTTGATAGCAAAAGTGGTACTAAGAAATAGTGATAAAAGCAATGAGAAGTAAATGATCGAAGCACTAGCTCTCATTGTGCCTCCTTTTGGTATTGCCTCCCTTATTCCTCCTCTTCTCTTCTGTACTTTCTCACCAATGAATTATTAGAAGATGGCATCTATGTTGTTCTCTATTTATTTAAAGTTTTCTGCTTTGCTTTGGTGTTGACCCTTCAAATGGTTTTTTTATATTCTTTAGCCTAAAGAAATCTATACTTGAAGGACTCCTTTGAAGACTGAAAGACTCGAATTGAGTAATCTTTACCCAAAATATATCTTAGGCTAAATAAGCTCATTCAATTAATTACCTTAGAAGTTGTAAAAAAAATCATTGCATGGCTTCTTAGGAAAGAAACTTGTCAATTGGTATATTATGTCTTTCATTTTGGGACATGATGTGATAGTCATATAATCAAATTACAATTGCTAAATGTTTGTAGTTATTTTGGAAATTTAGTGAATGCGTTTTTGCCTGCAGATCTTTTTTAATCTCTGGGAGATTTATCTCAGTTTAGTCTAACAAACATAGCAAACAAATATACTAGTCATATTGATTGGTGATTAATTAATATTCACTAGGTTAGAAAAATACTGCCAAACTTGGCCAAACATGGAATGCATATGGTCCCTTGGTATGAATATGATGCAAGAAATGAATCTCATTCGTTCATGGTACACAATAGTTGACAAGATGCAGATGAATATATATATTTCTATTCAATGTCCTTAATGTTCAAAATAAGAATTGAATGAGAGAGTTTAATAAGGCACGTGATAAAAAATATACTAAGGTTAAGAGCTAATCATTTTCATTTAATACATGATTCTGATTGATTGGATATGTATACAGGCTATGAATCATTGTTCAAATTTCATTTTAAGATTATTAAATAATAACAAGATTTCCTCAACACAAAAATTAATGGAAGCTGCTTGAAGGATTTTGTATTATTTTATATACAACAAGAAAAATAAATAATAATGTAAAATAATTTAAATTTCTCTAGCACCCATATCTGATAATTAAGTTGTTCCGATGATTTTATTCAACAAGAGTTATTAAAATAATTCTAGAATTTATTTAATAATAATATGATAAATTAGTATTTATGCATATGATTTTTTGCTAAAACACTAATACATGCTCATTACTCAAGCAGATAAAAGAAATAATTATTGTACTTTAATTTGCTTTGATGTATTGGTATCTTGACCATTTATTTCTCGAAAAAGGACCCAAAATAGGCAAAATAATATTGTAGTAAATTTTCTCATGGTGTTATTGTGGGCTATAATTTGCGAAGATGACAAATTGCAACTACTCGGAGAGATGCATGGCGAGATTCTCTCTCTTTGAAAGCCTTACAAATTTTGTAAAGCTAATTTTGCTATAGATGTGGAGTAATTACAAATCTTAGACCAATACCAATTATTTTTACCTAATTTTGCTATAGATGTGGAGTATGAGAAGAGGCTAATCTTTGAGCCCAAAAAAAAAATACAGAATTGTAAGGAAGATTCATGTGATGAAGATCTCAATTCCCAATTGTATCAGATCAATCTTTATCTAACTTTAACTTCTGATTTTTTGCTTCCACCAATTTACTGGATTTTTACCAAATCCATGGTGTCTTTATGATGCATAGCAACGTGAGTCACAATATATGAGATTGGGATCCCATCTTTTTAGGGGTTCATAACATCATAGCAAAGCAAGAAAGATTCACGAGGATCCACATTCCACAAGGAAAAAAAGAAAAAAGAAAAAATTGTACGGCCAAAAATGCTTTGGTGAATAAAGAATATAATTTGGATTTTCCATGTATTAATTTTTATTAAATAAAAGAGTTTATGATTGATGAGGGGGAACAAAAGAAACTTGTATTTATCATTTTATACATATATATATAGCGGAATATTTCCTTACCCTTTACACAAGTGCTCGTCTAGTGCTTCAAATATATTAGCTATTTGAAAGCTTCCAACAAACTTGCAAATTATTGTGTGTTGAAACCCTGAAAAATTCTTTTGTATCTACCTCGTGTAGGGGAGAATTTTGACTTTTGTTCAATTAATCAAAAAGGCTAGTAAGATCCATCTTCTACATTTGTGTTGTCAAGTTCAATTGCAATGCTTTCATAACATAAAACTAATTGAATAATTTTCTTTTCCAGCAAATAAACAAAATAAAAATGAAAGGAGGGACTTAATGTGAAAGTTGAAATGGAGAAGAGAAAATCTATCTATTAAATCATCAACTACTACAAAGAATGCACGTGCAGATGCACAGTATGCACATGCAAAGACGCCTTAGATCATGCATCTTATTAATGATGGAGATTAGAGACTAAATAACTAATAGAATAATAACATTTATTCCTCCATTTCTGCAGTATTGCCTTGGCAACATGCCAAGGTGAAGCTTGGAAGTTGATAGAAACCATACATATATTATCAAAGTAGCTCTTGTTTCTTGTTTTTTTTTGGGTCCACACAACTTGCATTAGTTTAGTATTGGGGAAATTTTACTATCTTTGTGTAGTATGACGCTGTAATGGAAAAATTTTTATTAATAAGATCAAGCGATTAAATATATTTAACTTATGTACCATATCATACATAACCGAACCATATATATATTTTCCTCAAGATTTGATGTACATCATCAAGTTTGCTTCCTTGTATATCTTCTGATATTCACATTAGAAAATCGTTAATTTTCCTCGAACAACATAATTGTAAAAATCCAAAAGACCAACTGATGCATCTCAAAATCAATGTTACGTGCTTATGATATTGTTTCCCACTTCTCGTTCTGTTTTTTAACGTTTCTTAGTCTATCAGGTGACCTTGGGCCAGCAAGCTTCCCTCTAAAACTTATTCTCCTTTTCTCCATGAAACTCTTGCTCTAAAATACAAAAAACAATGATAATGTCATTTGAACAAATGATTTCAGAATCGGACAGGACTGGCTAATTCGACCGAATCGCAAACCGACTATGCCGCCGGTCCAATTTTGTACAAAAGCTTGATTGATTGAACTTGAAACTCAAATCGGTCAGCCATGAATCATTCCTTTTTCCGATTCACTACCCGAGTTTAAAAACATTGACTTGAACTGAGGTACATTATGCTGCTTCATTTGCACATGAACATAAGAGTTTAAATTACAACTTCAGTTTTTTTAAAAGATAATCTTCCTGAATATTCTCAATGACAATAGCAAAACCGACCACGGACTCCAAGCAGCTTGTGGCTGCCTAGATGTCGACCCAATATTTCTAAAATACAATTTCAAACGAGATTTACATCAAAATAAAGGCAGCCCGTCTGGCATATATAGTAAATTGGCAACTATTTTCAACATTTGAGCAGTGTTTTCAGAATCGACCGACCAGTAATAGCTGAGTGGGCTACCGCTAAAGGCTAACCTCTTCATCAATAGTTGAAAAAAGAAAAAATATGGAAGTATATTAACAAGTTCAAAAGAGGTCAGACCATGTCATGCATACAATTTTGAGCCTCCTATATATTCATTATCTACTCGGGGAGTAATGTAAAAGATCATTTCAGCATACAATTTTGAGCCTCATATACAATTTTCTTTTTTTTTTTTTCCTATCGAAAAACAGATGAATGTGACAGCCCACTGATGAGTATTACTGCAAATTCTGCATATTCTTCCTCCACTCAACTTTGGCAGCGTTGGCATGGCAGGTCACATTTGTTACCTGTCTAAACTTTTGTGATGGACTCAAAAGCCTGTTACTAAAGAGTGAGTGTAAAAAGATGAAAACTTTAATGAATGTCAAACCTGATAGCAATAGGTAAATATGCTGCAGCTTTGCATGCATTATTCCCTTTTGGTGTCACATTGCTTTATTAGGATATCATCTTTGCAATGAATATTCTTGAGGCTCATCTTCAAGCTTATCTATTTATTGGTCATTGTTTCTACTTTTCTTTTTAAAAGGGACCATTTTGTATGAGAGAGAGAGAGGGAAGGAGGGAGGGAGGGAGGGAGGGAGAGAGAGAGAAAAAAATTTTTTTTTGGGGTTTTTTTTGTTTGGGAGGGAGGGAGAGAGAGAGAATTTTTTTTTTTTTGGGTTTTTTTGTTTGGGTTGTTGGGGGACGGGGAGGGGGGGGGGGGGGGGGGGGCTGGGTAAATATGTGTGTGAAATCGATCTGGAAATTTCTGCTATCTCAGTTAATGTTCCTATCGGTTGAGTTGGGTCATGCATCGAGTTTAAAACTAAAATTATCTAAACCCTGTTCAAAAAGTGAGCTTTAGTTTGACTGGACTTTCAAAATGGCCCGATCCCACCTGGCATCGGGTTAATGAGCCCAGTCCTTACAAACCCACATTTGATGAAATTGGGCTATACTCTTTTTAAAAGCGTAATTAATTACCCAAACAATCTTATAGGATCCAATTGCTGTTAGAATGGATATTGGGGCCACCTAATTCCGGGCCCAGAATAGCAAGTGTTTGCATTGATGGATGACCTCATCGATCAAGAAAATAATAAAATCAAATGGCAAAAATTTCACCACAAAATTAATTTATTGAATGCATTGCCAATTTCTACTAAGCACCCCCCCCCCCCCCCCCGGCCCAAAAAAAAAAAAAAACGAAAAAAAGGGGGAAAGGAAAGAAAGAAAGAAAGAAAGGTGAGATGCTACATGTATATAACTTTTATGCCACCAATCAAATATGCCTTCTTTAAAATTCTATAAATTATTTGGCATACCAAATGAGTACAAGATTTTGATTTGTATATGATACTTGATTAATGATATATAAATTGATTAATTTCTTTGATTTCATTCTCGATAATTGGTAATTTATGACTTTACCAATGCCATAACACAACATGCAATCAATCAACCAAATAAATTTGCAAGAATTTCTTTTTAGATTCGATCATTTAACAAAGGGAAGGATAAAGAAAAAAGGTCACACTCACTCAATTCAAGCAACTCCTCAAAATTTTCATTGAGATTCTTGAAAATATTTTTAAGCATAAACTTTTACGTCATATACAAGGTTGATGCTCATAGAGATCACATAATTTGTAACTTCCATTTTGGCATTAACATAGTCAATATTTTTCGAAAAATTGATTGTTCTGTTTTATTCATCTAGTACATTTTATGATGTTGTCGCACTGGAACACACTCTCTTTTCTGAGAATTTGGACGCAGGTGAAGAATGAAGAGGCATATTTGCTTATCATTTTTGTTTTTATTTAAGGTGTTTTAGGATTCTTCCTTCATTATCTATGAGATATTCTTCTTTTTTGTCAAAAGAATTAGTTTTCCCTCAAAACTTAGGAAAAGAAAAGCTTAGTATGAATTAGAATATCTTGAATACTTATAACTGGTAAAACATTTATATTCTTGTCTCAATTGCCAATAAAAAATATTAATGTTTCAATCCCATAAGTCCTTTAAAATATTTCTAAAAGACTAAAATTGCTTCTTGTCAATATTAACTTGTGAATAATAATAATAATAATAATAATACGACACAAAACATAATTACTAGCCAGTTAATTTGGTTTCTGAGAAGTCATGCTGGTGTTCCTATAAATAGGTACAGATTAAATTCTAGAACCTGCAACTGTCCAAATAAGTTTGTACAAGATGTACTTAATATATTAAAAGAATTCTTCAAACTCCAATCAAATGCGGGATTGCTCATACACTCGTGCAAAGGTTCAATATTGGAACTTTGGGTGAATCAACCAATGAAGACAACAGCAGGCTATCAGGCTTGCTAATTTCTGTTCTCAATAATTTTTTTTAAATTTTTTTTAGTTTTTAATTGTGAAAATTTTTGTTTCATTGTATACTCAATTGTTTTTTGATCCCGCTTTTGAATTTTTAAAAAAATAAAATTAGCAAAAATTAATTTTCAATTTTTCTAAAATCAATTTTACGAAAATTAAAATCTTTTTAGAACAAACCCTAAGTTATGTCATGTAATATGATCTTCCAAATCTCCAACTCAAAAGCACTTCGTCAACCCCTAAGATGGCTAAAGTCTAAACCTATCCAAACAAAAATAGTTTTATTGAGATCAACTCAAATGTTGTATTATTTGCTTAAAGAATATGAGTTAATCCGTCAAAACCTCCTTCTGCATCAAGGGTGCATTTGTCTTATGTGGTGGCATTTGGGCAATTGGAGTTGTGTACATCATATAGTCAACTGGTTTTCTTAACGAATTATGGTAAACAATTACACAAATTAAGTTTCTTTGGCTTCAGTAGGACCATAATAAATAAAAATCAAATTTGCAAAATTTTCTGTTACGTGCTTTCTATATGAACACAAGATTTGAAAAAAAATAAAAAACCAAAGAAATAGTTGTTCATCGAGATTAGTATTGGTAGAGCATGTAAAATAAAAGGAACGCTAAAGAATTATTCTAGACTACTATTGTGCAAACGATCTAAAATAAACCATTAATAGATGTGGAGAATTAAGCATTTTTAATAATTTAATCACAACGAACGTGATAGGACAAATGGCCTCTTGTAATGAGAGGGAAAGCTAGCCAAAGTTGTTAAGCTCCCATACAATACAACCTAAATTTGTTCTTTGGTCCTATCACCCACCCTACAAGTGATGCTATAGAAAATGTGTTTGCATTTGTGAGAAGCCTCTGCCGCCTGCCTCAAATGGCAGTCCATCAAGAATTTGCTTGGATGTTCTGTTGTCTTTCCTTTTCAATTGCTAGTTTAAATAGCAATCCCTGTACGCATTTTCCTCACAGAAACTGAAATCTAGAGTATGACTTCGCTAGGGAGAACAGCAAAAAATCTGAGAAAAATAGAGGGTAAAGTAGGAGGGTGGAGGAGGATTTTCTAGTTTGCTTGTTTACTTCATGCAGCATTTTTTACCACTCTACTATCACTGGTAAGTGCACTTCAGTTTAGCTATTGATAATAATTTGTATACTTGTCAATTCTAGCATATTTTAGCACTAAGCTTCTTGCTCGATCAATGATGAATCTACTGGTTATAATTTGGAAAATGCATCTCAAGCTTAGCTGTGTCTTATTCGATTAAGCTTGTGTTAAAGTGAAGATCATCAATTTGATTAGCATTAAGTTGAAGTATTTTGACTACATTCATGTTTAAATAGAACTAAATTCTTTTTGAACTGAAAAGGTTTGATAAACTAGAATGCTAAAACAACTCCAAGCTCGAGTAATTACATCTTGAAGGCATCAAAATCGTTCGGTGAGTTGCAATGGATAATTAAAGATGTATTAGACATACCTTCTTTGCAACAGAGATATGCATGGGTTGGCTGGCAAAATGGTTTAGTACTTCAAATTTTTCGATGGGGCGGTTCGTGAAAGGGCTAATTAGTAGATAATATGACGACAAAATATGCTACATAAGTATTAGCTTCAGTTTGTATCATGCATTTTTAAATATTAATGTGATGACAAAGCATTTTGCTCCACGCAGAAAACTGGAGATGAAGAATGATACCAGCTGAGCCAATATCATCTAAACAGATGCAGGCAGAAATTGGTCTGCCTGGCTCCCTGGATGCCATCTAAGAAAGCAATGTCAAGATTTCCTCTTGACTCTTCCTAGTTGGCATCTCAGGAGTCGGGCAGGCCCTAATCTTTCTTGGATAAGATAAATAAATGGGCAAGTTGGCTAATTTACTCTTTTCGTTTTTGTTGTACTGCACTTGAGCTTGCAGCACATTGCAGATGGTCATCCATAATTTAGTTTCTAGATTAGTAGTATTTTGTTACCAAATGGATAAAGTTTAAAGACCTGTTTGTGTTGTGGCTTTGGGGACCACAAACCTGTCCACTCAAGTCTGTTGTTACTTGAAAGCTGCCTTTTAGTACAATCTAACTAGCAGGAATCATGTGCTAGAAGATATCTTGAATTCTATTGGATAAGAAACAAAATTTAATCAGACACTAAACTCATCCAGGATCAACACAATAGAAAATTAGAAACTATCTTAATCATTTCTCTTTGTACGAAAACTATCTTGATCATTCAATTTCGTAGAAAGAAATCTCATCTTTCAATTTTCCCCCAGGAAAATAAGTCAAACTTACAAAAAGAGAGGAAAACAGTACATGGATATTGTTTGCTAGGATCTCAAATACAACTAGCCAATATACAATAAAACTGGAAGTTGAAACAAGCCAAAATTCAGACAAGAGCAAGAGCTTCAACTAGTTTATTAGTACAAAGAAACAGAGTCCTCCAGCCATCTTCATTTCACCTTAATTTGGGTGAATTCTACAGCTTTTTTCGAGTTCTCGAGTGACCATGCCTAAAATTTAGCAGCAGACCTGAACTCCATTTATCGTTGAATGATTGAAAAAAAGATCAATATCCTTGCAAATCCCAAATTTCTTGTCACCTGGACTCTTACATAAATAGGGTAACCACCATCTTTCTTATCATCAACGGCGCTGAAGCTTACCAGCTCTGCATAGCCACGTTCTTACTTAGCGAAGTTGTAAGCGTCACTGCATCAATCTCATCATCTCCAACTACCTCTATTTGATCCTTTTCCTGTCCCTGAAATGTTGCAGATACCACACCTGAAGAAAAAAGCAGAGGAATAACTATAGAACCTTGGGCTTCATGGAGGTTGTGGGGCAAGGGAAGTAATGTGATTCGTAATACTTAAAAATTAGTTTGGTTTTGTGGTAAGTAATGCTATTTCTCCTAATCAACAAAAGTAGTTACAAAGTACTAGAATACTAAATCTTAATCTCATTAAGCACTAGAATATGAATCTAGCCAGCTTGTTCAAAGACAAGATTTTTGGAATCTCAAAAGAAATAACAAAATCTTTATAAAAATACTATAGTGACTTATCAATTTTCTTTTAAATAAAAGAACTGCCCTTTTTTCTGTCGCATCATTAGTTTCAAATCTTAATCCATCTTACCGAAAAAATTTTTGCATTTTGTTATTTAAACGTGCACATCATTACCGTATTTTCCTAGATATTTCACTGCTCAACTCAACAAAGACATGCTTGACATTTTTGGAAAGAAGGGAAATTTGCCATTTTGTGTTTGCAGTATTCACAAAATTAGCATTAATGGAACCTCACTCTGTGATATGCATTATATCGATTGAATTAGTCATATTTTTCATCTTTTATCGTGTCAAAATAGATATAATTTTTTAAAAGCCAAAGTATTGTTACTACTTTTTTCTTTTCACTCACATCCATTGTGTTTTTTCAACATCATGTAATTATCAACTGTAGACACCAAATTTTAACACACCATTTATTTTTCCAACATTGGAGATATTTTTTCTACTTTTGGGATCAAATTTTGATTTTTGGGCAAAAAAGGCAAAATCAACAACCTCAGGGGGCAAAATAATAATTTTTAGCACGTGAATATTTTTCATTAGTGTTGCAGTTTTAAATGTACATTTTTGTACTTTTGTTCATGTTTATGAAATTTTGTAATTTTTTGGATTTAATTGATATTTTTTCTATATTTCGCCAGTATAAGGGCAAATGGACATTTCGCCTCACGAACACCATTTTCACTCATTTTGGTTCTCAAATTTATTTTTCAGGCTTTTAAGCATATTTCTAAATTTTTTTAATTTTTTCGAGAAAATTTGTTATTTTTCTGTAAATACTAAGTTCAAGGGCAAAACTGTCATTTTGCATTCCGAACGTATTTTCTGCCAATTTTTTGGGTTCTAAATTCACTTTTCAAGTTTTTGAGCCTATTTCTAAATTTTAATAAATTTTTCAAGACCAACTTTTCATTTTTCTGTAAATATAGAGGGGCAAAACAATAATTTTATGCAAAAATGTATATTTTCGCCCGAATTCTCTTAATAAATTTATTATTTGCATTGTTTGGCTTTTTCTAATTTTTGGGTGTTTTAGAAAGATCATGACATTTTGCTTAGCTTTTAGGTTTTAGTTTTTAGTTTAATTTTTATTTTTATTTTTTGTGTTAAAAAAATTATTTTTAAGGGTAAAATCGTGATACAAGGGTTTGAGGATATTTTAGTCATTTTACTCATTTTTTGAAAGATAAGACTTCTTGCACTAAAAATAACTCATTTTGGGAATTAAAAAAAGAAATGAAAAGAAAAAAAAACAAACTAGAGAGATTTTTTAATTTTTTTCTATTACACAAAAAAAAAAAAAAAAACACCAAGAACCCAAGAACTCTTAGTACATTTTCAAACTTTTCACCAAAAACACAAAAAACACACGCTACACAATTTCATGCAAATACACACAACACCAAGAACACACACCACACATTAGCATATCTTCATACAAAACACGCCAAGAACACACACTTTTCTAAATTTCACACACTACTTCACACACAGTAGCACACACTTCACATGCAATCCACACTCAGACGTGCACAATTTCACATTTCAGCACACACAAACATGCACAATTTCACAATCACGCACACTCTCACACACAGATACATACACAGACACGCAGACACAATCAAAACACACCCTCGTTCACTCACCAAACACACCCAAACACATGGGGACACACATACTCACACACTATCACAACTCTCTAAAAAAATACGCATTCATCATCACTCTGCCTCACCAAGCTCCACCCATCCTCCAGTAAATCACCACCACAAACAGCTTATAAACATGAACAACAGTCCCAAATTAGTCCATAAATCACCTGCAAAAACAATCAATAAAAAACCACCGGAGCAACCTCCACAAGCCAACTACCAGCAACCACTGCCAACGCTCCCAAATTCTACCATGACAGCCCAAAATCATTGTGAACAGGTCCCAAACGGCCACACACAGACACAGTCATACATCAACTGCTAATCACCATCTCACATCCACCCCAGCCATACAACCCAGCCATGAACTGAGTCCCATCCTCTTCCCCAAGCCACTGTCGGACCACCATTCCCACCACAGTTGCCACTTCCCTTCACTCACCACCTTCACCAACACACGGCTAGAAACAACCCTCATACCACCACAAGTGCCGCCCAAATTCAACACAAATCAAGCCCCAAAATGGCAAAATTCAACCACCAATCACACACAAATAGCCTCTACTCTGCCAAATCAGTCCCCAATCGCAAACCCACCACCAAAACCTGCACAAAGAACAAACAAAGCAGAGCCCAAAACCGTTCAATTACCACCACAGCCTCCAATTCACCACACTACCCCAACCCCAGTAATCATCTCCATCTCCTGCATAAACACAACGCCAAAAGATCACCTCAAATTTCATCTCCTCCACCACAGACTACAACTCCCACCAATCTCAAACAAATTTCAACCAGAACCCATAATCGGACACAACTCACCATTGCCTAACCTCAACCTCCCAAGTTAACTACACAAACAATCCAGTCACGAAAGCCTTCCTTTCATCCCCAGTCACCACCGAAACAACCTACAGAAATGAGACTACTACAGCCATCTCCGTCTCTGCAGCCTCCACTGCCCCAGAAATGCAGCCAACCACCAATGCCACCATCACCACCAGATCACACGATAAACACATGCGGCCATCAAACTCACACATATACACCATATGTCAATTTCACGGTCCAATTTCTCTGCCAGCTTCACCCTTTCCAGCTCCACCATCCCACCATCATCACAGAGACTCTACCATTTCACACTCAAAGTTAACAAAACACAACCACACAAGGCTGCACACGCCTTACCACCATCGGCCCCAAATCCCACAATCAAATTCAATCAGCAAGCACCCATAATAGAGAATCACAACCACCAGCAAGTAGCGCTACCACACAAGGATTAGAGTCACCAGCAGCAGTCGGAGGCCCCTCCATTACCACCTTCAACGACTACCAAGCTCAGGTTAAGTTCTTTGCCAAATCTGTTTTCTAGTATGCAATCGAATTTTTTATGCTTGAATGTGTCTGATTAGTAGCGGAATTTGAGCAAGAGAAGGGCCGATTGGCTCTAGATTTGAGGACCTGCAAACAGAATTGCAATTTAAGGGGTGGGGTTTGTCGTTAGCTTGACGGAAAGCGATTTAATAGATTGGGAAATTGGAGAACTAAGGGAAAATAGAAAGAGCTAACTAGATGAGAGTTGAAGAACCCGGAAGGGAAGCGATTTAGGGAAAGCTGGAGAAGATGAGAGCTGACGGAGAGACGGAGGGAAAACGAGAAGAGAAAAATGGAGATAGAGAGATAAAAGGTAGAGAGGACTAGAGTGCAAAAAAATTAAATTACAATTTTTAGAAAAGTTTTTTAAGAATTGTGTCAAGGTTTTAAATTTTTATAAACAGTTAAAAAAAGTTTTCTCAATGTATAATTGAATTAATCAAAATTTTAAAAAATTATATAAGCGACAGTTTTTCAAAGAATTTTACAAAAAGTTAAAAAATTTAAAGTTTTACTATTTTACAGAAAAGAAAAAAAATAATTTTTTTAATTTTATACTTTTATAAAAAGTTAAAAGTTTTTTAAGAGTAGCAAAATATTTTTTATTAATTTGATTTTGACAAAATGAATAAACTATGAAAAAAATTTATTTAGAATTAATTTGTCTTATTTAAGGGTAGTTGGATTTTAGCATTAATGTCTTTAGGGATTGGAGGGCAAATTCCCCTGCCAACTACAAATTAATTTTTTATTAATTTTTTAACTTTTTATAAAATTCTTTTAAAAGCTGTCGCTTATATAATTTTTAAAATTTTTGCTTAATTCAATTATATATTTAGAAATTTTTTTAACTTTTTAACTTTTTATAAAAATTTTAAAACCTTGGCACATTTTTTAAAAAAATTTCTAAAAATTGTAATTTATTTTTTTTGCACTCTAGTCCTCAGGACTAGAGTGCAAATTTTAAAACGAAAGAAAAACCAAGTATTGCCATCAAGAAAATTGACGACAACACTGTTGGTTTTTGTTTTATTTTAAAATTTGCACTCTAGTCCCTGAGGACTAGAGTGCAAAACTTAAAGTTTTGTCACCCTCAAGATATAAAATATACATTGTTTTATTTTGTTAAAAAAAAAACAAAAACTTGCACTGTAGTCCTTGAGGATTAGAGTGCAAAATTGAAACTAATTCTTTTTATAGCCGTCAAGTCCATTGACAGTCACACTTTGCATATTTAAAAAAAGAAGAAAATTTTTTGACCTTGGCGGCGACCCTTAAATCAAAAAACCAATCCATCGCACCTCATTTTTTGGAATTTGATTTTTAACATTATTTGAAGAAATTAGGCGTGCATCACACTAAATTCATCAAGGATCAACTCAACAAAAAATTATAAACTATCTTAATCATTTCTTTTTGTACAAAAATTATCTTGATCATTCAATTTTGTAAAAAGAAATCTCATCTTTCAATTTTCTCCCACAAAAATAAGTCAAACTTACAAAAGGAGAGGAAAACAGTACATTGATATTGTTTGCTAGAATCTCAAATACAACTAGCCCATCTTATATAAATTAAAAGTGAGAGTTTTGCGAGTTGTTATATTTTCTTTCCCATAGGTTCCCGTACAAAATAAATTAATGGCAACGTCATGTTTTCAAAATTAAATGCCTTTCCTCCTAATCGTTAGGGCTATTGCTGTAATGCTAATATTGAGCATTTATTTTAGGAATGTAGATGTTGTTGAAGCATGTTTCCTTTTTTTTGTTTTCTTAGGAATGTAGATTTTATTGAAGCATGTTTCCTTTTTTTTAACGAATAAGTTTGTAAATTTTTAAAAATTAAAATTTCCATAAAAACTAAAGAATAATAAAAAGATTGGACTTTGGAAATTATTTGTACTTTTTATATAATATTATAGAAAGAGAAACTTGTACTATTTATGTAATATTTTCTTATTTGGAAATTCTAACAATAGCAAAACAATTCAAAATTCTATCCTTAAAAAATTAAAGAAATATACATCAATAAAATGCTTAATTTTTAATCATTCAATATCAAAAGTAGCAAAATATTGCATATAACAGTGGCATATTTCCTATTTGAAGGCATTGTTGGCACACACATTCGATAATGGGAAAATTGTCAATAGTTCCAAGAATATCCAACTAACATTAGTACAATGGATGCAAAACAGTATTGTGTATCATAGAATGCACAGTAAGATTTAAAAAAAAAATTTGCAATTACTTATAAAGAAATGAGAAAAATTTTTACTTATCAATTCCATAGTCACTCCTTCCAATAACAAAAATTACTTCCCATATAACAATTATGTATTTTCACCAGTTAAAACTTGATTTAGAATGAAAATTTGCGGGAAAAGATTTTGGGCATTAGAAAAATATATAGCAAGACATTACTTCTTCCTAAAAGGACAAATAGAACATGAAAAGGAATATTTTAAGAGCCAAAAAAAAGATCGCAAAAATAACAATTGCAACATTATTGCAAAGCAAAAGAAAATTAGAAAACAAAATGAAGAATTTTGGCAGCGAAACAAGTGGAGTTACCATGGACTGAGGTAAACAAGTGGAGTTACCATGAAGAAACAAGAATTTTTTTTTTTGTTTATACTTGTTTAAATCACTTTCTTTACAAATTTGAATACTAACAACAAATTTGTCCTTCTAATTACTAACATTACTATTAACGATTTTATTCTTGTGTTTGTATTTAGGAAAAGTATACTAAATTGAGAAAGTTTCTAAATGCAAGAGAGACAGCAAATGTGATTGGGTGTACTGTAGATAAAAACTTGTGTATTTAGTCAGTGCCCAAAAAAATCTATTTGTCTATTACTTTTTTTCATCTTATTGGTTGTTAAGACTTTTCACACAAATAACTACTTGAAAGTATTCATACTTCTTGGTTTAAATACTTGAAGAATATTTATATGCGACTTTTATGGACTATTACCAACAAAAAGAAAGGGTTGATGGATAACCAATTACAAATAGGGAGAGTTGATGGAGAAAAAAGAGGAATCAATTGCAGCGTAGAACAAAAAACGAAAAGAACTAAAAAGAAGAAGAGGAAGGAGAGCAAATAGCGTATCTCACTAATAGGACAAGGAAGAGGAGATGGGTGGGGATATTTTTATGGGGTAAGGTATAATAATTAATGTTAGGCATTCTTATTTGGTTAAATTTGATTGGGATTTAATAGTTGGTGATTTGATATGGAAAATAAAATACTAAATGGATGTATTTGACTAAATATTAACATCATGATGTGAAATAAAGATATGGACAATTATGTTTCAAGATTAATTTTGAAAACTTCATAAAAATCATTCAGGACCTCGCAAAGTTGAAATAAGTCATGTTTTCCTCTCAATTAGTATTTTTTGATGATTTATTTACAAAGAAAATTTTGAAAATCATATTGATTTTTTTTTTGTATTTAGTTTGTCATGTTAAACATGAAAATATATTTTGTCATTTGATTTATGCTTTGCCAACAAATACGTGTCAGTTTAACTTGCATCGATACTATTAGTATAACAAAAGTGAATTATTCTAAAGTTTTAAGAATAAATAATAAAATATATTAAATTGTGAGGATTCATATAAGAATTACATGTAATGAAGTAAATTTTCTCATACAGTTCCTTTAGTGAAATAAGATTCTTGAAAGATGACTTTTAGAGATTCTGAAACAAGAAAAGATAATTTCTCTTGGGACTTTTTTTTTCCTTACATATTGGCTAATTTATATGATTGAAATAAAAAAGGAATAAGTTAATTCAAATATAGGATTATATATGTTACTGAAGAATAGTTGATGCTCATGTTATTTGGCCAACAAACAATAAGTCCTTCTTATAAAAGAATAGTAAATAAAGATAAACTCTACATATGTGTTTAAACAACAATAGCAAAGTGTTCGTGTGAAATATTGAGTGTGCTCTTTTTTGCTTGTAAATGTAATCATATGAACATTTCCCATTGTCATTGATATTGAAATGAAGGCTAAGGATTCTAAATCGTACAATGAAACTTACAAAATTTTACATTCTAAATATATTATTGTTGGTTTTTGTTCTTCTAATCCTATTTAAATGTAGTTAATGAGTTACATATTGGGTAGAGATATTTGCACTCCTCTTTTGTTATTGGCACCCCACTTACTTTATATTTTGTTGTTAAATCTCTGAAGTTATTGAAGTTCTAAATATACTACAAAGTCAAATTTTGTGAAATTGAGTTTTTATCTAAATATCAATTTTATCAGAGAAGACATTAAAATATAGTTCAAAGAGCATACATATTTGAAATATACAAGTGATTTCAAAAAATTTATACAAAGATAGTAGATTGAATTTGTCTTCTCATACTAAATACTATGGACTTAATTAAGATTTTACTTTTATGAGTTAGGTTATTTAATACTTCTATGGCATCAATTAGACCTCTTAATTAAGCTACCCTAAAGTAATCAGTTAAAGCAAATTCATAAGCAGCCCTATAATTATGTACTACGAATTAAAAAAATTATCTAAAACACATGGATTAATATTAAATTCATTTTAGTGGGAAGGTAAAAAATTATGAAAGAAATAAGTAACATTAATATGTCAAATAGTCATTCAATTTTTTTTGATCTAGAAGAATAATATATTAATTAAGAATACTTACAAATACATTCTTAAATGCTTCAACAATAAATATTTTTCTTGTCTTTATCAATTGTGGAAGGAATAATTTGTCAATGAGAGTGATACGCAACGCACATACTCCTAAACTAGTGTACAATAAAAGTGGAACTTGAATCCTAGACTAGTGTACAATAAAAGTGGAACTTGAAAATTGAAACAAGCCAAAATTCAGACAGGGGCAAGAGCTCCAGCCAGTTTATTAGTACAAAAAAAACATAGTCCTACCAAAGAATCCAACCATCTTTACTTCACCTCAATGTGGGTGAATTCTACAGCTTTATTCCAGTTCGCGAGTGACCATGCCAAAATTTTATTAGCAGCCCTGAACTCCAATTATTCTTGAATGATCGGGAAAAAGATGAATATCCTTAAAAAACCCAAATTTCTTGTCACCTGCACTCTTACATGATGGTGCAGCTGGGATCTCTATCTTCACAAATATAATAACGTGTACATCTAGCTTCACAAATGCAGTAAGGAGTACATCTAGCTTCACAAGTACAGTAAGGTGTACAAGTGAAAGCACAAGGAGGAGTAGAACCAATGACATTCGGCTCTGTAGAATTGGGCTTGCCACCATCTGGCTTATCATCAACAGCGCTGACGCTTACCAGCTCTGCATACCCAAACTTCTTCCTTAGCGAAGTTGTAAGCGCCGCTGCATCAGTCCCATCTCCAACTACCTCTATTTGATCATTTTCCTGTCCCTTAAACGCTGCAGATACCACACCTGGAGAAAAAAGCAGAGGAATAATGTTAGAACCTTAAGTTTCATGAAGGTTGTGATTCTTACTAGAAAAATAGAATAATTTTAGAACCTTGGTTTTGTGGTAAGTAATGCTATTTCTAGTAAACAAGAAAAATAGTTACAAAATACTAGAATAATAAATTATAAATTTCATTCAGTACTGGACTGTGAATCTAGCCAACTTCTTCACAAATAAGATTTTTTTTTTTTGAAACTCACAAATCAGATTCCTTAGAAACTCAAAAAGAAACAATAGAATCTTTTGGAAAATACTTAGTGATTCTTAGAATCTCAAAAGAACCAATAGAATCTTTTGGAAAATATTGTTGTGATGCAAAGTTAAGGGGTGAGACGAAAAATTTTCCAAGAAAAAAAATATCCTCTAGTAACTTATCAATTTTTTTTTCAAAATAGTGTCTTTTTTTTGTCACATCATCCAATTTTATGTCACTATAACATATTTCAGATCTTATTTAGTAGATAGTATTTTGTGGAACTAACTTCACATTTGGAATACAAGAATGATTTGGAATGAAAAATCTTTCCACCCAAAATATGTTTCCAATCAAATACGTTGGAAAAAATTTTCATTCCACTATTTGAAAACTTAAATCAGAATAGAATGTCTATGTTCAATCTAATGTTTAGTATAATCATATCGAAGTCAAAATAAAATAAAATAGATGCTGATTTTGTCTGTATATTGAGATGTCAAAATATAATAAAATAAATCTTAATTTGATTGAAGTGCCCTGCATTCTATATATAAAAAAAAACATATTTTTTTGTGTATGTTATGTACTATTTGTATACCTAAGAGATATTTTAATTAAAATTAATAGTAATTGATATTCTTATTATAAATAATTCAGTTGTATTATTTGACTCAACAATATAAATAAATGTTTTAAATATTTTTGCACTTTTTAGCAATATAAAGAAAAAAAAATATTCTCTAAATATTGTGTGGATGGGTGGGGTAAATTTGGCACTGCGTTATTTTTTATTTTGAGGATAAAGTAGAAAAAACTTTTCTCTAAGTTTTGCTAAGGAATTATGTTTTGAAAAAAAAAATGTGGAATGCCATTCTTAGAGGAAAGGGCTTTCCAACTTATAAGCCTCATACCGAACATTTGAATGGAACAGGCAAGTTGAAAAGTCTTTTCCAATCTAGACCATTTTCACATACCAAATGTGGTATAAATTATTAAAAAATGTGTTTTATTGCTTACCTGACTGACCAACAACAGTTTTCAAGGCCTTCTGACGGCATTTTTGGTTCTTCACACACACTTTAACAACGACCTTTTGCTGCAAAATAATAAAAATCAAGAAACCAAATTGAAGTTAGTTACATATATATCTTTTTCTAGGGCATGCCACAAGATTGAATTGAAAATGATTGAATCAGTGTATTACCTTCATATCTAAATTCCGTAGCAAAACAACTAGAATTGAAGACCTCCAGCTAGTTTCAATTCTTTGGGGGGAAAGAGAATGCTGGAGAAGAATTTGAGTCTCTACGCCAAGAGTTGGTTTGCCAAGCTAGCAATACTCCTAAATATTTATAGGCCCTTGAGTTGAGTTGAGTCAGCTATCAGTCGAGACTGTGAGATGATTTGTGCAAGTCGTTGTTCAAGTTGATAAACCCACAAGTCATCTACTATGCAATTACGTAGAAGATTAATAAAATTTTTTATCACCTTACTTATTATCAATTAGTCCAAAGTATTTTAAACTAATTAATAGAGTTTATGACCACTTAAATTATTATCAATTAGTCAAATTCAATTCATATTTAGAACGTGTAGAAATAGCATACAATAGGTCTCCTCTCCTACAGTCTTTTGATTTTTCTAGCGGTGAATAACGGGTGCATAAAAAAATTGACAGAGTGAACCTAAACAACACACGTGAACTGTCAAAATAGTATAACAGAATAAATGGAAAACCAAGGGAAATTGATCCAAACAACGTAAGTACTGATCCCTTCAAATACAGAAAATGGAGAAAAAGAAAAGCGTTTTGTGTGTATATTCTGAATTTAGCATGTATTGTACATTTGAAATTATTATCTCACTAAGATTTATTTCATTTATAATCTGATAAAATGTGCTAACTTATATCATTGTATTATTATATTATATTGTCCGCGCATCCTATTATTATTTTTTTCCCAGAAATCAATAGTGTGTGTGTTTCTACACACACACACACACACAAAGTTAGTCACAATCATGAAGGGCAACTACCCTCATATTAAGCTAGTTCATTTCCTTATATTTGGACAATATCTGAATTGATGACAAATTTGGCCGTAAAAAAAAAAAAAAAAAAGAAAGCTAGCTGCATATTTTATCGACAAATATGAGAAATAATACATTAAATAATACGTTATTCCAGAATTTTTTAAATCCTGTGGACAACCCAGTTTTGATTAAAACCTTATCACAAGGACTGGCCACGAAAATGTGAAATTTAAAGGATAATCAATCCAAGCATGTTCCTGTCCAAGGAAAAATGCATGTCATTTTGGATCTTGTTTGAGATATGATGAAGATCAGGCTTACCTGGCTATGGGAGTTGAGGTAAAATGTTACCTGCAGAAGGTTCTCATACATGAAGACATAAGGTACATAGGATGCCTTTCTTTCGGGTGAGTTGCACCACATGGCAGTATTCCATTGGCTGATAATTCTTGTATCATCAAGTTGCCAAGAAGACATTTGGTTTGGTCTATGCCAATACAACAACTTTGGCACACTAACAAATTAGTGGCACTATAGTACTAATAATTTTTCATTTGTCAAAGCACCGTGATGAAGGAGGAGAAAACGACTCTTCAACCTTTTATTATAGATAGAAGAATTTTCAATGCTGAAGGCTTTGAACTTTTCTTGAGAGTTTTTCACGTGTAAATTCTACTATAGTAGAAGAAAAAGATTTGTTAAATGATTTTATGAAGTCTAAGGTCTCTTAATACTCCGTGATTGAAGAAGTAACCGACAAGGAGAATATGAACGTCAATGCCTCGCCAGATTACTGGCCAGTTATCTCATTACGTATTTATTATTTGCACCAGATGATTAGCCAGTCATCTTATTTACGTGCATGGTAATGCTAATAATCATTGAAAAGGGAAATGTAGATTGCTAATAATCAAGATCGAATCGAGTTTACAATCTAATCATATATTAATATGTTTTTTTACTTACACTAATGTGATTTTATGATGTCCCTATTGCACCAATTGTTTGTTTCATGAAAAATTTCCTCCATTGATGATTTTTTAGACCATATGGGTTCCATAGTGTTATCAGTTGTGTCTTATTTCCTATACTTTGTTGGTACAACAAAGATGATGTGTGACACGGTTGTTGCAACTTATCCTTGCCATCGTTGACATAAGTTATGCCCGTTATTAACATTCAACTTTCAAGTTATCTCCATTACTAAAATTCATCTCAAAGGCTTGTAGCATCACGCATTTACATGCTTATATCTTATCTTATATGTGTGTGTATTAAATTAAAAGTGGGAGTTTTGCGAGTTGTTATATTTTTTTTCCCATAGCGCCCGTTACAAAACAAATTAATGGCAATATTATGGATAAATTTTCTTATAACTGTTAAGGCTATTTTTATAATATTAATATTGAATGTATACTTTAGGAAGGTAGTTCTTATTGAAGCATGTTTCCTTAAGTTTTTAAGGAATAAGTTTGTGAATTGGAAACAATATCAAGTTTTATAAATTACTTTTGGAAATTCTTTAGAAACCAATACTAAAAGATTATATATATTTAGAAAAATAAAAGAAAAGGTGACTTTGTTCCAACAAAAGGAAAACTTGTATGCCATCAGTAGCAAAACGTACCATTGACATATTTAAGAATTAAGATGTGCACCCTAATGATTTTATTCTAAAACCTCATGAAAGGCAGTTGAGATCCTCAGTACTAGGTTTTTTCAGTACCACTCCAGTGCTATTCACCAAAGACTGTCACCTTGCATTCACACTTATTACACTTGAGATAAATCAGATAACTATCATAGTGTGAATGCAATGTGGTAGTCCCTAGTGAATGGCACAGGAGTGGTACTAGAAAACTGGCATTGAGAATCTCAACTACATGAAAAGACCACACTAAAGTTCAAGCTTCTTCCATTGTTGAACTCCAATATCACAAGTCAAAATCCACTAGAAATTCTAAAATTAGGTAAATGCATAGGAATTATAAACTATTATATTAAAAGTACAAATTGTGTCAAGTAAATTAAAATTTTTTTGATGGTGCCCTTACAAAAAAATTTAAAATCAATGTCATATTAAATATTTTTATATATTTGTTGTAATTATTTATGTAACATTGACTTTGAAATTTATGACCATCATAAGAGCGTGATACATTAACTTATTGCTTTGGGAATACTTTTAGAAAGCAAAGAATGATAAAAAGATCCATAATATTGATCATGAATAATATCTACTACAAACTTAAAAGCACTTTCTATAGTTCATGGGGCTATTTATGTCAAATTGACAATGAGATTTTATTTTACCAATAAAATTCTAAAGCAGTAAATTTCCTTTTATGTAGCTTTTAGAAATTTAACATACATGAATGGAAAGGAATTTTGGAATAGCTTCTAAAAGTTGAAGAATAGTAAATAAGGAAATTGTTTATATGATTAACCATCTTAGAGTCTTCATGAAAACTCATACTTTTAGGAAGATCCAAATGGCGTGCCAAGAGTAAATCCTTTCCATATAATTCTTTGTGAATTTAATTAAATGCTTTCCTTATAATTCTTTGTGAATTTAAAGAAGTAGAGCATATTTTATGATACCCTCCCTATAAAACTTTAGTAGCCGTGTTCTGTCTCCACGTTTAATTGCTATTTTTATAATTAATGAGGCTACTTGTGTAAAATTGATTTTAAGTTTTAATTTGAGGATATACAATCATTGAAACAAATTCCCTCATAGAATAGAATCTTATGCAAGGGTCTTAGAAATTGTTGAACAATAGAAAAAAATTTCGGTAAATGGTTTTTTAAAAATTAATTAAGAACGGGAAGCATAATTTGTTTGGACAATAATTTTCTATAATTAAAGACACACTATATTTTGGACTCTTAGAAAAAAATAAAAAACATTTTTTCAAGAAATAGGCAGCTCTTGAAAACCAAGATGCAAAAGTGAGAGGGAAAAAAGGTCATTGCAAGCCAAAAAAAAGAAAATATAATTGTTGTCTAGAGAAATTGAATAACTTCGCCAACAAATGATGGAAGACAAATTCCAGGTTTATATTCTCTTTGTTTCTTTTTCTTTTTTTGGCTGAAAAACATTCTTTGGTGTTTTATGAAACGCTATATGTGATTATGTTGTGAAGGCTCATTACTAATTTATTAAATACTAGTAGTTTTATTATTTAACTATTTAGTTAAGTTGTTTATATACAACTACTAGAGTTAGGAGGACATTGTAGCCTTAGTGTTAGATTACTCAAATTAGTAGGGTAGATTTGCATACTTGAAAGATTTGACACCGAATAGGTGATCATACAATTAATTACCAAAACCAGTGGTCGTTCATAATGACCCCTAGATTTTAATCGTATAGCCATCTGTTCATTTATCTGTGTGTTAATATCATTGGTGTTAAGATTAGCTTGAATAGGTGATATTGAAGCCAACTTAAGTAGAATTAGGTCACTAGGTTATGACACTAAAATCCTATGACCAAGGAATATTAAACGTAAATTATATTCATGTGTGGATATGAATGTAATGAGTGAATGATTTGGGTCCTTTTGAAATGAGATAATTATCACACCGATATAAGACTTCAAAAAATAAATAAATAATAGTAGTAATGAAGAATAATAATAATAATAATAATAATAATAATAATAAATGAAGAAAACAGAAGAAGAAATTAGATGAAGAAAATAAATGAGTGAAAGAATGGAAGGAATGCAAGTCGGTTGTACCAAACAAGCAAGCATGAGGTGGAAAAATTTTAAGAGCTGTTAGCATGGCAAGGAGACGACTCATGCTTTTATCTTTTAACCCATTTATAAGCTGGCTGGACTTGATAGAAAATTAATAATAGAAGCTCAGCCAAAGAGGAAAAAATCGGGCAGCAAAGAAATAGAGAGGAGAACAAGATTGAAGGAAAGGTTAGGAAGGAAAACTAAAGAGAAGTTGTTTTATCAACCCGATAGGTAACTTTTCTTGAACTTTTTGAGTTCACCTATGAGTTATGGAATCATTGACATGATATATTTAAAATATGAACCTGAGAAGTCATGTTGGAACTTGGAAAAATTGGAGTTTATATATATAAACCTAAGAAACTTTTATGTATGCGTAATCTGGATCACCTTAGAAAACTAGTTATAGCTTGATAAAGAAAGCTTAGAATTTGTAGGTTCTTGGGTTGTTAAAAAACTAGGAGCATAGGAATTGTTACGGGTGTAAAAAAAATCTGGAGGTTGTTGAGCTCTACCCTTCTCAAAACAATTCCCCAAACTGGCCGAAAACCAGCTTCGTGACAGGTTACGGCATATTGTTATTCCCCTTTGTGATTGAATTTTAAGTGTAACAACTTTGAAATTATGGCTTTATGTCAACCGAAAAATTGTTATCAAATGATTTCAGTAAATAGAGTGTAAAAATAGTGGCAAATGAATAAGTATAGCTATAGATGAGTTGCTTTGATTGAATTGTTGTCGACAAACCCGTACAAACAGTTGGTAATGCGCAGCTTTGGTAAATCGATCATAACTTGGTGTAGGAAACTTAGATTTGAATGATTCTTGATGATTTAGAAACTAGATTCATAGGGCTTTAAAATGGTATATAAGCATACACCCAATTTCTGTTTAAATTAATTCGCAGAAATTATACAAAGTGGACTGAAAATTCGATTCTGCATAAACAGGTTTGGTGAAGAGCTAATTTTAGGTGGGATTTGGGACTTGTTCTTGTTGACATTTGGGTTCATATTCTTCACTAAATTTGTCAATTGTATAATGGAGTTTTCAACCATGTAAGCCGTGCAATCTGATTCTATGTGTATTAGCTCCAGCAGTAACACGAACTTAGCTGGACACCCAACCTGCATGAATAGGATAGGTGCAACACCAATTTGTAGATTAATTTCGAACCTGTTCCTGTTGGAATTTGACTTGATGCTCTTCACAAAAGTAGTAGCCCTTACTCTCTAGTTTCCAACCATATGAGCCACGACTCTTGATTTGTAGATTGAACTCAGCATTCAATGAAAAGTAGTCAAGAAACCAAACCTGCGTAACAGGGTTGATGATGTGTCAAGTTGTGTCTTAAATTTGCACCTGTTGTTGTGGGAATCTGAATTTGTTTTCTTCATGAAAGTTATAGTCTCTCAACACTAGTTTCCATACCTGTAAATTGTGAAGCAATTCAAGTTTTCTACCAAAAGTTATGCTCAATTGAAACTAGACACTTGGGAATGACTAAAACCTAAACATTGACAATCGATGAACTGCTTTGTGATTGAGATTTAGCTAGGTTATGATTGGATTTAGAATTGAATGTCTTCATGAAAAATGTTCTAAATTGAGTCTAGTTTACATTGGCATTGAGTTTATGAAATTTAGTAGGGAAAAAAATAGAGTTAGACTCATATGTATACAAGCTCCTTCTTGTGAGAAATCCTAAATTTTATTATTTGTTCATTCAACTCGAGGCAATAGTTAACTATATTACCTTCCATTGATAGGTGATTTGGGTGATCCCAATAGCGAGCAGTTGAAGAACCTCTAAATCAAATTTTGACATACCAGTGAGTGTCCTAAAATTATTTTTATTTATTAACATCATTTTTTATGAAAATTGTGTGACTTGTTGGAAAAGCTAAATGAAATAACTCGTTATTACTTGACATGATATTATACTTGATAATTGTACTTGAATTTGCTATAAACTCAGTTGTGTACTTTATCGCACTGGAAAGTACTCATTCTTGTCAAATGTACTCGTACTCGTGCATGCGTACTTGTTTTGGGCCTGCCTTGTGCATGTTCACTTTGGCTGAGCCGGCAATGGGCCTGGTCACCAACTGTTGGCTGCCTTGGCATCTCGTCACCCACTGGCCTGTGAGGAGGTTTCGTAGGTTAAGGAGGTGTATGGGAATGTACTTGGGAAACTCTCGAGATTACCAACTGGCGTGATATGGCCACGGAATAAATATTGGCGTGCAAGACTTAAGAATTATTGGACTTTTGCCATGGCACAGTAATTGATCAGTTCTCGAATGACGCTCGAAATACTCTCGAGCAGTGCTTGACTTGATTCATCAGTACCCTCTATTGTTTATTTGTTGAATTTGTTATTTTAGATTTGGATGAGCTAGTTGTTACTTTTGTGTGTTAGCTCATTTTAAAATGAATATTTTGACAAGGTATTTGAAATGATTTTATAAATGAACCTCACTAGGCTTCTAGCTCACTCCTGCGATATTTGTTTTCCTTACAGGCGATTAAGCACATGATAGAGTGGCGATATTGGGTACTTGTAATACCATAAGCTCACTATGGTGGTGTAAATTTGAGGCCTAGATGGCTCGCACTCTTGTAATTATTTTAGGTATTGTAATCATATATCAAATTTATCTATTTTGAAGATGTGACTAGTGAGTCCTGGCGAGAACTGGGCAAGCGCTCAGTCAAGATATGGTGAGTGTTCTGATTGGGTCGTCACATATGTGCTTTCGAACTTGGTCATATTTTACTAAAGATAAAGTAGTCGTCTATGTAAGTAATTGTTCCAATGATTTGAAATTCCAGGCTCTAAAATTCATGTACAATATGCAATATTTGCCTTCTTGTTAGCCTTTGGGAATGAAGTCTTCTATGTGAAATGTATTACTTTGATATCTTGTCTTGGAGCCTCAACTTCAACCTCGATGCAACTTCATCCTTCTTTATACAAGCAATTGTCATTGTTATATAGTTTGATAGTGTCTATTTATCTATACTTATGGATTGATCACAAGTAAAAACATTCTTTAGTGTTATGAACTTCTATTACAATAAACCTGAGGGAGGGAATGCCAAGTATTTAGCAACAAATAAAGTTGTGGTAGGAACTAAGCAAGCAATTCTAATTATTCTATATCAAATTTATAAAAGAAATAGCAAATTATGGAAACTCAGAAGGTAATAAACAAATTTCTAGTATCATACCGCTGTATTGCTAAATAATAATATATTCACACGCTTGTGGGTTAATTTGTCTATTAGTTATAAATCAATTTTGGTTGATCTTAATTGTAAAAAGTGATTCAATCATTCTTTTTTTTTATAAATTAGCTTGAATTTAAACTATAATAGATGCAATACATTTTCAAGAATATTTACTGTGTGACCACTTAGTAATTGAATAAAGTAGAAGTAACAAGTATCATTATTCGAATCCAAGATAGTTGGATCAAAATATTAGATTCTTAGATTACCGTTCATATGCTCTTTTTCCTTTGGGAGTGATCTTTGGCTTTATCAAATATACACGAAATGGGAAGCAGCAATCTAGCGATGTTAAGTCATGAATTGGTTTCTCCAATCATTTTTCTATATGTTGGTGTTATATATGACCGACACAAAACTTGTTAAATATTATGGAGGTTCAGAACTTGAGAGATAGTAACCCAACAAGAGTATACACTATATAGTTTTGGTTGGTAATGTCAATTTTAATAAGGTATTAATTGACATTTTAGCTTCAGAGAGAGAGAGAGAGAGAGAGAGAGAGAGAGAGAGAGAGAGATTAGAATCAGACAATATTTTAAATTATGAATTTAAACATTACATAAAAGTGATTACAACTAATAGCATAAGAATATGTGTCTACTTCTAACAACAAAGGAACAAATAACATGAAGCAAATGGGTAATTTACAAAGCTGATGAGGCAAATCATTTGGTATCAATTGTTAATTAATTTTTAGTTTGTTTTCTTCTCAGTTGTTATATAAAGCTGGATCTAAACATGTGTGTAAGTCAATAATTATCCTGCAGTCCACAAATAATTAAAATAGATAAAATAATATAATTAGATAACTATCTTCATCCAATAATTACAGTAAATATATATATTTCTACTAAAGGCTTCATAAAAGAGCTTGCTTGAAGCATTATTTGTAGACATTGAAAATATATAATGTATTCTTCATTCATCACCTAGCAATTGGATTTACTTGAATGCATATATCAATATTAGAGTAATGTTCTATGAGCCACCCTTTGAAGAAAACAAATACTTTTGAAATAACGTCATCATTGTATGGAATAATGTATTAACTTTAGCTAGAAACAATAATAGTATTTGTTGATGAAGCACAATTCTGAGAAATAAGGAACTTTTGCCGATAGAGCATAATTATTAACCAACTTCATAGTATTTGCATTGTATGCGTTTTATAATGAAAATTTAACATTCCTCAGAGTAGACACCAAATTTTGACAAACCCTTTATTAAAAAAAAAAGAGTTTTTACTTTAACGGTTGTGTTGAAAATTTCATGAAATGAAAGGAAATGACATTAAATTATAAATAATTTCATGAATAAAAGGACAATAATGCCATAACACTCACTTTTTTTTTGAACTTTTAACTTTGACTAGTCTTTGAAAGGACAAAGTGTTTACATTTAAAATTGAGGGGGTAAAGCGTGACTAACCCCTAAGTTCAGAGGAGCAAAGTGTTATTAACCCCTAAGTTCAGGGGGCAAAGTATTGTTAACCCATAATATTATTACAAGAAACATACCACGTGCAACGCATGTGTTTTCAAACTAGTTGTTCTAAAATGTGCGACTTCAATGCATTAGTACAAAAAACAGAGTCCTCCTAAGAATCCAACCATCTTCGCTACACCTTAATTTGGGTGAATTCTACAGCTTTTTTCGAGGTCTCGAGTGACCATGGCTAAAATTTAGCAGCAGCCCTGAACTCCATTTATCGTTGGATGATTGAGAAAAAGATTAATATCCTTAAAAATCCCAAAATTTCTTGTCACCTGCACTCTTACATGATGGTGCAGCTGGGATCTCTAACTTCATAAATAGGGTAAGATGCACTACAGTAAACATAAGGATGAGTGGACCAAATCACATTCGGCTGTGTAATATTGGGCTCACCACCATCTTTCTTATCATCAACAGCGCTGACGCTTACCAGCTCTGCCTGCCCAACGTTCTTCCTTAGCGAAGTTGTAAGCTTCACTGCATCAATCTCATCTCCAACTACCTCTATTTGATCTTTTTCCTGTCCCTGAAATGCTGCAGATACCACACCTGAAGACAAAAGCAGAGGAATTATTTTAGAACCTTGGGTATCATGAAGGTTGTGGATCAAGGGAAGTAATGTGATTCGTAATACTTAAAAATTAATTTGGAATCTAGCCAGGTTTTTCAAAGGCCAGATTTTTGGAATCTCAAAAGAAATAAAAAAAATCTTTTTTAAAAAATACTGTAGTGACGCGAAGATAGGAAGTTAGACGTAAATTTGTTCAAATAATATTCTTTAGTATCCTATCAATTTCTTTTAAATAAAAGAACTGCCTTCTTTCTGTCGCATCATCAGTTTCAAATCTTACATTCGATAATGTATTGTGGAATCAAATTCTTGAATATTGTGTTTTACAGCTTACCTGACCGACCAACAACAGTTGTCAAGGCCTTCTTGCGGGATTTTTGATCCTTCATAGACACTTTAATCACGACCTTTTGCTGCAGGCAAGAAAAATCAAGAAACCAAATTGAAATTAGTTTACGTACATGTCTTTTGCTAGGCATGCAAAAAGATTGAACTGAATGATTGAGTCAGAACATCAATTACCTTCATATCTTAATCCCTTAAGTAATATAACTGGAATTGAAGATCTGTTGCTAGTTTCAATTCTTTGGGGGAAGAGAAAGAGATTGCTGGAGAAGAAAGAATTGGTTTGCCATGATAGCAATACTCACACATATTAATAGGCCCTTTAGTTGAGTTGTGTCAAATATCATTCGAGACTGTGGCATGACTTTGTGCAAGTCAAGGTTCAATTTTATGAACCCACAAGTACTCTACTGCGCAATCACCTAGAAGATGGAGGAAGACACAACGTGTAGGCTAAAGTACCACTTAGAATGAGTTCGTCTCATTAAAAGCTAGTTTGAAAGTGGTCGACAGTGAGTAAATCGAATTTGATGTTAAGTAAAATTCTTTGAATTGACTTGACAAATGTAAAACTTGAAATTTAATTAAGTAAATTAGTTCACTCGAACCAAAGATAAAAGTTCATTTGAACTCGTTTATAAGTGTAATAAAATAGATTCGAGCACGATTTTAAACTCTTTGTGAAATGAAAACATATTTAAGACTACACGATTAGCCTTAATTGGAGTCATTTACACTGAAAAGTTGTTCTATAACAACACTACGGGCCAGGCAACCATAAAACTCAAAAGTGTGTGTTGATTTCGACGAAATTTATCATTTAGGCCGATTGGGACCCTAGTGGCGAGAAGTGCCACAAAACAACAACCACAACAGGAAAAAAATAAAAAAAAAAAAGGCAAAGGAGAAAAAGGAAAACGCAACCACAGAAATTGATTGCAAGAGTGAAAAAGCGATACTGAATAATTAAAAAAAAAATTGTTCTCGCCAATTTGTTAACTTTGTTTATTCTGATAATTAAAAAAAAAAAAAAAACAAATCAGGGCTCTACCCTAGAGGAACCCAAAAAAAAAATTTTGAAACTTATAAAAGATTTTAATTATTGTGGATATTCAATTTAGCAAGAAAACAGAAAAGTACCAGCGAGTTATGAACTTGAGAGAAATGTCGGCCCATCTCGCGGTCTTAACTTTTGCCGGGTCTTAAGCGCGTCAAATTCTTGTGTGAACTTGTAGAAACGGTCTTATAACGAAACAGATTGAATACAGTGGTTTGCGGTCTCCTCTCCTTTTGATTTTTTCTAACAACGAATAGCTGGTGCACAAAAAAATTGACATACTAAACAATCCAATTGAACTGTAAAAATAGTGTAACAGAACAAATAGGGGGAAATTGAACCAGACAAGTGAGTAATTCCTTCAACCACAGAAAAGGAGAAACAGGGAAGTGTTTTATGTGTGTATTCTGAATCTAACATGTATTTGTACATTTGAAAGTGTTGTCTCACTTACATTTATTTCATTTGGAATCAGATAAAACATACTAATATTATATTGTCCATCCTATTGAGTTGCTCATTTCCTTATCTTTGGATAATATCTGAATGCTGAATTGATGACAAATTTGACCACCAAAATAAAAAAAAAAAAAAAAAAAACTAGGTGCCCATTTTATCGATAAATTTATGAAATGATACGTTAATTTTTTAAACATTGTAGATAACTCTATTTTGGTTAAACCGCCATAAGGACTGACTTACGAATGAAATTTAAGGGTAATCAAACGAATCATGTTCTTGTCGAAGGAAAAATATATACCATTTTAGATCTTGTTTGCTGTGATGAAGATCAAGCCTACCTGGCCATGGGAATTGAAGTAAAATGTTACCTCTAGAAGGTTTTATGCATGAAAGACAACTCCTCTGTAAGGTGAGATTATCTATCGGGTATTTTTGGCGCCACATGGCAGTATACCATTGGATGATAATTCTTGTATCATCAAGTTGCCAAGAAGACAATTGGTCTCTGCCAACACATCAACTTTGGTACATGGCAAATTAATCAGTGGTACTATAGTACTAATAATTTTCCACTTGTCGGAATCCAAAAAAAAAATAAAAAATAAAAAAAGGAATCCAAAAAAAAAATTTTTTTTTTCCACTTGTCAAAGCAGCGTGGTGAAGAAGGCGTTGACTACTCTCCAACCTTTCAGTATAGAAAAATTTTCAATGGTGAAGTCTGAATTTATTCTGAAAGTTTTTCCTGTATATATTATAGTTTAGAAGAAGAAGATTTATTAAATGATTTTATGAAGTCTCAAGTCTCTTAATAGTCCTTGACCGAAGGAGTAGTTAATCGTCCGTGATTGACGGAGTAATTCATAAGGAGAGTGTGAACGTCAATGCCCCCCACCAAATTCCGGAGATTCTTAAGTGAATCAGGTATACAGCTTCATTTGTAAATCTTATAGTATAAAAAAGTTTCACATAATATATTGATATATGTTGACGTAAGAAAGTGATATAAGAATGCAATTACAATATTCAAAGGTGAGTCGTGAATCGTATCTATTTAAAAAATTTTCACCTGATTGTTCTAGTTATCTTGTTTACATATTCATCATTTGCACCAGATTCTTTGCCAGTCGCTAATAGTTATGCTAACAATCATAGAAAGGCAAAATGTAGCTTGCTAATAATCAAGATGGAATCGAGTTTACAATCTAATCATATATTAATTCATTTTTTTACTTACACTAATTTGATTTTATGATGTCCTTATTGCACCAATTATTAGTTTGATGAAATATTTTCTCCAAAGAAGATTGTTGAGATCATATGGGTTCCATAGTGTTATAGGCTCTATCTTATTTCCCATACTTTGTCGGTGCAACAAAGAGGAGGATGTGTGACACAGTTGTTGCAGCTTATCTTTGCCATCTTTGACATAAGTTATGCCCATTATTAAAATTCAAGTTATGTCCATTACTAAATTCATCTCAAAGGCTTGTAGTATCATGCATTACATGCTTATATTATTCTAACATGTACGACTTCACTGCCTGTAGCAAATTTTTTGAATGCGTTATCTACAATCCACTAGTCCAGAAGGGTATTTTTTGAGAGTCAACAAAACCCTAATTTTCCGATCCCAAAAAAAATAAAATTGATCTTTTCTTGGTTCAATGAAAACTCTGAGGGGCTGCTTGGTACATGGGAATCGGAATCAGGAATCGGAATGAATCCCTTATAGCCTGCCTGGTTGGAGGGAATGGGAATCGGGGAATCGGAATCATTTCTGAAAATTTGGGAATCCTCCATTCTCGACTAAATTGGGGGGAATCGGAATCATTTCTAAAAATTTTACAACTTTGACTTCTTTTTGATTTCTTATTTGTTTTGTTGTGATAAACTATTAATAAACATCATCATTTATTTGTTAATCAATAAAATTAGATGATTTAGGATCATAAAATCTTCAAAAGTGAATGATTCCGATTCCGATTCCGACATCCAACCAGGCAAGGATATTGGAATGAAAAACTTCATTCCAATTCCAAAGTGAATGATTCCAATTCCGATTCCGATTCCGATCTGTGAACCAAGCGCCCCCTGAATCTTACAAGAAGAAACGGCAGAAAGGAACATAGGGCTTGAAAGTTGAATCAAAGGTCTCACAGTTACCTACCTAATATCATCGCTACTGGTTGGGTAGGCCGCGATCATAAGAAATTTATAGTTATTGAAAGGGAATTGAACTGATCACAATAAATTTTAGTAGTTATTGTGGTCCAATATCATAATATGGCTCGACCCAAATTGGGTATTAGAGTCCAACCCAAAGTATCAAATAACAGCTCCACCAGACGGGTGCCTTGGACCCATCAGTTTTCTCTTGGGAGGGATGCAATAAATTCATTGTTCAGTAAGGCTTGTATGGCCCAAACCTCTCTTCTTTGTTTGTGTTGATATCCTACATCATGAATATGCTATAGTGATGCAGAGTTAAGCGACTCTATAAGAAAAAATTGATAAATTTTTAAGAGAATATTGAGTTATTAATAAAATTTTTCTATTTTTTAACATTTTCCTAATCAACTTACTCCTAGTTTTTAAAGAAAATTTATGTCTCATTTCTTTACTCTGCGTCAGTACAATATTTTTCCAAAATAGATTTGCATGTAAAATTTTATACCTCTTACTTTCCATGATGTCTATTAGTGCAATTTAAAGTTGAACACGTAATCTCTTACAAACCATAAACATGTAAGTATTTCGATTTGTATGATTCCATTTGCAACATTTTCCCCATTTGAATAAAATATTTGCCACATTCCATGTTTACATAATGGAACACATAACAAATGAAGAAAAAATTTATTTCCGTCATTACAATTTTTTTAATGGAAAATAATGATTCGGCAGAATATGATCTTATCTCACAAGGAGGGGAAAAACTCGAGTGATTGCATAGCAATTGAGAAGATCTTGAGTAGTTCTCTTTTTATCCTCCTTTTTTTGGCTTTCGACAACTGCATAGTAATTGCATGAGACAATTATGGGCGAGAATTAAATTGATTTTGAAATTAGATAAATAGGATTAATTGTAAGACAAAACTTTTAATAAGTGATCATTTTTGTTATATTAATAGTTGCCTCAGTGTTTACATCCACCATATATATATATATATATATATATATATTTTAAATCATATACTATTACAATAGAAGTGAAAAATTAGGATTAATGGGATTCGAAACTCCGACCTTTGGATGGAGTCATATAATCTCTCGATTTTCTATTCATTCCCTACACCCATTGTATTACTGCATGTATTATCTCCAACAACTGTGAATGACAATTAAAGAATTGTTTTAGTGTCTACATCCGTTAAATTAGTGCATACATTATCTTTGAACATTTGTCCTCACATCTTTGAACATTTGGTCCATATTATTGCCAGATTAAACCTCATAAAATCAAATGCAATCATCAACTGATTAGGTTGGTGACAATACCACACCCCTCACCAAATCGTCCATATGACAAATCATTGCGTCAAAGTGCAACACAACATAGGACGGTAGTAGAAGAAATGTCAAATGTGGCAGGTACAACAAAAGCATGGTGTGTGAAGTTTAACAAACGTTTTTAAAGAATGGAACACACACAACACACATTCACATGGTCGTAACATTTCTAAGCCTGAATGGGGTAGCTACCAACCTCCCAAGTTAGAGCATCGAGTCATCCTTCAATTCTCCATTAACTCTTCAGCGTATAAAGTTCCAGTTTTCCTCCATACTTTTTCTTTACTTGGCAGAATCGGAGAACAGAACAAACCATAGTCTTCATAAGTCTTCATAAGCTACTGGTAGGCAAAATTGTACTTTTTATTACGCTGTTATTAATATATTCAAGAATTGGTTTGTAATCTTGAATTCGCATACATTCTCTGATGATTCTTGAATTAATTGCTGTTGTGGGATGATGAACTTTTAGGTTACAGTTTATGCTTTCTGGTTATCTTGTTCTTTTTTCTGGGCTGCAATACAAATATGATCTTTTGCAGTTTAAGTGATATTCTTGATGTTTTGTGAAGTTTCCTCACTATTTATGCTTTAATTTGTGCAAAGATCCATTTTTAATATTTCTTTTTGTTGCGTTTTTATGGTGGTAGCTTTTTTTTGGTTTCAGAGGGTTTTTAGCCCCAGCTGAGGGAATAATTCTGATGGCACAGCAAGTGATTAGCCCAGATGAAGAGGTAGTTGAAGTTTCTCTTATTTAAATTGGTATATGTAATAGAGAATCTTGGCAGATGATTTCGCTTTGCTGTTTGTTGATCAGGTCGTTCTTGGCGAAGAAATAAGCCATGTGAGATTGATTACCTTGAACAGGCCTCGCCAATTGAATGTGATTTCGTCGAGAGTGGTAAGTTGGATGATTGTTGAGTTCTATTGATTGGATCTTTTGAGTCGTTGCATTGGCTTTTTCTGACTGAAGGTCATTGAAATTCCCTTTTTCTAGGTATCTTTGCTTGCTGAGTACTTAGAAAAGTGGGAAAATGACGACAATGCAGAACTGATACTTGTTAAGGCAAGTATTTATCTTTCGGAATATTGATTTTCTACCATCAAAATTTCACTAGCAAGTGCTTGAGGGAGAATTGAATAAATTAAATAATCTCAAGGACTGAAAAACTTGTTAGGGAGTTTTGCAGCTAAGAAATTGTATAATGTTGTTTGTATATACACAGGGAGCTGGACGTGCCTTTTCTGCTGGTGGGGATTTGAAGATGTTCTATGATGGCAGGACATCAAGTAATCATTTTCTGCTAATACTGTATTGCTTGCAAGATAGTATTTTCACTCTAAAGTTCATTTATGCATCATGCATCGGTATTTGCTTTTATCAGAGGATTCCTGTCTTGAAGTGGTCTACAGAATGTATTGGCTTTGCTACCACATTCACACTTATAAGAAAACACAGGTTGCTTTAATTTCCTGGAGCATTTGTTGGCCCAAATAATTTGTGAAGCCCATGTTTTGACATTTTCAATCCTGCTCATGGATGTCTTTTCCAGGTTGCTCTTGTTCAAGGAATTTCCATGGGGGGAGGTGCATCCTTGATGGTCCCATTGAAGTTTTCCGTAGTTACAGAAAAGACTGTTAGTATTATATGTGATTTAGAAATACTTTTGCTAATCACTGGGCTCTATGAAGTTTCATTTCTTCTCTGTATTTCGTCATTTCTTTCCATGGTGAGTTTTGTGCATGTTTAATACAGGTTTTTGCAACTCCAGAAGCTGGTATTGGGTTTCACACTGATTGTGGCTTTTCATATATTCTTTCACATCTCCCTGGACATCTGGGTAAGATTTGACTGTAACAGATCTTCAGTTTCTATTATATGTATATATATGTATGTATGTATATGTGTGTGTGTGTGTGTGTGTAGTCTTTGAAGTATTTGTTCCTTCTGCTTGTCTCATATAATCAGAAGGTCAACTTCAACTTCTAATTGGAATTTTAAACAGGGGAATATGTGGCCCTAACTGGGGCAAGGATGAATGGTAAAGAATTGATTGCAGCTGGATTAGCCACGCATTTTGTCCCCTCTGAGGTACATTCCAAATCTGAAATCATTTTAGCTGTTTTATTCCTGTCTCAGATTGAGTAGTTGAAGGAGCATGATCATAGGATACATTTTTTTTTCCCTGTTCTAAAAGCATCAAGCTACCTCTTTGCAACATATCTTTTAGTTCTCAAGTGCAAGATTATCTTAATTCAAGGGCTTACAAAGTGACTAATGGGGGGATTGCTTGGAGAAATGGTATCCTATTCCCTTAGTTGATAGGAAGGGAAGAGGAAAGGAAGCAAATGGAAAGAGTAAGGAGTGCGAGTCAGTCTTAGTGTCTTATCCCATATGTGATATTTGTTGCAAAAGATTAGATTGGCTCTTTATCTTATCACATCCTTCTCCATCATATGTTAAAAACGCTCAAAACGCCAAATTCCAATAGCTTTGAGACATTGTTTAAATCAAATTTGTCCAGTAAGTTAGAATGGGAAATGCTAATTTTATGCATGCCAATTTTTTGCATCCAGAAACTGCCTGAACTGGAGAAACGTCTGGTGAGCTTAAATAGTGGTGTAGAGACTTCTGTCAAATCTACCATTGAAGAATTCTCTATCGATGTTCAGATTGATGAACAAAGTGTCTTGAACAAGTAACTCATCTCAGCTAAGTCACTGCATTCCTATTTAGAAATGTTCACAAGACTAATCCTGTTTGGTTTACTTGCAGACAAAAAATAATAGATGATTGTTTTTCGAAGGATTCTGTGGAGGAGATCATAAAATCTTTGGTAAGAGAATATACTCATGATTCAAAAAATCTAATGAGTGATAAAATATCATGACATGATGTACATCCTTATTTTCAGGAAGCTGAGGCTAGCAAAGAAGGAAATGGTTGGATTGGTCCAGTGCTTAAAGGCTTAAAGAGATCATCTCCTACAGGATTAAAGATAACACTTAGATCGGTAATTGATTCTTTGATACCTCATGTTACCGTAGTGACACTTGATACTATTCTCCATTGGTGGATGGTTGTACAAATAGTAACTTAAAAATAATGAGAAGTACAAGAAGTTGGCACAGTAGTGTTCCTGGGATGACAGTCTTGAGTGTTGGGGTAAATTTCTTCAGTTTCTTAATTGTTTGTTAAAGAATGAATACTCAATACTTAATCCTACTGTTTATATATAACACGATTTTAGAAGTTAGGGAGATGGGTTTCATTTCAAAGAATACTATGGAACACATCTATTCTCTCTTTAAAAGTATGGTGAGTCTTGGAGTCTTTGCACCTTATAGTGTTAGTTTTCAAATATGCCTAAAATACCCTCATGTGCTATTTTATCATATTAATTGTGTTCTAATTGTAGTAGAGTTACAAACTCTTTACATTCTTTTGTGAATTTCATTGAATTTAATTTTTGTTGTTAATTAAAATAAAATAATTTCCCATACAAAAACCATTTACCTACCCTTCAATTCAATCCTCAAGAGACCAATAATACCAATAAACTTTAACATTTGTTCATAAGTTAGTTTTGACTTTTTAAAAACCAAAGGATGATGATTCGTAAAAATGTCACTATAGATTCTAAGAAAACAAGCAAAGTATTAAATTGTACTAAATTACGTTAATAAAATATAACATAACTTTAAATTTTATTAAATGATTACAGTATTATGTTTAACAAATAAGTTGTTTCCAAAAATAATATATTGAAATTTGGGCTATGAATAAGCACTCTACTAGCAAGTTCTTTTTTGTCTTTTTTTTTTTAATACATCTATGTCAAGCTAAAGTTTTGGTGATTGATGAAATAATTCAAATATAATATATTAAAATTTGGGTTATAAATAAGCACTCCACTAGCAAGTTTATTTTATTTTATTTTATCCATGCCAAGCTAAAGTTTGGTGATTGATGAAATAATTCAAAAAATTGTATACATTTTTTAAAGTTCAAACAACAAATTACATACTTATCTAAATAGTTCATAACTATTGACTTTAACAATCTATGAAGGATGAAAAAATTTTAGGTACATGTTTTTTATGTAAAATTTAAAATAAATAGAGCACTTATAACAAAAAAATACTACAAGATGTATGATTTTACAAAACGAAAATGAGAAATAATTCAAAGAGTACTATTAACATTGACTCATTATTTTATTTGTGAAAGAACCCCTTTTATTTCATTTTTTGAACAAAACTTCTTCGATTAGACAAGGATTTAAAAAATATAAAAATACATAACAAACATTTGTAAAGTCAATTTCATAAATGAATACAATAAGATACTAAATGATATACTTGTACAAAAATGGAGTTTTCCATATCAATGATATAAAACAATTTTACTTGATTGCAATGGATCTTTTTTTCACATTAAAAAAAATGATTGTTTGCATCATTTAGAAGGCAACTAAGTTTTGTCAAATTCTTTTTAAGTTTTTTTACAACCATGTTAAACATCTAACACGCAAATGACTATAATTGAAAATTCACCAATCTAAACACACTAATTGAATAAAGAACCTGGATTCTAAATGGGAAAAATATGTATCTTATCTATAACTATATAGTTAAATAAATAATTATTTTTAAAATCTAATATTACACATATTAAACAAAGTTTTTTTCGCCAAATTAATAATTACTATTAAGATGTATGGGATTTCAAGTATCCATTTGAGTTGATATATTGATAGTACATTATAAAGTAAATAGGTTTTAAGTTTAATCATTAATATTTGTAGAGAAAGAACTTCAAAATATTTTTAACAATATCATTTTGTAAATAAAAAAATTTTAATGTAAAATTTTAAGTATAATGATACTTGAACATAAAATAGATTTGATTTATCATAATGCCAGCTATATATTATCTGCAAAGCTTTAAATAAAAAATTTAAAAGTTTTAAGGTTATGACTTCAAATTCAAACCATAAATTTCAACAACAATTATTTTAAGAAAAGAATAATAGATAATCAATTTAGCATGGTATTCATAAAATTATATAAAGTTTTAGTATCCAAGAAGTATTATATTTTAAAATAAATTTACATTTACATTATCTCAGTTTAAAACTTGCACCTTCCAAACAGCTATGTATATGCGTTTAAATAACCATTAAATGTTTAGAAAAAAGAAGATTTATCCTTTTTTTTGACTATATACAAATTAATTAAATAAAAAATGCGACTTCATGCAATGTTAGAGAAAGAGTTGTCAATTAGATATTATCTCTTACTTAAGTTCTTTTTATCTTTTATTTTTTAGACTATTGATGCAATAAAATTTAGATCGAAAAAAGAATGTGACTCTGTCCAATGTACCTATGATGATCAAGAGTTACGAATTTTATTAAGTAAACTCTCCTAAAGTTTATCTTTTGTGTAGTTTTTGAAATTTATCTTTTTTTATTATTAATAAAATAAATTCAATAGAACAAAGATGTGACTTATTTAATATAAGAGGAAGAATTTTGAGTTCAGTCAAACATATTATTTCCTAAATTTTGAGAAGTAACTTACTCTGTGCACCCAAACGCATTCAAATAGCATCATCTCACATATTTTAAATTGTTTTAGGAAGGGAAATGTTTACTATTTTAAAAGAAGGCATAATTCATTTTTTTGGTGATCCAAGAGAATGGGAATTCTTTAATTTAGAAATATTATGAAGTTCTCTCAATGTATCGAGAGGCATGTATATACGCTATTGAAAAAGCCTTTTAAAATCACTTAAAAATGAAGTATTCATATGATCATTGTATGTAAGTTAAGAATTGTTCTTGAATTTTTTGCAAAATACTTCCTAATTTTTCTTTGAGTGGTACAATTTTGAATTGATTGATTAAACATTTTATTCTTTTTTGGACTATATATTTTTCAAAAATTTTTTGGGCATACTCTTCAAAATAAAAATAAAATTTCCATACACTTATGATTCATCTCACGTATTATTACATTATTAAAAATATTTTATAATAATATCACACTGTCAAAACACATATCAAAGATTTTGAAGAGAATGTAGAAGTTAATCTAATATTTTTCAATTCATTCACTTTGTTTCTAATACATTTCTTTATAAAATAATTAAATTTCTCATAACCACAATTTCCTTTTAAAGAGAGAGGGCATCATATTCACGTGCAACGCACGTGCTTCATTACTAGTTCTTCACAAAAGTCTGCATAAGTCTTTGATTTTCACATCCTTTGGTCGAGGAGCTATGGATATTTTCTTTTTCCAAGTCTCCTTTGAACCAAAAATGCACTTGTTGCAAAACAAAAGGATGATCCTAAATGTGTCGGTTTTGAGACTTCATATGCTTATTTAGTATCAGACTTGTTACTTCAATTCTTACAGATTTACAGAATTATCTGTGTTCGATAACAGAAGTTGAACACAAATAAAATTTGCTGCTCGACTGATAAAATGTACAGCTTTTTCTGAAGCTTCTACCATATGATGGTGTTTCTGAAATTCACTGTATATTCTGCTTTAAAATGCTGCTAAAACGATTTTCAGATCCGAGAAGGAAGGAAACAATCACTGCCTGAATGTCTGAAAAAAGAATTTCGCCTCACAATGAACATACTACGGACCACTATATCCAGCGATGTTTATGAGGTAATATCTTATTATTTCTGGCATCTAGTTGAAGAATTGAAAATGATGCACTGTTTTTATCTCTGAAGTCTATTCTCTTTTCTGTTACAGGGTATCAGAGCTCTTACTATTGACAAGGATAACTCTCCAAAAGTATGCTCTCTCTCTCTCTCTCTCTCTCTCTCTCTCTCTCTCTCTCTCTCTCTCTCTCTGTGTGTTGTTTTACCGTTTTGGCAGCCTTGTGGATTTCTCTGTTGGTCTGTATGCTAGAGAAGATATGCTAATGAATGCTAATAAGAGGTTTTCTATCTTTATTTTGAAACATGAACTACTGAGTTTTGACCCTCCTCACGCCCAAGATGTTCCAATGCAACCGTCTTTCATCTTTGTCCAAATTGTTATTCTTTCCGTGTCTTTTGCATTACAAGAACTCTTCCTGTATCAAAATGATAATGCTGACTGAGAAAGTGCGCCCATGCCTTCCTCAAACTACAGTGGGATCCTTCAACTCTTGATAAAGTAGATGACGAGAAAATCAATCGTGTATTCCAACCATTCGAAGAAGATTTGGAGCTCAAGATTCCAGAAAGAGAAGATTGCAGGTTGGTTTTGCGTGCCTTCAACCTGAAGTTATTGTTACAGGTAAAAATTATAGAGCTTATACTTTTGAGTCCTTGTTCATCATTCCATTTTTATTAAATTCACAGGTGGGAAGGGAAGTATGAGAATACAGCCTATGCAGTTCCAAAGTGAGTCACGAACCTAAGTTTTTGGCTACCATCTTGAAATAGCCTCATCTGGTCCCGCCATAGCACATTATCTCCCTGTATCCATGCATCTACATGTATTTTGCATTGTACTTTCCAGGTTTTCCAGCTCAGAATATTCTGTTGTCTAAACCACTTCAATAATATGAGAAATAAAATTTCGTGTTTTTCCGTAAATGAGCACCAGATTAATTAAACAATTCAAGTTTATATCATGAATTAGCAATACAAATTCACAATGAAGTTATTGAAAATTTTTGTTATGTTTTTTATATTTTTTTTTTTTATTATTTTTTGAGTTCAGCTGAACCTCAATTATGGTTTATATTGTGGAGTGGGGCTGAAGACGGTGGAATTGGATCCTCAATAGTTAGATACATAATTTACCGATTTGCATCTTTGTGATTTATAAGCTAGAGGAAAAGGTGAAGGATGAAATAACAATTCGAAAGTGGTACTTCCATTGTTCCTCCATAAGATGCATTGGACCATATAATGTACTCAAATTGGGTTTCTGGCTATTTGTTGGAAACATCATCATCCATAACATAATAAACTCATTCTGCATAACAAAATAACAAAATATTCAAACAACATCCATTGAGAATGTACACTGCAAAACCACAACTCAACCTTTGCAAACTAACTATAGCATTCGTGTCATGGTTTGTCTACAAAATGATATGTAACAAAACAAGCTATCCAGAAATGAAACCAACCCTCACGGTTCAGTTCAAGTGTTTTACACAAAACAGAAAGAATATACAAGAGCAGCAAGAAAATTCCTTCACAGGGACTAGCAAGCAGACCATCACGTACTAGCTTTAGCAGCTTCAACCTCATAGAAGGACTGTTCGACAGGCATTTACCGTCATGTCAACATATTAGCTCTCAGGCAACGAACAGTATCCCTCGGACTACTTTCAAAATCAATGGAGAGGTGAATTGTAAGAGCAGAAGCACAAACTAAGACACCCCTTGAAAAGACAACCGATCTCGAAGAGTTATAAAATATGTTACTCGCAGAAACATGTTATCTATGTAAGATAGACAGATGGTTACAAAATACATTTTTAAAGAAAATTCTTTGATATATTTTCAAAAAATTACTAATCCAAAACGAAAACAGTTCGTTTCGATCATTTAACAATATACTATAAGCAATTCATTGTGAGTAAATTAATATGTCAACCCACCGATGTAGAAAGTTCGTGAAATTAAAATTTTCCGTAATCGAAGGTAATATTTTTGGTATGAAACTCTTTTCCTCTATAAATTAACTATTTGACGAACTAAACCAGATCCACTACTTGCAAAAGATGAAATAATAAATTCATGTTTGTATAATCTAAACCAGGTCAGGCTTGGTTAGGACCCTTACACACCAATGCCACTTCAAAAGTTTCTTTTCCCTATTTGGTCAGGTACAATAGTTAATACTTGAGCTACATTTCCTCTTCCTATATATTAGCATTAATATCCCATGTCAGACTAATTTTTGCATCTTGATTTTGTTTGTCTACATCTTGTAGATGTATTTCTGTCCCATGTCAGACTAATTTTTGCATCTTGATTTTGTTTCCTACATTTTGTAGATTTAATTCGAGAAAATGTACAAGACAGATTTATTGAGTAAATTAACTGGTCTAACATTATATTACACGGAAATTTCAAATGTGTTTAAACATGTCGAATGGGTAGAAAAGTATGACAGCGCCCATATTTATTCACGCATGGTCCTATTTCAGTCATGATTGGATATTACAATGATTGTTTGTTGTTATTGTTATTATCACTTGTATAACCACTGCTAATTTTCCAGTTCAAAAGGAGTGTTTCAAAAAAAAAAAAGCATATTTTCCAAAGTTATATGCATATTCAAGATCAGGAAAATGACATTCGAAAAGGGTTCCATCTTTTCAAGAATTTGTGACATTACTCTCAAATCCTGAATCATATAGTTGCTACGTTCTCTACATTAAGTTTAGAAGAATATGTATTTGATGCTGACAATTCTGCCCAACAAAGTACTTAGTTGATGGTATAATCCATGCAAGAGAAGTTGAATTACATTGTTGGCTATGGACCACGCGAATATATAGGCGAAGATACATCAACAAAATAGGCTCCAAATTGTTATGATGATATCCAAGAATCAAATCCAGTGTATGATACTGGAGGGACCCTGTTTAAAGCTTTTCAGTGATCACTGTGGGAGGTTGCCCTCCAAAAAGATGCAAAGAGCTACATTATGCTGCTCGACCATTCCCTCTATGCTCTCTGAATTATAGCAGCCATAACTTTTCTTGGCTAGATAGTTAACATGCCACTACCTGTTTAATTTCAGTAATCTGTATTGATTAAAGATACATACAGCACAACATTATGGAAAACCACAATCAGTCTTAAATGATACTTGATAATTTTGTAAGCTAGAAATCAGAAACAAACACCTCTCTCTAATGAAGCATTAAGGTGCTTATAATGATTTATCGACAGAAATATTTTCTTTAATCTCTATTGATAGAACTTTAGAATAAATTATGGTGAACCCTTAGAAGTAATCGTATTAAGATTGCTGATTCAAAGTACAGCACAATGTGATCTGTAATTTGTCGAGATTTGTGATTAATTATGCCATTAAAGCCCTTCATAACCAAATTCAGCAACAAAACTTGAACAAAAAGAAACGTCAAGAAAACAAAAAAAGATTAAGCTCCACATAGATAAGAAATTAAGAATCAGAAAGACAGAGTAGTATCAAAAGATATACAAGATGCCAAAATCCCACAAAGGATAGTGTACATATTCTAGTTTGTTCTAGTATTAAGGGAAGACAAATATTTAACACCTTCTGTAGTGATCTGTAGACTCTGGACAACTAAAGGATAATGTTTCTTGTACAACTTCCTGTCATCCACTTAGTGGTCTTTATGATATACTATTGACATTCTTCTACTTTGTAATCACATATTCTTCCCAAACAAATGAAAAAGCCTGTTAAATATGCCCCACCTGGTTGAAATAACAACCAATGTCCACAGCCATTTCTTGCTTCTTTTTGATATAAAATTCTTGCCATGGATTTCAAAACAATGTGTACACAATAGTTTATTCATAGTGGTCCAACTTTAGCTTCTTTGAGCAGAAAGAGGAGATTCTGCTCAGTAAAGATTAATGCTTAACTTCCCCCATTGGCCTATGTGCAAGAGCTAATAAACTAGATCATAAAGGTGGGCATGGGGGTAATGGAGAAAGTAAGGGTTGCTTATAAAAAAATTATGTTATTTATATAAATATAGTTATTTTTATTTAAAATTTAAAAATATGTTGCTATTTATATTATTGTACAAAATACAGAAATTTATTTTCCCAGAATGGCTACTTCTTTTTTCTTCTTCAATATCTTCTATATTCCTTCTTCCACTTCTTAAAATTGAATCAGATTGATTTTTTCTATAGAGCAACAAAATTTTCGAAACTAATTTATCCCAAACACTTTGAGCTCAAAAAAAAAAAAAAAATTATCCCAAACACTAGTTTCTCACATTATGGGACTTCCACTAGTGATGTAGGACAAGATTGGAATAATCTTCCCTACGAACGCAAGCGGAAGAACAGAAGAATATGACACTGTTTCGCGGGTGAACAGTAATACGTACTGTAGCGTGAACAGTAACGATGACGACAAGAAAGAAGAAGAAAGAGGAAATTAGGGAAATCTGAAGAACAAAATTAACAAACTAAAACAATAAACTGAAATTTTATTAATCAATCTTTCTCTCTCTCTCTACTAGAATAGCCTACTAACAAAGGTATTTATAAACTTATGAGTTACCTAAAAGAAAGAAATCTATTATAAGTAGAATTCCTATTTCCTAAGAAAACAAAACACTTATAGAATATTCCTATAACAACTCTAACTCTAATGTGTTACCTAACATCATTGAATAACTAAATAAAATAAAAATATAGTTGCTGGAAAAATTCCTGCGAATATGTAAAAGACTAAAATACCTAAAATATCC